>CM038227.1:72398266-72985766 GCA_021442155.1 Cymbidium sinense | reverse complement strand
CCTAAGGGCATATCGGTTGAAGTAGATTCTTCTTTTTATCAATCAAAACCCCTTCCCAAAAGAAAGCCTCTTCCAAAGCATACGGCTTTCTAGATGTATATGATGATATCTACAGATGGATCTTATATGAATCATATGATGAAGTACCACATGAGTGGATATATAGGAATCCAAATCTGTCACTTATGTTATGATCTTCTACATCCTAGGTCTCCCCGTTCACATCATCGGCTTATGTTCTTCATGTAGCATTGAGCCGGATGACTCTATGAAATTACGTCGATACTTGCTCATATTACGGGTAGCGTAGGAGACATCTCTATTTTTCCCGGGTCTTTCTAATTACCCGCTTAGCTTTCAATTCACCTCGACCATCAAATGAAATGTGAATAACCCGTCCTCCTCTCTTTGAAACAAGCTTCGATTACATGCGCTTCAAACAATTTTGTCTTCTCCATATTACCATATCTCTAGAGTCAATAATTTTCTATGAGGAACTCAACTCAATCACTTGCCGTTACTCAATAGTTTTCTTGAGGTCTATCCCATTAGAGGTACTCCAATTAGATCGATGATCGATTTCTAGGTTTCATCATAAACCCAATTGGTTACTTCCAATTACGTAAATCAATAGTTCAAACCGCACTCAAAGGTAGGGCATTTCCCATTCATATAGGAACTTCGTACAAAATAATGGTATCTCCAATTATAGCCCTCCGAATGTAAAATATATCTCTTCTCACCATCCCCATAGTGTATGAGACAAATGTATGCATTTCGATTAGGGTCATATTCTATGATTACGATTCTACTAGATATCCCTTTTTCATTCCGTCGAAAATCAATTTTACGGTATAGACGCTTATGACCTCCCCCTCTATGCCCTGCGGTAATGATCCCTCTGGCATTACAACCTTTACCACAACGATGCTATCCATAGATCAAATTATTTCGTGGATTGGATTTCACTTGACTACGCTCCATTGCGTGTGCTCGGGGTAGAAGTTTTGTATAAATGTATTGCCATGTTATTAAGTCTTTTCCTTTAAGTTCTTTTCTCTATAAGAGGTGGAATAGAATAACCCGGTTGAAGCGTAATGATCATGCGTCTGTAATGCATTGTATGTCCCATAATAGGTCCCATCCTTTTACCCTTTCCCGGGAGTCGATGACTATTCATAGCTCTTACCTTGAAGCATATATGCGATAGATAAGCTCCTGTAACCATGCTATATTAAACTGCTTGCACGAGCAATTTCTTTCTCAAAGAAATGGAATGTATAATTCCACAAAAGTCTTTTTCACGAGGTATAACTAACTATTCCTATATTATCATTAATCGGACCATGGATTAATTCCCCTTTTCTTACATTTTGAAGTCTTGAATGCACCCATAATTCTAAGCTTCATGTTCCTCCTCCCAAGATACATGTCGAGGCTGGGAATCCCAATCAAATTAATTGGGATGACTTCTCGATCATCTGTCAAATGAAAATTTTGATCAAATCACACATATATACTAGGCCCTCTAATTCCTAAGGGGCTTATCTAAAATATTCGCAATATAACTAGGAAGACGCGTTTCAAATACACACATGAGTCAGACATGGTTTGGCGTATCCCATTTGGTACCTTCAGATCCAGAATCAACAAATTCCACTCCGCATTCTTCACAAAATTTGGTCTTCTTCTTTTTCGGTCCCAATCCTCGGTAATTTCCTCAAGCACAAATCCCACTTTTATGTGTCCAAAATTCTTTCACAAAACAATCCATCTTTCTCCGGTTTATTAGTTTTATAATGAAAAGTATAGGGTTTTGTCACCTCTCCGACTATCTCTCCATTGGGTAAAATTTTTTTTGCCCAAGCCATGATTTGTTGAGGGTCGGTCAAGTTGTTGATGTTTATCGGTCGATCATAGAATAGAAATTGATTCATTGAGATCAAGCTTCCTTCTGTCCATCAAAGTTCTTTCGATACAAGGAAATGATTGATTCTAGGGACAAAGATCGTAGTTCTCGAGCGAGCAATCGAAAAGATTCGGAGCACCCTCTAGATTAGATGCTGTTGCTAATAATCGTAGCACCAAGTACTTCCGGAGCTCTAATATGAACAGATTTATAAGTAAGCATCTCTTGTAAAATATGAGCAACACCAAATCCCTCTAGAGCCCAAACTTCCATTTCTCCTACTCTTTCTCACCCTTGTTTGGCCCTCCCTCTAAGTGGTTGTTGTGTAACAAGTGCATAATGCCCACTGGAACGTCCATGGATTTTATCATCAACTTAATGAATTAATTTTAGGATATAGGAATTTCCTATTAGAGCAGTTGTTCAAAAGATCTCCGTTCTTCCATCAAATATTACGCTTTTCCCATTGGGTTCAAATACCCATGGATTTTTTTTTGTTTCTTCTTGGCTTCATATAATTGAAAACACTAGTTTTCTTGAGGCCTCTTGCTCATATCTCGATCAAAAGGTCCTATCTATAATATTTATTTAGAGATCCCCGCTAACCCGGCGAACATTCAAATATCATCCCACATTCATTCGAGGGGACTCCTAATGGGTTGAATACCATATCAACGGGCGTTCCATCTTGCAAATAGGGCATATCTTGTCTAGACAAAATCTTAAAAATTATACCCATATTCTCATGCCTTCCCGCTACTTTATCACCTACTTTGATTTCACGTTTACGTGAAATATATACCTAATCTTTTACTTAGAATTGGAAACTCCCTTTCTATGGATCCATCTCACATCAATAACTCGACCCCTTCCTCCTATAGGTAGTCTAGAGAAGTTTCTTTTGAAGTGGATACCTGAATACCAAGTATAGCTCGTAATAATCTATCCTCCGGAGCATATGACGATTCGCTGTCTGAGGTGTTAATTTACCTACTAAGTTATCACCTATTTCTATCCAAGATCCCAGCATCACAATTCCATTTCTGTCTAAATTTTGGAGTAAACGAGCCTCTAAATGCGGATATCCTTAGTGATTCTTTCAGGACATTGGCTTGTTACATGAGTCTAAATTTCACATTTTCGGATGTGAAAAGAAGTATAAATATCTTCATAGACCAGACGTTCGCTAATTAGTACTGCATCTTCAAAATTGTAACCTTCCCATGACATATAAGCTACTAATACATTTTTCCTAAAGTGAGTTCCCCACCAGCTATAGCTGCACCGTCGCTAGAATTTGTCCCTTTTAATGTATTTACCCGCTGAACCTGAGTTTTTTGATGCAACAAGTATTTTGTTGGAACGTTGATACATAACTAATGGAATGCTTATAGTATCCCCATTACTTGAGAAAATGATCTTTTGAGTATTAGTATAAATGATTTTTCCTCATCGGCTATAGCTAAAATCCCGAATCTAGAGCCGTTTGGCCTTCAACCCAGTTCCAACAATGCACTCGGACCGAGAAAGGGGAACTGCTTGGCGCTGCATATTAGAACTCATTAAAGCTCGATTCGCATCATTATGCTCGATAAAAGGAATGAGGGAAGCTCCAATAGAAAAAATTGGAAAGAAAAAATGCTTCTAAGATGAATCTCTTCCCATGCAATAGTCAGGAATTCTTGACAATATCGAGCTGGAACAACCTGTTGTTCTTAAATACCGATTCAAGGCCAAAGAATTTCCTGCCGCTACCATATAATATTCATCTCTATTTGGTGATAAATAAACCATCTGTGCATTTTTTGATCTATCAGATAATTCATAAAACGGACTCTCTATAGATCCCCAATAACCAACCTTCACATGAATAACTAATGATCCAATAAGTCCAACATTGATTCCTTCGCGTGTCGATTGGGTAAATACGTCCATAGTGACTCGGGTGGATATCTCGTATCCGAAAACTAGCAGTTCGCCAATCCTCCAGGACCCAAATAACTCCATTTTCGCCCATGAACGATTTGTGTCAACGAATTAGTTCGATCCAAAACTTGAGATAAAGGGTGTAGGCCAAAAATGATTCATAAGTAGTTGTTAATGAAGTTGAAGTTACCAAATTTTGAGGAGTCGGTATCAATTTATGCCCGATTGCTCCACATATAGTTCCTCGAACCGTATTCTCTAAACGAACAAGAGCCAATCCGAATTGATCCTAAATAGATCTACTACGAACGAATACGTTATTTCTCAAGTGATTCATATATCAAGTGTACCCATTCCCAATTTCATTCCAATCAAATAATCCACGCCAATAGATCTCGTGGTAACAAGAATGTATTGTTTTGGGGTATATCAAGATTAAGTCTCCGGTTCATATTTCGTCGACCAATCTTTCCTAATTCACATCTTTGTTGAAAAATTTCTTTTGTAATTCCTTGCAAAAGGACTAAAATACCGGATCCCCTACACAAGCAAATTATTGATAAAATTCCAAAATAGCATTTTCTTTTGACCCAATTTTTTTTTCTCTTTATCATTCGGAAAGACAAGAAAATTTCGTGGGTAACAAACATTATCTAGAATTTCTCTTATATTCAAACCCATAGATGATAGAACTAGAATAGATATTTTTTGTTTTATACTTACACGGGCACATATCCTTGCTTTTCTATCAATTTCTAATTCCGACCTTCCCCAATCCGATATTATAGTACGGTATAGACATAAATTCCGTTATGTTCCAACTCAACGGTAGTAAATACCGGACTTTGCAATATTTGGTTGATCACAATTCGGTATATTCCATTTACTATAGAGGTTCCAAAAGAATTCATTATAGGGATGTTTCCAATAAAAATGATTTGTTCTTGCATATTTCTACCGGTTTTCCAAAATAAGACCGCGGGGACATATAATTCAGAAGAATATGTGAGTGATTCATACACAGCATCTCTTTCTTTTATCAAGGGCTCTACCAATTGATATGTTTTCACAAATAATTGAAATTTAATTTCTTGATCTCTATCTTCAATTTTTTGAAACTTATGAAATTCTTCCAAGCCCTTATTAATGAACCTACAAAATCCCTCAAATTGTATCCGACTAAAGGTATTGTGGACATTCCCTCATTTCCATTCTGGAGCATCTTAATATGAAATTTCCTATTTATTGAAAAAAATCCCATTATTGGCTTGGCTCACTATTCATTGAACCCTACCGATTGATCTAGCAATGATGGAAAGGATATTCTATTTACTGAATCACATAAAATTTGAGTCAACTCCATCCATATATATCATACGTATGAACGAAAGCAAGATAGAAAAATGGAGGGCATTTTTGATACAAGTTCAAATTTGAGCTTGAGCCAGTACAAATAAAAGAAATGGAAATTGATAAAGCATTCTGGGAAAAATTGTAGTTAGGTGATGGAGTCTTTTATCGGATGTCAAAATTGATTCAATTTATACCTAATTCTTTTATTATGATATTACGATCAAGGGTACAAAAAAATAAAAATTCAATGAATTAAGGATTCAATCGCTCTCTATGAATGAGATAAAACAAGAATCGGAACAACATAGAGTTTCCCTTTTTTTAGCACACGCAATTGAATGTTCAAAAGGAATTCGCAAATCTTTTTTTGATCGTATAATTTCTAAAATATAATGGAATTGCATACGTATTACGTATATAGTTATAGGAGTAATCTTTAGGAAGTACATGCCAATATAGCTATCTAGCTATCCATATATCACATCTTTTATCATAATTGAACTTGGTGAAACATAGGTTAGGTCGCACTCTATCATAATGTCTATCTTCTATTCATATTCAAGTACTATATAGGGATATGTGCAAAAGAAATAGAACCGGGTTCGATATTCATTATAAAAATTGCCTGGGTTTACATATATTTTCTTATAATTAGAATTGATAATGATTAGTAAATCAATTGATTTTGCATCCATTAACCATTAAGGTAATACAAATGGATATACAAAATGAAGAGCTGTTCACTAATTCAAAGTAAGTAAGAGTAAAAGAGTAGTTAAGTAAATAGTTAATGAAGTCAAGAATGAATTATTCTAAATTGCCCGCATTTTACAACAGTAAGTGAATCTTTTCACTTTTCTATAGATCTATCGAATCTATAGAAAAGTGAAAAGAGAAGGTAAGTTTTTAAGCGACGTGTATTTTGAGATAAAATCAATCAAAGAAAAGGATAGGATAGAAAAGGATCCAATAAAAAGAGGAATTCTTTTTGGAAAAGGATAAGTACAATGGGATTCAAGATCCAAAAAGAAAAGAAATTAAGAAAGTAAAAAATTTAAATCAAAACAAAATGAGGAAAGGAATAGAAATAGAAATATATAGAATAAATAGAAATATATAGAATATAAGTATAAGAATATATATATATATATATATATATATATATAATTTATATATATAATATAATTAATATATAATAATATATAATATAATATATAATAATATATAATATAATATATAATAAAGTATAATATAATATATAATTATTCTAATTATAGAATTTCTTTATCTTTATCCATTTTGGATGGAATTTGGCGGCATGGCCAAGTGGTAAGGCTGGGACCAAATCCTTTATCCCAGTTCGAATTGGTGTCGCTGATCAACAAAAAAAATACTTGAAATTTATTAATCTGTTGATCGAACTTGAATTCTTGCCCCGTAAAAGTATAGGCAAGGGCTAGGTCTGTTGATACTTGATTTTGAGAACTTCGTAGGGCCTATAAAAGCTTGTCATCTTTTTCTCAAAATCGGTTCAGTGTGGCTCAAAAGGTACCAAGAAATCAAGCAACCCAATCTAATTAATGATTGATTTGGGCTATTCAATTGAATCAAATAAAAGAAATAGTGAGAACTCATTCTAGTAAACTATGAAAGTAAGAAGTCGAAATCTTGGTATCCAAAGGTTCCTAAGAGACACTCCTTTTGGCTACTAAGGTTGAAGAAAGGATTCTAAAAAAGACTATAAAGACTCTAATTATTTTAAACTAGAACTTTCTTAATATTGAGGTAGTGTCTACTAACTTTGTTTGCGATGAAATTAGATTGGATAGGTGATGGTAAATTCATTGAATAATTGTGACAAAGAACCGAAGATACTTTGTATTGATTGACTAGAGACTCAGTGTCTTTGCTCATAAATTTAATCGAATGGTTAAATGGTTCTTCTTTCTATTTACTATTTATATATTTTTTTATATATTTTTCTTTTTTTTTTCAATTCTTTCTTATTCAATAGAAAGAATTCTATTGAATAAGAAATCTAGGAACTTTTTATGAGTAGATTCATAAAATTGTTTCATAAAGAACCGTAAGTAAGAATCCTATTTTTCTTTCTATTTCATTTATATTGAGTATAGATAAAAGATCTTCCTATGTAATACTATGTTAGACTCTTCAATTCACGATAAATTTATTTGATATTGTTATTCATAATATTGTTAGTATCATCAATATGCAATTCATACCTTTGAATTGATAGAGTCCACTTTATCATCTCTATGGGATTAGATCCCAATTATTGTATCAATTATTGTGAAAGAAGAAAACAAAGAGATTATGGAAGTCAATATTCTTGCGCTTATTTTACGCTGTTCATTTTAGTTCCTACCGCCTTTTTTACTTATCATATACGTCAAAACAGCCAAAATGATTAATTTGAATGAAACTTGAATTATTCATTTTTATCAATGATTAAAGAAATGAAAGGGTTTAAAACTCTAGTTAAGTCTTAAATGAAATGTGGAATCAGAAGTATCTGAGATAGTGTACAGAAAACATAAAGTTGTATTGTATACAGAAAGAAGGTTTCTCTTATATAGATCAATTGACAATAGATATCTATATCTAAGTAATAATATATATTAGACGTACATCAAAATGAAATAACACTTGGATTTTCTATTTTTCTCTACACCCATTTGTATACATTTTGATCAATCCAAAAGAATTGCAAGCCCAACTTCTTGAATTCCTGATTCTTTATATCTCTTCTTATGCTTATGGATCCGGGGGCCCATCGAAAGAATTAATGTAGGAAGAAGAGTACAGGCATATACTATATACCATATAAATATCATATAAATACCATATAATATACATATCATATATTAGAGAATTATAGAAATCTAAGAATATTAGAATAATATTAGATAATATCTAATAATAAAATAATAAAAGAAGACTATTTAATTATTTAAAATTATTTAATTTTAATTATTTAATAGAGGATTAATTAGAAATCTAATAGAAATCTAATACTAGTAATATATCTAAAAAATAATATCTAAATATAGATAAACTAAAGTAAGTCAAGTTTTTTTAAGCTTTAAAACGACACAATTGATACAAATAGATTTTTTCAAGAAAGTACTAAATTAGTAATCTTCCTAGTTCTAAAGCCCACCCTTCCCCACTCTATCTCTATGAAATGAAGGAATTTTTCCATTATTGATTTATAATCATAGTGGAATCAATGGTGCAGTCAAAATAGGATTCTTTATTATTGAGAAAATCCCATCTCATTTTCCGCTTTTCCACTTTTCCTTTTCTATCACCTATTCTTTTCTTGTACACTTATCCAATTATTCATTCTTATTCCTTTACTTATTTTACTTATATCTTATATATAAAATAGAAAAGTAGATAAAATCTACATAGAATTATGAGGTATATAATCATATGTCCAATATTCTATAGGTCATACAATATGCAAAAACAAAAAAGAAACAGTAGTAGAAATGAGATGGAAATAAGAAAAGGACGGATGAAGTATCAAAAATAGAATATTCTAACAGATTCCTTCAAAAAGGGTATTGCTTGGTTGGTATTTTATTAGTATCCTCCTTCTTTCCTTCTTGAATTGGAACTAGAACACATAAAAAAAAAAATGCGTGTGCAATTTGGATGAGAATAAGATAGATTGTTTTCAATTAGTCATTATGGATGCACAAACAAAGTTTGTTGAACTAAAGAAGGTCATCTAAACCGAAAAGTACTTGAGATAATTATGTGAAGTTCATTTTTTGTTTATAATAAACAAAGATAATTTGTGTATGTATTCTTGGTCAAAATATGGATACTCTATTCCATTTAGTTTATCACGAAAATAACAATAGAAAGAAAATCGACAAGTATGGGCTCTTCAAATCTTGAATATTGAATATAATGCCTTATTCTAATAATTAGTAAGTATAACGATTTTACAAATCTACATATGTTTCTCTCTTACTAATCGGCTATTAGAATAATAGAATAAATCAAAATTTCCATACTTGTCGATGAAAATAAACGAAAACAAAAGAAATAAAGATTTTTCCCAGATTCTATTTTGTTCCCGCCTTCCCTTTCACGAAAAGGAGAGATGAGTTGATCAATTCATCGATCGGGAATGACGGGCTCGAACTCCAGCCCGCCTTGTGGGTGCTCTCACCGATTGAACTACAATCCCGCCATATGCATGGCATACATAGTCTTATGATTTGAGCATTCTCTTTGTCGTGTTTGTAAACATGAATTTGACGGAATGAAAAAGGGATATCTAGAATCGTAATCATAGAATATGACCTAATCGTAATGCATACATTTGTCTCATACATTATGGGATGGTGAGAAGAGATATATTTTACATCGGGGCTATAATTGGAGATACCATTATTTCGGTACGAAGTTCCTATATCAATAGGAAATGCCCTACCTTTGAGTGCGGTTTGAACTATTGATTTAATGAATTGGAAGTAACCAATTAGGTTTATGAAAACCTAGAAATCGATCACCGATCCAATTGGATTTACGGATAGACCTCAACAAAACTGTTGAGTAATGGCGAAGTGATTAAGTTGAGTTCCTCATAGAAAATTATTGACTCTAGAGATATGGTAATATGGAGACAAAATTGTTTGAAGCGCATGATCCTAAGCGCTTTGTTACCAAAAATTTCTTGCCATATCCATATCTATAATTAGGTATTGTATGGGAACTTCTAAAGGAAAAGTCGAACAAAAGAATCGGTGATGATTAAAGATCAAGATCATTCCCCTTATTCAAATTCAATAATAAATAAATTTAGCTTTTGAATCGAGGGTTCCTAATGTCCGGACTTATCAATATTATTTATGATCTTATTGATTTTCTAATCAAAATTTTATCTATTTTTTATCGAATAAATTTTGAATTGAATAGAGATTTCATTCTTAAAAACTTACGACTTTACCAAACAAAGGCTAAGAGAAGAAAAAAGTACGGGATAACCATAACGCCTACAATTGGATTGAAGAAGGCATAAGCTTGTAATTTGACTAAGAAGAAACTACTGAATAAAGGGTAGAATTAAGACAGAGATTAAACTAAAGATATTAAACATAACAAATATTCTTTTCTTTGTTATTCAAAATTCAAATGAAATTGAAATGATAATAAATTATCAGATTGGATTGAGTTATTTTTCTGAGGGAAAATTAAAAAGAAAAAGGCAGATAAAAGAAAGAAATTTTTCTTTTTCTTTGACTTCTACCCAATAAAATAAGGATATAAAGAATTCTATTTTCATATAATATCTTAATTGAATTCTAAGTAATGATCAATTAATCTTTTTGATTCTATATCCATATCCATTGTGTTGAATCCTAGCGACAACATGTCCTATATTTCTTTTGGTTGGTTATTGACGAATAACCAATATTTATCTAAGGCAACGGGTTTTGGTCCCGTTATTCGGAGGTTCGAATCCTTCCATCCCAGATCGTTTGCATCCAAAACAAAAGATTCTTCTCTATTGAAAATCTAATTCAACAATTTTACGTTAATTTAGGATACAATATTATCCAATCAATTCTAAGAATCATATCTTTTTTTTTACTTTATTTATTAAATTACTCAAGTATTTTATTCTTCAATATTTGTGATTCCTTTTGTTAACGATTATTTGTTTTATAAGATGGAGATGGATGCTAAAAGACCATAATTTTCATAATTTGAGGATTCTTTTTTTCTCTTTGATCTTACCTTACACGAGACTTTTCTACTCCATAATTATATTTTAAATTCAATGAAAATAAGAAATGAAAATCAGATTCAATTGGAGATGGTAAAAAAAAGTAAATCTATCCTTTCTGTAATTTCAATAGAATGATTTTAGCTACTAACGCAACGTAGTCAATTTCATTCGTTAGAACAGCTTCCATTGAGTCTCTGCACCTATCCCTTCTTATTCTCATTTTCCATCATTTTTTCTCTCAAAATAAAGATTTGGCTCGGATTGCCCATTTTTAGTTCCGTGGTTTCTCTGAATTTGGAAATTACCACTTAGCGGTTTCCATACCAAGGCTCAATCCAATCAAGTCCGTAGCGTACCAATTTTGCCATATCCCCTTTCCTTTGAGACAAGGATCGGTTGGAATTCCATCCAACTCTTTCATTTATCTTGACACTATTTAATTCATTAGGTAATGATTCCTATATTGAAAAAGTGTATCCGCTATTTTCTTTTTTTGCCCACCCTCTTTTCTATATTCTATCATTTCATCTCTATCGGATGAACCTTATTTGTTTCAATATGAAATGATTTTATCATTGATGTATCCGCAATTCAATATGGATAGATATATAACACATATGAATATGAAATAGAATTTCTATTTAGATCTAGTATATATCTAAATAGAATATAAAATATATAACAAAAAATATATAACATATAACTAAAAAAGAGAATAAATTTAAATAATCAATAAATGAAATAAAAAAAGAAGAAGAATCACTAGGTAATAGCTAAGATCCGATAGTTTCCTGTATTCCTATACACTATTGCTCTTATATCCTTAGCTCGAGGTTAGAGCATCGCATTTGTAATGCGATGGTCATCGGTTCGATTCGAGATGCTCTTTTTTCTTTATCGATTTTTTCTTTCCATGATTGAAAATCTCTACTCGCTTTCTCTAAATGTCAGTCACCGATCTATTATGTCATGGTAACTTGCTATAGCTATGAATAAAAGTTGACTAGATCAATTAGATCTCAAGAAATTGAAAACGTAACCTTCATTTGAATTTCCTATGTATATATATATATAGGAACCAATATTGATAATATTTCTTTTATTCGCTTTTGTAGGACTTTAGTAAATTGAGTTTTGCTTTCCGGTTCTTTAGTTGGTCAATTTATATTTTTTTCAAAACTCCCGATGGCGGCCCCACCTAAAACAAAAGAATTGGTTCTATTTTTCATATGCTCCCTTTATAGATGGGACTAAAGAACGAGTTCTTTTGTATCACGCTTATTATTCTTAATCTTAATGGAATTTGAGAATTCTCAAATTTATTAGTTATGGTTATGTTTTTATTCTTCTTTTTTTTTTACATTTTTATTCTACTTAAACATTAAACAAAAGGATTTGCAAATAAAAGAGCTAATGCCACCCACGACCATAAATGGTTAAAGCTTCCATAAAAGCCGGACAAGTAATTGATTTTACCTCGGTTGTCTCTAATACCTTCTACGGCTTGGCATAGCAGTTCCTTGACCAACCCGTGTCCGAGAAGGCCCTACCAATCTAGTAGCAATAACTAAGCAACAGAAATAAGTGGATTCATGGTAAGTTCCTAAAAAAAAAGAAATGATTAATGATACAACCAACCAATGAATTAGTACTTAATCTACTTTTTTCTACTTGTCAAGTAACTAAAGCTCCAAATGGAAGAATATCAATTGTCGAACTACTGAGATATCATTTTTCCTTTCTACCTTATGACCTTATGTAAATAGATATGTATATAGTTTTAGTAATTGCATTTCCTTGTTTATAAACTATTCTATTATTTCTCTTTCATTCAATTCACAATCAGACAAAATAGAAAAGGATGATATGGGAATCCATATAATCTAGTGGACTAGAAAAAAAAGAGATAGGGGTCATTACTATCTAACTAGTAAAGCATAGAATTTTATTCTTCCATAACGTAAATCACGCACTTTTATTCTATACATATATGTAGTAGGATCCCCAACCCTTCTTTCTTTCTTGATATATATATATACATGTAGCTATTTGCATTTTATTCTACAACTCAGTGGATTATATGGAACCCCCCGCATTGCTTGATTTGGGATAAGCTTCAAAAAAGACTAGACTATTTCAAAGTTAGTCAATGATGACCCTCCATGCATTCACCTTATATAAGCCGCAGCCAAAGTTGCAAAAAATAAGAGCTTGAATATCGCTTGTAAATAATCCAAGAAACATGACAGGTATAGGAACTATCACAAGGCACTAAAGAAACAAGATCAACAACCACTAATTCATCAGCCAATATATTCCCAAAAAAGTCGAAAACTAAGAGATAAAGGTTTGGTGAAATCTTCTAGAATATTAATTGGTAAAAGTATTGGAGTTGGTTGAATGTATTTCCAAATATCCCAATCCTTTTTAGTAAGACCATAGAAATATGCCACGACGTGTAAAGCTAAAGCAACAGAGTATTTATATCATTCGGTGCCTAACTCTCCATGAGGTAACTTTATAATTTTCCAAGGTAGCGAGCTTAGAAACAAAAATAAATAGGAACATCGTTCCTATAAAAGGAACCCAAGGACCATACTCCTCTCAATCTGAGTTTTGCTCAAGTCTTGAATAAATTCAAGGACATATTCGAAGAAATTCACCGTCGGTCGGAATGATTTGTGGATTCTCAGCTATGATGACTGAACCTAATAAGATAGCAATTACAACCCAAGAAGTGATAAGTACTTGGGCATGAATTTGTAAACCTCCTATTTGCCAATATAAATGTTGGCCTACTTCTACATGGTATAACATTCATATTGTCCTCTAATAGAAATCGAACTTCAAAAAAGTAATTATTTTGATTCAACCATTTCTTTCTCAATTCATCTATGTTCATTCATGAATTTAAGTTTTCAATCGTATATTTCGGATATGAGAAATCACATAAAAAATACCAATCATTTTCTCTTTTCAATATTATTTGATAGCCAAAACATAGTTCAAACTCCAAAAGATGCAAACCAAAATAGTAACAATCAAAGAGAGTTCACCAAAAACAAACTAATCTTCTTCTTTATTCTTCTTAATGATAAGAGTAATGATAAGATAATCAACCATTTTTATATAACTGGAACGGCCCTCACAAATTGCATACTAATTTGATAAGAATCAATCGAATCGAAGCTATAGCATCATCGTTGGCGGAATAGAAATATCTGCAAGATGGGTCACAATTTGTATCAATTAAACAAATCGGAATACCCAAAATGGAACATTCTTGAAGAACCGTATATTCTTCTTGCTGATCAACGATAATTACAATATCGCAATCCCATATATTTGATCCCACCCAGATATGCTTGCAAGGTAGATAAATTTCTCTTCAACATTCTGCATCTCCTTTGGGGAGACGATTGAATTTCCCCATCTTTTGTTCTCGTTCTTAAGTCCCTAAACTTCAAGTCTTGTTTCGTAGTATACCAATTCGTTAACATACCACCAAGCCATTTTTTATTAACATAATGACATCGAGCCCTTATTGCTGCGATGCTACTAAATCCGCTTTTTTTGGTGCCAACGATTAAGAATTTTTTCCCCTACTTGCATCAAAACTAAATCACAAGCTTCGATAAAAAATGAGTTATAGTAAGATTTGTAATATGAATACCCTTACGCTTTGCAGAGATGTAAGGAGCCATTCTAGAATTCCATTTATTAGTACCATGACCAAAATGAACTCTGCTTCCATCATTTCTTCCAAATTGATGTTCCAATATCGCCCATTTTCCCACACTTTCTTTTTTTTCTTTTTTTTTTCAAAGAGATTCAGTACCCTATGAAATAAATAATTGTTCCGACGGAACCTTCTACCGGATTGACCATTGATCTACGACCCAAACCATGAATTTCATTCTTTATTTTTTATTTCATTGATTACGAAATACATAATTGGACCGGAGAGTTAAAGTAAAAAGAATGAACCTCTTGTTAAAAATTAGTAAATTACATTAAGTAAATGATTGGTCTGATGTCTCATGGAAAGTGTTCGGGGCACAAGAACAAAATAATTCTCTATGGTATAATAAAATATCTCTCATTTCCAACTCGAATAGATCCTTCCTTTTAATTTTCTATTCCGGTTTACTTGTAAGCTTTACTGGGTATGCCTTATATACCGCTTTTGGGCAACCCTCTCAAAAATTAAGAGATCCCTTCGAAGAACATGGTATACAAAGTCAACAGATTTAAACCCATGATGAAAGAGGATTTATGGCTACAAAAACCGTTGAGAGTAGTTCTAGATCTGGGCCAAGATCAACTGGCGTAGGGAGTTTATTGAAACCATTGAATTTGGAATATGGAAAAGTAGCTCCAGGGTGGGGACTACACCACTTATGGGAGTTGCAATGGCTCTATTTGCAATATTTCTATCTATTATTTTAGAAATTTATAATTCATCTATTTTACTGGATGGAATTTCAATTAATTAGTTCATAAAACTAATAAGTCTAGCAAAAAAGATTATTTTACTTATACTTACTTAATGCTTAAGATACTGAATACTTCAACTTAAGATTACCTTAGACTTGGATTTATAGACCATTCGGTAGTTCGATCGTGAAATTTATTTGTTTCGATATTTCATTTCCGGAATATGAGCGTGTGACTTGTTATAATTGATCCTATTGATAATAGAATGGAGGTCATCTCTATCAAGATGATTCTACCTCATATTTATTCTAGTCTCGGAGCACGGACTATATAGAATAGATCAAGAAAAGAAATAGTTGAACTATGATTCATACCTATTATTCAGACCTCGCAACCGGATTAAAAAAAAATGGAAATAGGGAAATAGGTCTTTACTAAATCAAACAATTTTTTCCATCATACTTCCGAAAGAAACCTCTTTCTCTAGATTTTGTTGAGTTATTACATTCATTGAAGAAGTGATGATCAAATGGTTTTACTGAAATCCTTTGAGTTTAGCTTTGGTTTTCTTAAATCATCGTGGTTCTAGTATGAATCTGAGGTTTCAATTGATTCATAGGGTCTCAACAAGATAATTCCTATAAAAAAAAAAAGATAGGGAAGAGAAGATTCAAGAGGCTGTCATGATTAACATAAAGAAAGATAGATGAGCCAACTTGATATTGTATTTCTTGGCATTATCATCATAAAGAAGAGATTCGGATTTTTCTTACTTCGTATCTTTGGGTCAAATCGAGTCAAGTGGCTAAGCCACAAGAAGTTTGAAACTCTCTATTTCATATCCGTTGAAACCAGTATTTGTGTGGCTTGAGCCGTACGAGATGAAATTTTCATATACGGCTCTAAGAGGGAGAGTCTTTCTTGGTTTACCTATCTCAATAAAGTATATGATTGGTTCGAGGAACGTCTCGAGATTCAAGCGATTGCATGATATAACTAGTAAATATGTTCCTCCTCATGTCAATATATTTTATTGTTTAGGGGGGATTACGCTGACTTGTTTTTTAGTACAAGTAGCTACGGGTTTTGCTATGACCTTTACTATCGTCCAACCGTTAGAGGCTTTTTCCTCTGTTAATACATAATGAGAGGCCAACTTTGGTTGGTTAATTCGATCAGTTCATCGATGGTCGCAAGTATGATGGTTCTAATGATGATCTTGCACGTATTTCGTGTATCTTACGAGGGTTTTAAAACCCCGAGAATTAACTTGGTTTACAGGGTAGTTCTGGCTGTATTGACCGCATCTTTTGGCGTAACTGGTTATTCCTTACCTCGGGACCAAATTGGCTATTGGGCGTAAAATTGTAACAGGCGTACTGAAGCTATTCCTATAATAGGATCACCTTTGGTAGAATTCTTACGTGGAAGTGCTAGTGTGGGCCAGTCCACTTTGACTCATTTTTATAGGTTACATACTTTTGTATTGCCTCTCTTACCGTATTTATGTTAATGCACTTTCCAATGATACAAGCAAGGTATTTCGGTCATTTATAGAGAAGGCAGATCATAGATATTTGTAATTTATTATATAGGGGAGGAACAAGAGTCTTTTATTGCTACAAATATGTATTATTGAAAAATAAGGCATGTTTTTGGATACTTGTATTCAATTCTGAAGTATTTTTATTTGATACGAATCGAATAGTTGAACTATATTTTCCTAAAAGGGGATGGATTATGGGAGTGTGTGACTTGAACTATTGATTGGTCCATGCAAATCTATGATTTTATCCGCCAAGTTAGAATTCACAACCCAACGTGTCTCCACATCCAACCATCATGTCACCCCTTTATGTAGCATAGGATAGGCCGGTTTAACTTGAGGAGAATATTTTCTATGATCATACCCGAATCATGTCATACATAAAAAGGCTCCGTAAGATCCCTAGAATAAGTGATGTGGAATGATCCAATGTTCTATTTATTTACTTTGTTTGATTTTTTTTTTAGTAATTTTTTAGTAATCTTAGTAAATTTTTTATAGTATGTAGATGCATTCATTTCCTTTGCATCGACCCTGATATATACTGGAGTTAAATAAGGGATCTAAGGAAGAACAGGGGACTTTATTAGTAACAAGTAAAAACTTTGTATTTTGTTTATGTAATACAATCGAGATGTTGTGAGGATAAATACCAACCAAAAGATAGACAATCCAAAAGCACTTGATCATGATCAAATTTGTAAGCCAACTTGGATATTGAGCATTTCCTGTTAACTGAATTATTTGCAATGAATAATGAATCGTTGAAACTCGGGGAAATGGAATTTTATAAAGAGTTTATTACATAGAGTCATTCTACATTATATATGTAGAGATATGTATAAAATATAGGTTTTCTATGGACCTATTTATGTTCTATGGATCTATTTCTGTGGTTCTTTTGATTCTTTCTCGCCGGATGATAAAAAATTATCATGTCCGGTTCTTTTGGGGATGGATCCAAAGAGTTAACCTATCCAAATAACAAAGAAACCTGATTTGAATGATCCTGTATTAAGAGCTAAATTGGCTAAAGGGATGGGGCATAATTATTATGGAGAACCCGCATGGCCCAATGATCTTTTATATATTTTTCCAGTAGTAATCCTAGGCACTATTACATGTAGTGTGGGTTTAGCAGTTCTAGAGCCGTCAATGATAGGTGAACCGGTGGATCCGTTTGCAACTCCGTTGGAAATATTACCCGAATGGTACTTCTTTCCCGTATTTCAAATACTGTGCCCAATAAATTATTGGGTGTTCTTTTATTGGCTTTAGTACAAATAGGATTATTTACATTACCTTTTTTTGGAGAATGTCGATAAATTCCCAAATCCATTTCGTCGTCCAGTAGCTACAACAGTATTTTGATGCTAGTAGCTCTTTGGTTAGGTATTGAGCAACTTTACCTATCGATAAATCCCTCACTTTAGGTCTTTTCAAAGTTAAATACACGACATAGGTATCTAAGGAAGATCCTCTTACGGATCTTCCTAGATACCTCAATCTTATTATGTATCTATTCTGCAAATATATGGACCGTGTCGGAGATTCAAAACTTATTCTATTATTTTTAATTTATTTATAAATTCTAAAAACTAAAAAATTCCAATGGATTTAAAATGAAAACTTTTCTTAGGTAAATTGATTGCAAAATGCTTCTTTAGAGTGCCCAATATCTTTTTATATCTTCTATAAAATATTCCATTTTCATAAGATCTTCTTGATCTGATTCAAAAGGTCCAATAATGTATGTATATTGGACCTTTTGAGATAATTATAGGTCCTGGAAGACAATTCTGATTGGTCAATAAAAAAACATGTCAATGGAATTCCTTTTTTGTTTTTCTTGAGATTAGTGAATCTGTCTTGAAAGGAAAAAAAGGGTAGATTCCATCTGTTTTCATTTTCCTCTAAATTCATGTACTCTTCCTCTACATGTAGAAAAGGAATCAATAAATCAATCAAATTATGAGAAGCTTCATAAAGTGCTTCTTTAGGAGTTAAACTTCCATGCGTCCCTATTTCTAGAAAGAGTATCTCTTGTTTTTCATTCCCAGTCCCATAAGAATGAATACTATGATTTACATTTCGAACAAGCATAGATACAATATCTATAGGATAACTTCCATCGTGTGAAATTCATTTGGCCAGTTCATGATATCCACGACTCTCTCTTGATTTGTAATTCAATACACAAATCAATTGGTTCTGTCAGGTTAGCTATATGCTGTGTCGTGTCAACTATTTGTACAGAAGGTGGTGAGATAATATCTTGAGCTGTTATGTATTTAGGTCCTTGATGGAAATGGATGCATCCCTAACTCCATAGAGATTACTTTTCAATACAATCTCTTTCAAATTTATTAAAATCTCATGTACTGATTCTTCAATACCCTCTATCGTAGAATATTCATGCAGAACATTTTCAGATGTTGCACGTGTGATACATGTTCCTTCTATTTCTCCAAGTAAAGCCCTTCGCATGGCAATACCTATGGTATTGGCTTGACCATAATAAAGATGCTTGTTGTCTACTCTTGATTTAACACATTTCCACTTTAGTGTTCAAGTGGATCCCTGCTACTTCTCGAACCATACTATTATTTTTCTTTTATTTATGATTATTGGATCAGATCATTGAATCATTTATTTCTCTTGGAATCTCTTGAATTATTATTTCTACACACGTCTTTTTTTAGGGGCGACATCCATTATGCGGCATGGGTGTTACATCACGAAACTTAATAGCATCCCATTTCTCCGAATGGCTCGTAATGCATCTCTTCGAGACCTGGACCCTTTATCATAACTTCTGCTCGTTGCATACCCTGATCAACTAATGTACGAATAGCATTAAATGCGGCAGCAGCATAGGGTGTTCCTATTCTTTTGCCTCTGAATCCAGAAGAACCTGTAGAAGCCCAAGAAACCACCCGACCTCGTACATCTGTAACAGTTATAATAGTATTATTGTAACTCGCTTGAACATGAATAACTCCTTTTGGTATTCTACGTTCATTCTTTTTTGAACCAATACGTGCATTCTTACGTAAACCAATTTTTGCTATAGGTTTTGTCATATTTTATTAGATCATATTCATAAGAATAAAATAAAAAGAAAGAAGAATCAGAAAGATACGGGGATAGCTATTTAATATAAAAACGAATCCTTTCTTTTTACATGTACATGATGTACATGGGTTTTTCTTTTAAAAAGTTCTTGATTTAGAACTTGAGAAGGATTACCCTCTGTTTATGTCTCAGATTGGAACAAATGACCATAATTTGACCCCACCTATGAATCAAACGACATTTTTCACAAATTTTACTACAGAAGCCCTTATTTTCATATTTATCATTCCTTATTTTCATTCTGAATCTATTTTTTTTTTTAAACAAAATTAGTTTATTGCATTTTGAACTTCGAATTATATCCCTACGAAAGGATGTTTCAAAGAATGATCTAATCGTTCAGAATGATCGACCGTTCGAACCTTATAAATATATCGGTTGAATCATAACGACTCATTCGGGATTTTGACTTTATCTCCTGGGTAGTATATGTATAAAATCAAGGCTTGATTCTCCCCAAATATAACCTAGAATTAGATCTTCATTATCTAATCGAACTCGGAACATACCGTTGGGAAGTGATTCAATTAAACCCTCATGAATCAATTTTGTTCTTTCATTCCGTGAACCCCTTTAAGTATTAATTAATAGAGGAAGAGTTCTATAATTCACTTCTCCTCTCTTTACAAATAGTAAGTTCAAGAGAAAATTAGGGTACCCTAGGAGAATCACCATATATAACACAAAATTTCTCCTCCAATTTTTTCTAGTCGAGCTTCTCGATCTGTCATTATACCTCGAGAAGTAGAAAGAATTACAATTCCCATTCCACCTAAAATTTTAGGAATTGCTGATAGTTGGAATAGATTCAGACCTCATACGTTTTAATTTTATTTTATTCCCTTTCCTAGTCTTTCTATGTCGTAAGGTTGAAACCAAGAAATTTTTTTGACTTTCTTGATGTTTTCGAACGTTTTCAATAAAACTTTCTCGTAAAAGTATTTTCACAATATTTTTAGTGATATTAGTAGATACTATTTGAACTCTTCCTTTTTGATCTATGTTAGCATTTCTTATAGAAGTTATTATATTGGCAATAATGTCCCTACCCATGATGAACTATAGTTATTGGTGCCTTCTAATTTTGATATAATCAACATGCTTCTTTTTTGTTTTATTTTTTATTAAATTTTTTATTATTTCATTATTAAAATTTCTATGAAATTTAAAGTATATACATGAGACACAATCTATTAATCGATCTATTTCAGATATTTGAATATTCTATATATAGAATATAGATAGATATATCCTATTTTCATCTATAAGAATCTATAAGACCTGCTAATGAAACTATTTTAGTAAAATTCAACTGTTTAGTAAATTCAAGCGTAGCAATTCTCAAATTCGAGTTCCTTTTGGATTTCCTTCTTGATCAATGATAACCGCTGCATTGTCATCATATCGTATTATCATGCCGTTGTCACGTTTGAGTTCTTTACACGTGCGTACAATCAGCTCTAATTATTTCGATCTTTCTAGAGGCATGTTGGGCCTTTGCTTCTTTGATTACAGCAACAATAACATCGCCAATATGAGCATATCGGTGATTACCGGTTCTATGATTCGAATACACATCAATTCTTGAGCTCCACTATTATCCGCTACATTCAAAAGGGTGAGGTTGAATCATATCATTTTTATTTTAATTTCTTATTTAAATGCAAGGGATAATAAAAAAAAAGAAATATTGTCTGTCGAGATAAAGAAATCCGTAGTTATTTTTCATTATTCATACTCCTTCTTCTTTTACTTTTGTTTACCTATCACGAAATAACAAATTGAGTTCGTATAGGCATTTTGGATCTGCTATTTTCATAGCGACTTTGGCTACTGATTTTGATACTCCACTAATTTCATAAAGTATTCTCGGTTTAACAACGGATACCCAATATTCGGGGATCCCTTTCCGAACCCATACGTGTTTCGTAGGTCTCACAGATAAGTTTGTCGGGAAAGATACGTACCATATCTTTCCACCACGATGCATATCGTGTCATTGCTCTTCTTATTTGTCTATTTGTGATCCAAGGTTCAAGTGCCTGTCTGCCAAAACAAATCGATTGCCTCGGCAAGATATTCCCTTCATTCGACCTCTATGTTGTTTACAATCTGGTTCTTTTGGGGTTATAGTTGATGGTTATTTCTAAATTCCATCTCTGCAAAACCGGACATGAGAGTTTCTTCTCATCCGACTCCTCACGAATGAAATGATTCAATAATGATTCAATAATATTACATATACACAATATACACATGTATTTCTGTATTTCATTCTATCAAAATAAAGAATATACTAATTTTTTATATTGAATTTTTAGATTTGTTACATAGGTAGCTTTATATATAACTAGGTGTGTTTTTCTATTTTATTTTATCTTTTTATTTTATCAAAATTTCTAATAAAAGAAATTCTGAAATTAAAGAAAAATAAAGAAAGGTTTTCTTGGTAGAATATTGACTCTTTCCCCCCTTCATTTGTAGGGTCAATTCATGACCATTCAGAATAAATATATTTTTTTGGTTCATTACGCCATCCTACCCAATGAATCATTAGGATTGATTCGTTTTCAAGAAAATCCTATGTAATCATGGGTTCCATCATTCCCATAGCTTCTCTATTAATACTTAGGCTTTGAACTCTGCAATGGAGCTCTCAACTAAATTTGTTATTTATTTGCGAGTTAATCTCCTCAGTTTTTCTTAACCCGAAGCTCGATTCAATTATTCTCTATTTTCTATTATTTAGATTATTATTTTAATTTCATTTATTTAATTTATTTTCTTCTATAGTTTCTATTTTTATTTGTATATTTCTTATCTATTGTAATTAGTGTAATTAGATATTTTTTATTTTTATTATATATTGATATATATTGATGTTGATGCTTTATAACTGCCTTTTTTTATTTTTTTTATGAGTTAATTCTTCATAAACCATACATATGGGAATCATATATCATTGATATCTTTATTCTCTATCTCTATCATCCTTCCATTTTTCCACATCCCCTTTTTTTTCACAATTCATAATCGATTCCTTTTTTATTAAAAAAAAGAATTTCAGTTACTACAACTATATGATAGATTGATCATAGTATTTGTTTCTTGGGATCTTGACAATAAAGCAATAAGTTGGTTTTAATTTTGAGTTTCTTGAGTTTTGATAGTTACTAAGTTTATAGTGGTCGGTTTCTTTTTTCTTTTTCATTCTAAATTCTAAACTCTTAAGAAAAAACTAACGAGTCACACACTGAGCATAGCAATCATAATAAAATCTAAATGAAATCAAAGGGTAAATCAAATTTTTATTCAACCTTATAGAATTATAATTGTTTGTTTTTCTTTGATTAATTGATTAAGAAAAAAATAAGAAAAGAGTTTCTAAATCTTTTTTTATCGATGAGCAGAATGGCGAGATAAAGAAAGGTCCATTATTCTTATTTTCTTATTCTTGGTTTACAAATATCCAAATTTTGATGCCTAAGACTCCATAGATAGTTCTAATTGTAAAGGAACTGATCAATTTTAGCGAATTGTTTGTAAGGGAACCCGCCTTCTCTCGATCCATTCGACACGTGCAATCTCTTTTCGATACGTCCTGCAATTTGCACTTGAATTCCTTTTGTATCCGTTTGTTCAGTTAATTCAATAGCTTTTTTCATTGCCTTTGAAATGAGACTCTATTTTTTAATTGTAAAGCTATATATTCTGAAAATTAGGTTGTCCATAAGACTTTTCAATTCTTGTGATAGCAATATTGAGTCTCCGGTTCTGAATGAAACTTTTTTGTACATTCATCTGTAATTTTTGACTCCGTGTCCGTCCTTCTATTAATAAGTTGGGAAATCCAATGTAGATTATGACCTGAATCAAATCTATTTTTTTTGAATTACTATACGGGCAATTCCTTGAAAGGATATTTTCTTATTTTTTTTACATAGTCCTTAATACAATTCGTATTCTTTCATCTTCTTGTAGACCCATGGAAAAATTCTTTGATTTTGCGAACCAAAAAAGAATGATGACTTTGAGTTGTTCCAAGTGAAACCAAGTGGATTGATTTTTTGTCCCATATTTTTTATATTCTATTTCCATCCATTTTTTTCTAAATAGGAATCTAAATTTTAGATTTTAAAGAAATCTTTATATGACAAGTGGTTTTTTTATCGATAACTACGTCCCGAGCCCGGTTTTAACTTTTATAATAGCACCTCTATTGACTTTAGCTTTACTAATAAATAAATCGCTTCATTTAAACTCATATTATGACTAGCATTTGCTGCTTTGAATAAACTAATTTTAAAATTGGATAAGATGCCCAATAAGGCATTAGTTCTAGTATCATGAGTGTTTCCTCATAAGAACGTCCCCGAATGTGATCAATTACTCTTCGTTCTTTGAAAACATACATATATATATATATATATATATATATATATATATATATATATATATATATATATATATATATATATATATATATATATATATATGTTGAGCTAAAACTTTTGCTTCTCTATCCGAATTTTCGTTCTTTATCATAAAAGTTCTCCCCCGCCAATGAATGATAAGTGCCTAGGTGAAGCATAGTATAAGATAAGTCAGAAAAGTATAAGTCTTATGAAAAAGAAAATAAATATACCTCTACTCTTACTATAAGATAAAGACTCTTAAGATATAAGATAAGGCTTTTCACATGAATACTTAGTAGAAGCACTAACGAGATTTATTATCGTTTCTCGTGTCTCACGAAAGTGAGAGTAGGTGCAAATTCTCCCAATTTGTGACCATACGATCTGTGATATAAATAGGTAAATGTTCCTTTCCATTATGAATAGCGATTGTATGGCCAATCATTGTGGTATCTTGGTAGATGCGAGACCAAGTCACTATGATTTCTTTCTCCTCCCTCTGTTGAGTTTTTCAATTCTTCCCGATAAATGATTAGCTACAAAAGGATTTTTTTTTGAGCGAGCGTGTCATTACTCCTTTTTTACATTTTTGAAATTGGCATTCTATGTCCAATATCTCGATCTTAATCAGTATAATGATGAATGGAAAAAGAAAATCCTTTAGCTAGATAAGGAAGGGGATGTAGCCAAGCGGATCAAGGCAGTGGATTGTGAATCCACCATGCGGTTCAATTCCGTCGTTGCCCATCATATTATTTCCAATTCCAAAATTCGATTTTCAATGTTCCTATTTATGGCGAAGAATAAAATTATCACTATATTTGTTCCTTTTCCTACTTCTTCCAAGCGCAGGATAACCTCAAGGGGTTGTGGGTTTTTTCTACCAATTGGGGCTCTCCCTTCACCGCCCCATGGGGATGGTCTAGTTCATAACTACTCCTCTTACTACAGGGCTTACCTAGCCAACACTTAGATTCGGCTCTACCCAAACTTTTTTGGTTCACCCCAACATTACCAACTTGTCCGACTGTTGCTAAGCGGTTTTGGATATCAAACGGACCTCCCAGATGGTAATCTTAATGTGGCGATTTACCCTCTTTTGCAATCGGTTTCTACGCTCCTGCTCTAGCTAATTGTCCACCCTTTCCAAGTGTGATTTCTATGTTATGTATGGGTGCCTAAGGGCATATCGGTTGAAGTAGATTCTTCTTTTTATCAATCAAAACCCCTTCCCAAACTGTACAAGCTTCTTCCAAAGCATACGGCTTTCTAGATGTATATGATGATATCTAGGCAGATGGATCTTATATGAATCATGATGAAGTACCACATGAGTGGATATATAGGAATCCAAATCGAATCACTTATGTTATGATCTTCTACATCCTAGGTCTCCCCGTTGTCATCGGCTTATGTTCTTCATGTAGCATTCAGGCCGGATGACTCTATGAAATTACGTCGATACTTGCATATTACGGGTAACGTAGGAGACATCTCTATTTTTCCCGGGGTCTTTCTAATTACCCTTTGCTTTCAATTGCCTCGACCATCAAATGAAATGTGAATAACCTCCTCTCTTTGAAACAAGCTTCCGGTTTAGTGCTTCAAACAATTTTGTCTTATCCATATTACTATATCTCTAGAGTCAATAATTTTCTATGAGGAACTACTGAACTCAATCACTTCTTGCCGTTACTCAACAGTTTTACGTTGAGGTCTATCCCAGAGGTACTCCAATTGGATCGTGATCGATTTCTAGGTTTCGTCATAAACCTAATTGGTTACTTCCAATTACGTAAATTAATAGTTCAAACCGCTTAAAGGTAGGGCATTTCCCATTGATATAGGAACTTCCGTAGCAATGGTATCTCCAATTATAGCCCCCCTGGGATGTAAAATATATCTCTTCTCACCATCCCCATAGTGTATGAGACAAATACATGCATTTCGATTAGGGTCATATTCTATGGTTACGATTCTACCGGATATCCCTTTTTCATTCATTAAAGTCGATTTTACGGTATACGCTTATGACCTCCCCTCCTGCCTGCGGTAATGATCCCTCTGGCATTACGACCTTTACAACAATGATTTTGTCCATAGATCAAATTATTTCGTGGATTGGATTTCACTTGACTGTCTATGGCTACATTGCGTGTGCTCGGGGTAGAAGTTTTGTATAAATGTATTGCCGTGTTATTAAGTCTTTTGCTTTAAGTTCTTTTCTCTATAAGAGGTGGAATAGAATAACCCTATTGAAGCGTAATGATCATACATCTGTAATGCATTGTATGTCCCATAATAGGTCCCATCCTTTTACCCTTTCCCGGGAGTCGATGACTATTCATAGCTCTTACCTTGACACCAAAGAAGAGTTCGACCCAATGCTTTATTTTACGTCTAGTTGATCCTGATTCGACATTAGAAGTATATTGATTGTTCCCCAATAACCGAATACTTTTTTTCGTAAATCGCATATTTGATTCCATCCATAAATCCATTTTCCTCCCTATGAGTTTGTATCGATAAGAATTCTAGTTCTTGTTCATATGTTATGGTATGAATATACCATACCAATTCGCTATGTATGGATGATGAGATTCCATTGAGCCAATTCCAATAGACTTATTGAATGTTCCCATTGGTGTGCATCCAGCAAGAATTGAACCTACGAATTTGCCAATTATGAGTTGGGCGCTTTAACCATTCAGCCATGGATGCTTAAGGATCATCGTACATCGTGAATAACCAAATTCCAATTGAAATGAAATCTTTAGGAGGAATCAATAACGACATCAATTCAAATCACGGATATTTGAATTGAGAGATATTGAGAGAGATCAATAATTCTTACTATTTCTTAGATTCATGGATCAAATTCGATTCATGATCTTTCACTCACATTTTTTTCACCAAGAACGTTTTATGAAACTCTTTGACCCCAATTTGGAGTATCCTACTTTCACGTGATTCACAGTGCAACAAGCAATCGATATTTCACGATCAAATGTGTACGCTTGTAGTAGTGGTCCTTATATCTCGTATTAACAATCGAAAGATGGTCGAAAGAAAAATCTCTATTTGATGGGGCTTCCTATACCTATGAATTCCATTGGACCCAGAAAGGAGACATTGGAAGAATCTTTTTGGTCTTCCAATAGAAATAGGTTGATTGTTTCACTCCTGTATCTTCCAAAAGGGAAAAAGATTTAGAGAGTTGTTTCATGGATCCAGAGTACTTGGGTTATCCCAATAAAGAAAAAGCGTATCATGCCTGAATCTAACCGGGTTCACGGTGGTGGAGGAACCGGATTGGAAAAAATAAGGATTCTAGTTGTCGATATCTAAGGAAACCGTAGCTAGGTGAGATCTCATTCAAAGAGAAAGATAGCAAATATCTGGAGTTTCTTTTTTTATCCTATACGGATGATCCATCCAAGGACCATGATTGGGAATTTTTCGAGGAAGAAACGAAACATAATCAACTTGAATTGGGACTATTCAAAATCTTAGGGAAAGACTTGATTTGTTATCTCATGTATGCTTTTAGTGAAAAAGACCAATTCGGGGAGAGTTTCTTCAAACAACAAGGAGCTAGCAACTATGCAATCCAATGATATTGAGCATGTTTCCCATCTCTTCTCGAGAAACAAGTGGGGTATTTCTTTGCAAAATTATGCTCAATTTCATATGTGGCAATTCCGCCAAGATCTCTTCATTAGTTGGGGAAGAATCGACGAATCGGTTTTGGAGGAACGTCTCGAGCGATTTGGTTAGACAATGTGTGGTTAGTAAACAAGGATCAGTTTTTTAGCAAGGTACGGAATATATTGTCAAATATTCAATATGATTCCACAAGGTCTATTTTCGTTCAAGTAACGGATTCTAGCCAATGGAAAGGATCTTCTTCTGATCAATCCAGAGATTCTTTCGATTCCGTTATAAATGAGAATTCAGAATATCACACATTGATCGATCAAACAGAGATTCAGAACTAAAGAGATCGATTCTTGGGATCCTTCCTTTCTTCAAACGGCGAGCAGAGATAGAATCGATCGATTCTCGAAATGCCTTTTGGATCTTCCTCCATGTCCGGCTATTCACGGAACGAGAAGCGGATGAATAATCATTCTGCTTCCGGAAATCAAGAATTTCTTGGGAATCCTACAAGATCCATTCGTTCTTTTTTCTCTGACGGATGGTCGAACTTCATCGTTCGAATCCTCGAGGTCCACTAGAGATCATAAATTGTTGAAGAAAAAAAAAGATGTTTCTTTTGTCCCTTCCAGTGAAAATAAAGAAATGGTTGATATATTCAAGATAATTACGTATTTATAAGATACCGTCTCAATTCATCCTTCGGAACCATATCACATCCGGATCTGTTCAAGGATGAACCGATATGGACAGCTCCAATAAGATTTCATTCTTGAACAAAATCCATTTTTGATTTCTTTCATCTATTCCATGACCGGAACAAAGGGGATACGCGTTACGCGATTTTTTTGAATCGGAGAGATTCCCGAAATGCCGGATCTATTCACTCTATCAATAACCGAGCCGGATCGGTGTTTCGTAGGGGATTTGCCTTTTCTATTGATTCCTAAGGGTTGGATAAAAAAAATTCTTGAATGAGGTATTCAACTCGAGATGAATCGAAAAGAAATCTTTATTGGTTCTACCTCCTCTTTTTATGAGAAGAATGAATCTTTTTTCGAAGATCAGAAAAAAATTGGATCTACTGCGGAATGAGTTGAAAGATCCCAAACTAAAAAGCGGTAGCAACAACATAATGGAGGCTCAATCAATATAGATTGATCCAAATCGATTCAAATCCAATATAGCACCTATGGGTACATAAGAATGTATCGAATCGATTCTTTTTAATGAATAGATCCGATCGCAACTTTGAATATGGAATTCAAAGGGATCAGATAGGAAATGATACTCCAAATCATATAACTATAATGAAATATACGATCAACCAACATTTATTAAATTTGAAAAGAGTCAGAAGAAATGGTTTGATCCTCTTATTTCTCGAGAGATCCAATCTCGATGCATATAGATACAAATGGTCCAATGGGAGCAATAATTTCCGGAACATTTGGAACATTTCATTTCGACGAAGAATCCTTTTCAAGTAGTGCAAGTAGTGTTCGATCGATTACGTATTAATCAATATTCGATTGATTGGTCCGAGGCTATCAACAAAGAAAATTTGTATAAGCCACTTCGTTTCTTTTTGTCCAAGACACTTCTCTTTTTCTTTGTGAGTATCGGGAATATCCCCATTCATAGGTCCGAGATCCACATCTATGAATTGAAAGGTCCGAATGATCAACTCTACAATCGGTTGTTAGAATCCATAGGTGTTCAAATCGTTCATTTGAAGAAATTGAAACCCTTCTTATTGGATGATCATGATACTTCCCAAAGACCGAAATTCTTGATCAATGGAGGAACAATATTACCATTTTTGTTCAAAAAGATACCAAAGCGGGTGATTGACTCATTCCATACTAGAAAGAATCGCAAGAAATCCTTTGATAACACGGATTCCTATTTCTCAATGATATCCCATGATCGAGACAATTGGCTGAATCCCGTGAAACCATTTCATAGAAGTTCTTTGATATCTTCTTTTTATAAAGCAAATCGACTTCGATTCTTGAATGATCCACATCACTTCTAGTTCTATTGTAATAAAAGATTCCCCTTTTATGTGGAAAAGACCCGTATCAATAATTATGATCTCACATATGGACAATTCCTCAATATCTTGTCCATTCGCAACAAAATCTTTTCTTTGTGCGTGGGCAAAAAAAATATCTCTTTTGGAGAAAGAGACTATTTCTGTCAGTCGCATGTATCGACATCTTCATACCTAACGATTTCCCACAAAGTGGTGATGAAACGTATAACTTGTACAAATCATTAAATCTTTCCATTTTCCAATTCGATCCGATCCATTGGTTCGTGGAGCTATTTACTCGATCGCAGATATTTCTTCAACACCTCTAAGAGGAACAAATAGTCAATTTGGAAAAAACTTATTGTCGCCTCTTTTGAGATGGAATATCGATTGAAAGATAATAAGCCATTCAAACATGGGTTTGATTCCATTAGAACATTTACACTCCATGTTAATGGAGTGAAAAAAAATACTTTATGCCATTCCTTTCACAGGTGCAAATATCTCAATTTCACCCTTTTAGATACTCTTTCGACCCATTGTAAATCAAAGTAATTTGTATCCATTTTTCATGATATGATGCATGGATGCGATATATCCGAAGATTCTACCACAATGGACTCGATAAGGATTTCAAGTCAATGTTTACGAATCTTCTTCGTCCGGAAATGATTCATCAAATAATGAGTCACCCGTTCCATTGATACGAACACATCCGAGATCAACAAATGCTCGGGAGTTCCTCTATTCCATCTTTTCCTTCTTCTTGTTTGGATATCTCGTTCGTATACATCTTTTCTTTGTTTCCCGAGCCTCTAGTGAGTTACATGAGTTAGAAAAGATCAAATCTTTGATGATTCCATCATACATGATGGAATCTCGAAAACTTCTGATAGGTATCCTACATCAAATGAATCCTTTCGGTTAAAAAATCTCTTTCTAGTTGTTCGGAACAATTAGGAGATTCTCTGGAAGAAATACGGTTCTTACGGTGGCAACATGCTATTGGGTGGTGGTCCCGCTTATGGGGTCAAATCAATCCGTTCTAAGAAGAAATATTGGAAGATCAATCTCATCGATCTCATACCAAATCCATCAATCAATCATTTTTTTGAAATACGAGACATCTAAGTCATACAAGTAAAGAGATCTATTCATTGATAAGAAAAGAAAAAGCGTGAGCGGTGATTGGATTGATGAGAAAATAGAATTTTGGGTGACAGTGATTCGATTGATGATGAAGAAAGAGAATTCTTGGTTCGTTCTCCACCTTAACGGCAGAAAAAAAGATTGATCAAATCCTATTGAGTCGACTCATAGTGATCATTTAACAAAGAATGACTCGGTTATCAAATGATTGAACAACCGGGATCAATTTCCTTACGATACTTAGTTGACATTCATCAAAAGGATCTAATGAATTATGGGTTCAATAGATCTGTTTTAGCGAAAGACGGATATTTCTTGCTCATTATCAGACAATCACTTATTCACAAACCTCTTGTGGGGCTGATAGTTTTCATTCCCCTTCCCCATCTCCTCATGGAAAACCTTTTCACTCCAGCCCTATCCCCTTCTAGAGGTCTTTTAGTGATAGGTTCTATAGAAGCTGGGCGATCTGTTTGGTCAAATACCTAGCGACAAACTCCTATGTTCCTTTCATTACGGTATTTCCGAACAAGTTCCTGGATGGAAAGCCTAAAGGTTATCTTCTTGATAATATCGATATTGATGATAGTGACGATATTGATGATAGTGATGATGACTTTGATATTGAGTCGCTAACTATGACGAATGTGCTAACTATGTATATGACGCCAAAAATAGACCATTTGATATAACCCTTCAATTCAAATTAGCAAAAAAGCTCCTTGCATAATATGGATTCCAAATATTCATTATCGCATGTGAATGAGTGAATTACTTATCCCTCGGTCTATTAGAGAACTATCTCTCCGATTGTGAAAGATGTTCCACTGGAAAGATTCTTGTTATTGCTTCGACTCATATTCCCCAAAAGTGGATCCGCTCTAATAGCTCGAATAAATTCAATACATGCATTAAGATACGAAGGCTTCTTCTTCCACAACAATGAAAGCACTTTTTCATTCTTTCATATACTAGGGGATTTCACTTGGAAAGAAGATGTTCCATACTAACGATTGGTCCATAACCATGGGTTCCAATGCGCGAGATCTTGTAGCACTTATCAATGAGGCCATCAATTAGTATTACATAGAAGAAATCCATTATAGAATCTAATACAATTAGAGCTCTTCATAGAAAAACTTGGGATTTTCGATCCCGGATAAGATCGGTTCAGATCATGGGATCCTTTTCTATAAGATAGGAAAGGCATTTACACAAAATGTACTTCTAAGTAATTGCCCCATAGATCCTATATCTATCTATATGAAGAAGAAATCATGTAAGGTAGGGATTCTTATTTGTACAAATGGTACTTGAACTTGGAGCGAGCATGAAAAATTCACGATACTTCTTTATCTTTTGAGTTGTTACGGATCGTTGCTCAAGATCTTTGGTCTTCATCCGACACGATGAAAAAATTGGATCACTTCTTATGGATTCGTTGAGAATGATTCGATCTAGTTCATGGCCTATTACTATTATTACTATTAGAAGTAGAAGCGCTCTGGCGGGATCCTCACGCGGACAGAAAAAATTGCGCGGTTTGATAATAATCAAGTGACATTACTTCTTCGGTCCGAACCAAGGAATCAGTTAGATATGATGCAAAATGGATCTTGTTCTATCGTTGATGATTCTATATGAAAATTATGAATCGGAGTTTGAAGAAGGAGAAGGGGCCCTCGATCCGCAGATGAGGAGGATTTATTCAATCACACGCAGTTTGGGCTCAGAATATGGCGCCTTTGTGGCAATCTATTTGATTGTATCAAAAGGCCTGAATTGGGATTTCCCTATTGACGGTCATTTGGGCAAATGGATCATTTATCATAAAGAGGATGAGCTTCAAGAGAATGATTCGAGTTCTTGCAGAGTGGAACTATGCAGTACCGAGATAGATCTTCCAAAGAACAAGGCTTTTTTCACCAAGCCAATTCATTTGGGACCCTACGGATCCATTCTTTTCTCTATTCAAAGATCGCCCTCTGTCTCGTGTTTTCACGTCGAGAATTCTTTGCGATGAAGAGATATCAAAGGGGCTTATTGCTTCCCAAACAAATCCTCCTACATCTATATATAACTGGTTTATCAAGAATACAGAAAAGCACTTGAATTGTTGATTCATCGCCGATGGTTTAGAACCAATAGTTCATTATCTAATGGATCTTTGCGTTCTAATACTCTATCCGAGAGTTATCGGTATTTATCAAATCTGTTCCTATCTAACGGAATATTGGATCAAATGACAAAGACATTGTTGAGAAAGAGATGGATTTTCCGGATGAAATGAAACATTTGATTCATGTAACAGAGAAAGATTCCCCATCCCTTAGCGTAAAGATATGTGCCCATGAAAAGGGGATTAAGTGGAACATAATTGGCCGGATGGTAGAGTCAAATACTTATTTCTTCCATCTTTTGGCCTTAGCTCCATGGAAGAATTGAAATCTTAGATCACTATGTGTGGATGATATGAAACGGCTAAACAAGAATTCTTGAACTGCGAAAGAGCCTATTACTGCTACATCAAACAATTTCTACTAATGAAACCATGTAAATACATGGAAAATACGCATGTCCGCTAAAATGGTTGTTGCTATCTCGCTCCAATAATGAATCATTGGTTTTATTGAATAACTAAAGAAGATAGATAGACCTTTCTCTTCGTCAGTCGATGGATCTCCTTGGAAGATCTCCCATATGGATAATACACATTCCAGTTGATCGAGCCTAATTGCTTTGTTCAAGCAAAGATATCCACAGGCGGGTTCGTCTATTGATATTCACGACCAAGAGGTACAATCCTCTTTGGATAGGTCGAAAGGAGAAGGAAGGTGGAATGCCAGACGTCTGTCTATTCTCTAATTAACTCCGATACCCATTTTGAGAACGTCCAAAGTCCGAATGGGTAAGTCGCCAATCCCTAATGTAATGTACTTTATTTCTTTGGGTTAGTGCGGTGGATATTTTACCGAGGTTTCTATCAATCTACCTTGTGCGATTCGTTGAATCCTATACTCGGTGCGTAGGGGACGATTTCCAAACGGGCTCTATAAAGAAGATCGCCAAGATTTCGTGATCTGCGATTCCAACGGCTCGGACTGGATCGTGAGGATCGGAATACTTTATCAGCAGATAAGATACTCATCAATATTGATTAGATCCAAAATCATTTATGGAATTGCTCATTAAATGAGCATTCTCAATATTATGCCTTGAAGAGGACTCGAACCTCCGCTCTTTAGCAGATTTTGAGTCTCGCGTGTCACCATTTCACCATCAAGGCATCTTGAAAGTGAATCGATTCCATGAATATGATATCTATCTAGTGTGATATATGGAATCTATGACAAAGGTGGAGTGTTGGGGTATTTCTATCGGTCATGTCATATAGGCTCGAGTCGACATCGATTGCTTCGATTGGAATTATCCGGATCTTGAGTACCAGAAATTCAAGAATTAGAGGAGCCATTGAACACCGAAAGAGCTCGGGTTAGATTACGAAAAGTGGAAATCAAAGCGATGAGTATCGACGAATGGATATTCGAGATAGAACAAGAAAAGTAAATTTGATTAATGCTACTTGCAAGAGTTTGGAACAATTAGAAAATTACAAAATGAAACTCTTTTTTGGAAAAAACAAGAGCAATTAATCAGACAACAAGTTTTGCAACAAGCCTTACAAAGAGCTCTAGGAACTTTGAATAGTTGTTTGAATAGAATTACATTTTCGTACCATCGCTAATATTGGTATTCTCGTCCACTAAGAAATAACCGATTAGCCTTTTACTCTAGTTTAGAGTTTAGGTATTATTTTTTCCCTTTCCTTAGAAAATAAAGAGAGATACTAATGGGAACCCTTGACGAAATTAGTAATATTATACGTGACGTATTAAACAATATAATAGAGAAGTAAAGATTATGAATCTGATTACTTCAAGTGGGCGGCATTGTTCGTATTCATGGTCTTGATGAAGTAATGGTGAATTAATAGAATTTGAAGAGGGTACCATAGGTATTGCTCAATTTGGAATCAAATAATGTTGGTGTTGTATTAATGGGTGATGGTTTGATGATAAAAGAGGGAAGATCGGTAAAAGCAACAGAAGAATCGCCGATCCTGGCGAGGCTTTTTGGGTCGTGTCATAAATGCTTTGGCTAAACCTATTGATGGGAGAGGTGAAATTTCATCTTTTGAATCTCGGTTAATTGAATCTCCCTTGTATTATTTGAGGCGTTAGGTATAGGCCCCTTCAAACGGGACTTATTGCTATTGATTCAATGATTCCTATAGGATGCGGGCGGCGAGAATTAATTAGGCAGACGGTAAAACTAGATACGATTCTCAATCAAAAGGACAAAATGTGATATGTGTTTATGTAGCTATTGGTCAAAAGCATCTTACGTGGCTCAAGTAGTGACTACCTTACCTTCGAAGGAGGGGCAATGGAATACACTATTGTGGTAGCGAACAAAGCGCTACATTACAATATCTCGCTCCTTATGCGGAGCGGCTCGTTGAATATTTTATGTGCAGTGAGCGACATACTTGTAATTTATGATGATCTCTCAGCGGGCACAAGCTTATCGTCAAATGTCTCTTCTATTAAGAAGACCCCGAAGCTTATCCAGAGATGTTTTTATTTGCATTCACGACTTTTGGAAAGAGTCGCTAAATCAAGTTCTCGTTTAGGTGAAGGAAGTATGGCGCTTTACCAATAGTAGAGACTCAATGAGGCGTTTGACATATTCCACTAATGTAATTTCTATTACATGGACAAATATTCTTATCTACGGATCTATTCAATCTTTGCCGCTATTAATGTAGGTATTTTGTTTCAAGAGTAGGATCTGCTCAAATTAAAGCCATGAAACAAGTAGGCGGCAAATCAAAATTGGAACTAGCTCAATTTGAATTAGAAGCCTTTGCACAATTTACTGATCTAGATAAAGCTACTCAAAATCAATTGGCAAGAGGCCAACGATTACGTGAGTTGCTTAAATAATCTCAATCACCCTCATGGTGGAAGACCGGATAGCTACTATTTACAGGAACAAATGGATATCTTGATACGTTAGAAATTGGACGTAAAGAAATTTCTCGTTGAGTTCACCTACTTAACAAAGAAGAAACCTAAATTCCAAGAAATTCTATCTTCTACCAAGATATTCACCAAGAGGAAACCCTTTTGAAAGAAGCTATTCAGAACATTGAACTCTTTCTACTTCAGGAACAAAGATAAATGTAAATCTATCATTTTTATTATATTATTAATTCATATAAATTATTGAGAAAGATTACTTTTTCGAATCAAGGTCCTTTATAAAATATAGTTCTTCTTTTTTTTTTCTATTCTCTATCTAGAATAGATATCTAGAAATAAATTGCGTCCAATAGGATTTGAACCTATACCAAAGGTTTAGAAGACCTCTATCCATTAGACAATGGACGCTCTTCATTCTATTTTCACATTTTTCATAAAAAAATGTGACGTATTAGGGAATACAATAAACAATAAAAGAAGGATGCATATCAAAAGGATAAGGCATCGTATATCCTATGAAGTTAAGGAATAAATAATACATATAGGTGAATCGAACGCATCGTTAGCTTGGAAGGCTAGGGGTTATAGTCGACGTTGTTTGATCAGTTTTAACATCTCTAATTCAAAACCGAACATGAGATTTTGGTTTCTTTTTTTTAGGAAACCCCATGTAGGGGTATTTTATTGCCACAAAAAGAGGGTTACAAGGTCCTTAAAGGGGATAAACTCCAGAACTACTGCTCAAAGAGCTATAATCAGCCTAAGGAGTAAATCCCCTATCTAAATACATCCAAAAGCAAAAGAAGGCATTAAAGCAATCAAATGATACAATTACATTAACATAAAAAGCCAAAGGAAGATTAGGGCCAATGCTCTGCGAGACGTGAGAATGCATGACACTATGAAGCAAGCCTGCAAGAGGACAAGAGAGAAGCACCTGCAAAAATGTAAATAGAAAGAAATTAGAGCAGTTAAGGTAATACAGACATAATGATAACTGAAAATAGCATAATCTAAGAATGATAATAAAGAATTGTGATAGAGAAGGCTCAGCTCACACAAGTTGGGGCGGATGCAAATATCGCATCCAAACTTCTGAAGGGTTACATCACAAGAGCTACTACCAAACCAAAGAGAGTGAAATCATCACCATCATAGCCAACAAACACGTGAGAAGATATGATTGTTAAAAATCTTATGGGCTTTATTACGCAAACCTAAACAAAACTATATATGATATAGAGATGAAATTGCAAAGGGCAGAAAGATAAGGGGTCCCATGCAGGAAAATTATCATCAATATAGTCACCCTGACATGAGGATACTTATACATATTTAATAAGCCAGCATAAAAACCATCCACATGAAAACAATAGAAGAGGTAGCCTGCTGAAATCCTGCTAAGCAAGTTGATGAGCCTATAAGTAACACCATCCTATATATATATATATATATATATGAATCTTTCAGGCCAGGAGTACAGCCTAGAAGTAGAAGTAAAGTCCAGAAAATGAGCCCAATGATAATAATGAATGCAGATGTGAACAAACCCCTTATTAATATCCATATCAGTAGTTGGAAAAAAGCATTTGTAAAGGAAGGCAGCATAACCCAATACCAAAAAATAGCACCAAATAAAAGATAGTCTAACTCCGATGTTGTGGAAAAAATGGATAATCCAGATCAACAAACAACCAAGACAGCAAGATAGCAAATAGCAACAGCTGTTCATAGTACCGCCCATTCAGAATAGACATTGTATTCCAAGGAGATAGCAGCACAAGACTAACTAAACCTAGATGAGAATAAAAACAACAGCAGTTAATGTAAATCATAGCTATCAGGATATGAACAGCAGCCCAGACAGAAACAGCAAGGGCAATCAGAAAGCCAACCCCAACAATAAAATAGTTAGTGCAATAATGGAACCCACCAGAGGATAAATCAAAATGGGGATTCAAATTAGGGTCCTGATTAGGATCCAGAAAAAAATAAGATAACAGATAACCAAGACAAAAAAAATAGCCAGCAGCCCGGCCAAAGCCAAGCAAGAAGGGGCAGAAGATGGCCATAGAACCTATCAATCAGAGAAGACATTGCAATAGTTAGTAACCAAGTAGATAGAGCATAGATACATGGATCGAAAAAGTAGTAGCCCAAACACCAATGACCAAAAATAATCAGAATAGCAAAGTCAGAAATAGCTTGTTGAATATAGGACCCTAAAGTCCTACAACCAACAAAGATAGAGCCAACATTGGAATCCTGAGAAAAAAGGATAGCAAATATCCAAGACAATAAATAGCCAAGACAACGAAAATTAGCAAGCTGGCCAGAGAACCACCCATTCAGAATAAACAGTGCAATAGATACAAGTTTAACTGAAAAAAGATGGAGAAAAGAGGAGCAGATAAAGTAGTCCATAAAATTCAAATGATAAGCATATAATAAACCAATAAGGAGATTCAAATCAAAAGCCACCAAGTAGTCAACAACTTCAATAGCTTCAACAAAACAAACCAAAACCCCAGAAACATCATGTAGAGTATTAATCCAGTTCAGCTAACAACCCAGACAGTAATTACCCATAAGCTGGCCAAAAGTCCACCCATTCAGAGTAAAGAGAGCATATGTAAAGATCCAAATAATCAGATGGATATCACAGGGTTCATATAAAATTCCAATAAAAAATAGAGATGTAAAGAGGCAACAGAAAGGATTCAAAAGATAATTAATAGAAAAAACCTTCCAGATAAAGATGATCAAGCTAGCAGCTAAACCCACAACCACATTAAAGGTCGAAAAAGCCATAAAGGAAGTCCAAACGCAAGGAATTAATAAAATTGAGCAGAAATTGCAAAATCTCTCTTGGCGATTGGGAATATGAGGTTAGGCAAAATAATCGACAACACCAACGGCACCTCAGACAAAAGAAACAAATAACTGTTGGGTAAAAGACTCAATGATCCCGACCATCCAACAGCCAAGAAAGAAAGTAACAGCAAGTTGGCCATAAAACCAACCATTCAAATTATACATTGCATAAGTTAAATCCACGATAGTTAAGGAAAGGTCTAGCTAAGACTAGCTGAATTAGGATATAAAAAATAGCAGGTGAAACAAACATCCTAAGTTTTTAAGACAAACATTAAAATGAGAGATAAGAAACAATCAAGCAGAAAAATAAAAGCCATCTTGCAGTCTACAATAGAAGCTAACTGAACAAAACAAAAGATTAATTGATCAGCAGCAGCCTGGATGAGAACAACAAAGACAGTCAGAAGAACACCAGGGAACAAATAGCTAACAAACACAAGGTTAGCCATCCGGACAGTGAATCCAGAAATCCAACAGCCATAGGTTAGAATAGCACTATAATTATTGCAACCATAGGATAAGCCAATAAAAAGCAGTGGGGCAACAGAGCTACCATAAGGGTTCAAAAGGGTAATATCAATGAAATCCTTTAGAGAAATCAGGCTAGCAGTAGAACTACCCTCCTCAGAGAAATCATACTGAAAGGAATTCATTAAACAATACCAAATCTGCAAAGAACCATTAATAATAACAAAGGTATTACATTTTCTTTCCTTACAGATATGTAAGCTGGGGTTAGCATAAACATTCAGCATATACATTAAACCAACTCCAAGATCAGCCTGCTGGACAAAGGGCCCAAAAGCCCAAAAGCCAACAATTAAACCTTTAACATAGATGTAGCATCCAGAAATAGCAAGACCCCAAACAAGGTTAGGATAATTAAACTAATAGTAGATACCACTTAGCTCAGCAAAGGACCAGCAAGGAGTAATATGATGATGCATCGACAAATTCAGCGACAACATATTAACAAGAAAATAGTAGAAGCGAGCTCCCAATTAAAGCTAAGACAACCAACAGCACATGCCATAGAGATTAACAAGTAAACAGCAAGGGATATTAGGTTGATGCATCAGCAAAGACCAAAGAAATAGCAACAGTAAATAGAAAATGATCATGCAATAAAAGAGGTATTGAAACAGGTGAATCCAATAGGTTAGATTAATTTAAAGTTAAGGAAACCCGGTGTCCGTCCAAGCCATGCAAATGTTTAGGAAGGGTTAGTTGATCAAAGAATTTTTATTCCATCCAATCTAGCACCCAGATTGGCCAAATAATCAGCACATGCATTACCCTCACACCATACATGAGTGATTTTAAAGTAGAGTTGGGCAAGGAGAGTTCTAGTTTGCTTAAGAAGGTAGTACAATTCTATATTGCCCATTTTGGTGAAAGTCAAGAGATCAATCAGCAAAAGGGCATCCACCTCAATCCAAATATTGAGCCAACCTTTTTGAAGGAAAATCTCAAGAGCTTTGTACACTACCATGAGCTCAGCAAAAGGAACAGAACAGGGATTAAGGGGGTAAGCAAAGGCACATAGGACTTTACCATTAAGATTTCTAAAAATTCTACCATAGCCTGAACCTTTATGAGAGACAGAGCTATCAGTGTTAACTTTAATAATGTTAGCATGAGGTTTAACCCAACAAATAATCTTGTCATCTTTACAGATGTGGTGATCCATCAAGTTAAAACCCAGTTTATTGGCCACAAATTTGCAACCTTTAAATTGTTTGTATTTAATTAAATTGGCATTAAACAAGTCACAGAATTTATTTTTAGTTCTAGCAATTATCCTTATGTGATTAATAAGGATCTCACCATGTTTTGCATCATTTCGGTCCATCCATATGAACCAAATAAGAGTAATAGCAGTTATGACTTTAATGTGTCCTTTAATAGTATTGTCAAAATAAACTTCAAGAAGTTGATATAAAGTTAGGGAGCCATTGAAAATGACAATGTTAAAGAGATCATCATACCAAATCCAGAGTTTAGAAGCAATGGCCTCATTAACAAAGACATGGTTCACATTCTCAATGTGAAAGTAGCATTGACATTTTGAAGGTAATTGAAAACCTTTATCCCACAACAAGGAGTCAATAGGGATGAAGTTTTCAAAATATGCCAAGTAACGAGAATAAGAAGTAGGGATAGTGATATTCCAAAGTTTGGGAAATACATTGGAAGAAACATGAGTTTCTTTAATGTGAAGCCTAACATTTTTAAAGTTGAAATCACCATTATGTGAGAGCTTAAAAAGGATCTGATCTTGATTGGTCGGAATGATAGGAATAGTAGTGAGTTTGTTCAAGAGAAAAGAAGGAATATAATCAATAAGCTTACTGTTGTTCCACATATTATTCTGCTAGAAAGATTTCACTTTAATAATGGTAGTGGAATGGGTGGAGAGTAAGTCGTCAATGGACCCACATCCACTCCAATTATCTTGCCAAAAGAATGAGGAACCAGAGTTAATCCCCCAAAAAATTAAGGATTCGGCATCCCATTTGACGGAACAAAGTCTTTTCCAAATAGGAGAGTCTCCCGCTTTATAGGGACAAATGAGTGGGTGCTTACCCTAACAATATTTAGCAGTCATGAAATTAGCCCAAAGACTATTATTACTCCTAAAATTCCACCAGAGTTTATAGGAAAAGGCAGTGATAGCTTCTTTAATTGGCTTACATCCAAGACCACCTTCAGAGTGCCACAACTTTAACCCAAGAGGTCCACGCATTTTTTAGAGGAGTTATTAGAGCCCGAAAAATTTGTTAAAGAGGCGCTCAATTACGTTGATAGAAATTGGCACAATGATTTGGATGAGATATAAAGGCATAGAATTAAGAGTGATCTAAATCAAGGTGAGCCTACCACCGAAAGAGAGTAAATGAAATTCCCAAATAGAAATTTTATTGGAGATTTTCTGGATAAGATCATCAAAAAGATGAGATCTTTTTTTACCTTTAAAAGCGGAGATAAGAGAAATTGATGGAGCTTGAGCCGGTAGGGATTTTAGCGGAAGGAATGAAACAACATTTTCCATCATTGAGAAAGAGGCCACTTTCTTTGGAAAATTTATTTAAAAGGTTCTTAATAGTTTTAATGTCTTTGAATAGAGGCATTGCAAAGATTATAAAATTATGGAGAAATAGGATACCACCATGAGTTTTAAAAAATATGGTAGGATTTTTTATGATAAGATCATTCAGCTTCTAAAAAGTCAACACAAGAATAAAGAAAGGAGGTAGGGGTCTCCATGTCTCAAGCCATGAAGTAAAAGCGAGGGACTCACCATTCATGATAGAGAACCAAACATTGGTAATACATTTTGATGAGGCGAGATGAAATTATCGAAAACTAAACAAATATAAGATTTGAAAGAGGAAATCCCAGAGGTTATCAAAGGCTTTAGAGATATCTAGTTTGAGGAGGATGTTGCCACCTCACATCATCAATGTCATGAACCACTCTTGGGTAAGAAGGATTGGATATAGCTCTATTTTAATGAAGCAGTTTGGAGAAATAATTTTAGGGAGCGACTTATCTTATTATTAATTAAATGAGTTTTGAAAAAAGGTGCAAAAGATGGGTCTAAAATCTCCTCAAGAATCGATGGGTTAGATTTGGGAATGAGGACAATGGAAGTGCTAGAAAAGTATCTAGGTAAAGGACTGCCATCAAAGAAGTCAACAATAGTATCAACAAGATCAGACTTAATAAAAGGCCAACAATACAAAAGAAAATGGGTCTTGTAGCCATCAGGGCCAACAACAGAGTCAATGTTCATGCTATTGAGAGTACTACTGATCTCAGCATCCATAGGTCACAAAGTGAGTAAATGATTCTCATCATTAGTAATCATAGAGGGGATCAAGTGTGTGTTGGAGAGGGCTTCTAAGGGAGGGTTGATGTTTAATAAATTTTGAAAATGTTGTATGACAGAATCTTTAATTTCATTCATATCAGTGATCCTGCTACCGTTAATATTTTTTGATTTTTGGAATAGAGTTTAAGGCTTTCCTTTTGTTGAAAAGAGCATGGAAATACCTTGTATTTCTGTCACCATCAGCAATATGTTTGCTAGCGGCCTTTTGACACCAGTAGGTTTCCTCCATGTTCTCATAATTGATCAGGTTATCTTTAGCAATGTTCAACTCATCAAGCTTACTAGGATCAGTTAAGGCAGCATCTTCAAGGGAGCAAACTAATTGTTCCATAATTTTGAGATTGGCAAAAAGATTTTTAAAATGATGCTTGTTCCACCAATTTAGATTTTGTTTAAGTCTTTTGAGCTTAAGCCAAAACTGAATCATGCCTTTAACGAAATTGTCCGGGTGAATAGGGGCCATCCAATTAGTGGAAACAACATTAATGAAATCACGATGTTGGGTCCACATATTTTGTAATCTAAAAGGAAAAGGGGAGGAAGGATTACTGGAAGAGGGTTTGATAGAGACCAAAAGAGGAGCATGGTCCGACAAAGTTCTGCTCAAATGCTCGACAGAAGTGAGGGGCCATTGATTGATCCAAAGGAAATTAAAGAGGGTCCTATCAAGCTGTTGTCAAAGTCTAGAGTTATGCAATGTATAGTCGGGAAAAAAACCTCGGTGAGTTGCAATCGAGGATCATATTAGAAGTCTTCCATGGAATGGATGTTGGGAGAGCGACCTCCTCCTTTCCAAGCGATAATAGTGTTGAAGTCACCCCAACCAACCGGGGTTTGTTAACGAGGAGGAAGGTACTTAAGTGATCCCAAAGGATGTTCCTACCAGCTCTATTACAAGAAGCATAGATAAAGGAACCAAGAGCAGAAAATTCACCCAATGAGATTTGAACATTAACCAATTGTTCGAGATCATCAAGGATAGAAATGTTGATTAAATTATTACAAAAACACCAAATTTTATTACTAATATTATAAAAGAAATTTTGAAAGCCAAGCATTCTAGCAACATGTGTGATCTTAGAAGAGTGAATGAAAGGCTCAATAACAACAAGTAGGGTTATGTTATGAGTGCGACAAAGGCTCCTAACATGATTGCGGATAGTGAGAGTCCCAATACCCTGAACATTCTAAATAAAAAAATTGATCATAATAAGGTGGAGAGAAAAGAAAAGAGATAACTGAAAAATTGAATGAGAAAAAAAAGAGAGCAAGAGTAAATTATTTGTGGGAAGTTAGAGAAGATCGAGTGGTTCTAGTGGAGCTATTAGTGAACATTCTAGCTTTAAGGGATTTTCTTTTAGTAACAGTTTAAAAAGGCCTATCTATGTCCAATATATCTCCATCAGAAAGGGAGTGGTTGGCGATATTCAGAATAGGAGCAGTATCTGTGAAAGCATTCCTAATGGTGATTTCTCCTTCTTTGGTATTAGAGTTAGGTTGAGAAATTGGATTACCATGGATATCACCCTGAAGGGTAATAGAAAGAGAGGTTGTGACACCATTAATAGCACAAATTTCATTCTCATTTCCATGATGATTATTCAGATTTTGGTCTGTCACCAAAGTATCTACATTTTTTGAACAATTCGATTAGTTTTGAGTTTTTGATCCAACTTGAGATTTCCATTCAAATCACCATGATGGTTCATATGAGTCAATGGATTGTCTTGTGATGCCAAATTATTAGAAGTAGGAGAAATGTTAAATAAGTTATCATTAGTTTCCTCACAAACCTCAATATCATTATTTTTACCAAGCTCGGTTCTCCAATAGGCAAATCAGTAGATAGTAAAGGAGTAGGGGTAGGAGGGTGAGTTCCATTTTGAGTAGCTTTAGGAACATAAGCGAACTTATTGGTTTTTTCATTTCCTAGAGAGGGTTTAGGATCCGACAATTTATTCTTTTTGAGATTAGGGTGTAACACAAAGCATTCAGAGTGATCATGACCATGGATCTTGCAGTGTGTGCAAAAGACAGGGAAATTTTCAAATTCCACTTTCTGATTATACCCAAATTTTTCCGAATCGATCCAAACTTCTTTAGGATACTTTTTGGTAATATCGATCTCAACCAAGATACATGCAACTGATGGCCGAGATCTCGCGATAGTGGCTTGGTCGATTTGTAGGGGCCTACCAAAGAGAGCCCCAACCGCAAATAGGACTTGATGAGTAACATAATGTATCCTCATGTTTGGAAAGGCTAGCCATAAAGGAAAAATAGGGGATTCCTCTTTGACATCAAAGAGGGGTGACCATTTCAAGAGCCTCATTTGACAAATATACACAAAATAGGAGTGACGTGCAAAGACTCTAGAGTAGTCTAAATCATTCGATAGCTGAATAAGGATATGCCTAGGATCAATCAATCCTATAGTGAAAATGCCCGAGAGCTTTAGGCTATGAAAGAAGGAATGAATATTATTAAGAGTCGAGTGACGTAATGAAAATTTACCCACTAAAGAAAACTCAAATAGCTTAGCCAATTTTTTCACATCAAGATCAGAGCACATTACAGCCGGCATTCCACAGAAAGAAGTAGAAATTAAGTTGACCGAAGCATTAGAGCAAGTGTTCTTACCAGATAGCGCATCTTTGAAGGATTTAACAGTAGCGCAGTAACGGATTGAGTCGGGTCCATAATACCTTGTAAATCGGGAGCCATAGCCGACGCCTCCAAATTTCAAGAGCTCGATTGTGCGGATAACGGCGCGTCCGCCATTGGAGGTCAAGGTAAACTCACATAAGTGGCCAAACCGAGAGCAAAAAACCTGAAAATATGATTGGGAAGGGCCGAGAAGCAGCCAAACCGTAAGGAAAATGAGAAGGAACAGGAAATCATCAGAGAGAGCCTCGGCCGAGAGGATTTATTTTAAGGTTTAGGGTTTAGGGTATAGTTTTTAGTGTTTAGGGTTTAGGGTCTTAATGTTTATGATTTTGGGTTGTAGGTTTAGGGTTCACAGTTTAGGGTTTAGGGTTAGTTTTAGGGTTTAGGGTAAGGTTAGAGTTTTCTAAGTATGAAAAAAATTCAACTTAGAGGTGAGATTTATTTAGTTTATTTTATTTTATTTTTTATTTAGGTTAATTTTTATTGTTGTTTAGTTTAGTTTATTTATTTTAGTTTATGTTTCTTATTTTAGTTTACTTTTTTTTTGTTTAGGTTAACGTTTAGGTTTATTTTTTAGTTTAGTTTTATTTTTATTTTAATTTTTATGTTTAGGTTTTATTTTTTTTATTTTTAGGTTTAGGTTTAGGTTTTCATTATATTTTTTTTAGGTTTAGGTTTTAGGTTTTTATTTTAGGTTTATTTTTAGGTTTCATTTTTTAGTTTATGTTTAGGTTTATTTTTAGTTTTTTTTTTTTTAGGGTTTAGGTTTAGGTTTAGGTTTAGGTTTAGTTTATTTTATGTTAATTTTATGTTTTTTTTATTTATTTTAATTTAGTTTATTTTAGTTTATGTTTAGGTTTATTTTATTTTTATTTTAGGTTTAGGTTTTTTTATTTTGTTTAGGGTTTAGGTTTTATTGTTTATTTATTTTTAGGTTTTATTTTTAAGTTTATTTTTTTAGGTTTAGATTTTTATATAGTTTTTATTTTATTTAAATTTCGGTTTAGTTTTTATTTTATTTAGGTTTTTTATTTTTTAGTTTTTTTAGGTTTTTATTTATTTTATTTTAGTTTAGTTTTTACTTTTTATTTTTTTTATGTTTAGGTATAGGTTAGGTCTTAGTTTAGGTTTTTATTTCATTTTATTTTTTTTAATTTATTTTGGTTTAGGTTTTTTTATTTATTTTATTTTTAAGTTTTATGTAGTTTAGGTTTAGCTTTTTAGCTTTTTAGGGTTTAGGTTTTAGGGTTTATTAAGGGTTTAGGGTTTAGGGCTTAGGGTTTGAAGTTTATGGTTTATGGTTTAGGGTTTAGTGTTTAGGGTTTAGGATTTAGGGCTTAAGTTTAGGGTTTAGGGTTTAGGGTTAGGGTTTTAAGGTTTAGGGTTTAGGGTTTAGGGTTTTGGGTTTAGGGTTTAGAGTTTTTAGGGTTTAGGATTTAAGGTTCAGGGTTTAGGTTTTAGGTCTAGGGTTCAGGTAGGGTTTAGGGTTTTTGGTTCTTTTTTTCTTAACATAGAATAAATTCAGATTCAATATCTCTTCTTTTTGATTTCATCAACCAAGTAACTCACTAAATTTTCTAAGACACATGAGATGACATAGATCATAAATGAGCATGAATAGAGCAAATCAAAAACCATAGATAACTAGAACCATCTCTACTATAAAGACATAGTTCTTTAAGCAGTAGATCAGATCGACCGTTCTTCAAATTGTCGAGTAGTAGGATCCGCCATCATATCTCAGATCACTCCCTCCATAACCAAAACGACTATAACCTCTATCGCTCCTCTCGCCTCCATAATCACCATTGCTCCGACCACCACCTCCATATCCACCAACACCTCTAGATCCCCCACCACCACTATGATACCCGCCGCTTTTGCCTTAGCCTCCATCACTAGATCTAGACTGAGCCTGGTTGACGGTGATGTTCCTACCATCAAGGTTCTACCCATTCTTAGGGTTTAGGTTTATTTTTTAATTTATTTAGTTACTTTAGGATTAGGTTTAGGGTTTGGGGTTTAGGTTTTTTTTTTTTTTTTTTTTTTGGGAAGCCCATGTAGGGGTATTTTATTGCCACAAAGAGAGTTACAAGGTCCTTAAAGGGATAAACTCGAACTCGCTCAAAGAGCTACAATTTGCCTAAGGAGTAAATCCCTATCTAAGTACATCCAAGAGTAAAAGAAAGCATAAAAATAATCAAAAGATACAAGATGATTAACATAATAAGCTAAAGTAAGATTAAAGCCAATGCTCACGGAGGATGTGGGAATGCATGATGTCTGGAGCGATGCAAAAGAAGAGAGAGAATCACACGCAAAGTTATAATAAGAGGGAGATTAGAAGTTAAGGTATCTGAAAAAAGTTAGAGGAAAATAACATAATATGAGTATGTTAGTAAGGAATTGTGATAGAAGGCTGGGCTCAATCACATCTGTTGGGCAGTAAGTATGAGCATCCAAACTTGTGAAGGGTTACATCACATGAGCTACTACTAGAACCAATAGGGAGATCATCACCATCATAGCCAACAAACTGTGAGAAGGAAGCACCCGGTTGTTGATATTCTTGTGAGCTTTATTACACGCAAACCTAAGCAAAATCATATCTAAAATATATAGGTAATTGCTAGAGTGAAGGATAAGGAGTCTCATTCAAGAAAACTATCATCAATATAGTCATCTTGACATGAGAATACATAAACATAAGTGAGTGAGCCATCTTAGCCAGAATCTCATGAATAGTCATATTCTTATTAATGTCCTGGAGAAAGCAATAGTAAAGGAAGATAGCATAGCTCAACACAGGGAATGAACTGCAACCAACCAAAATAAGCACCCAGAAAAAATAGTTAGAAAGGCGGCTCAATAGCGATTCAGGGGCCCCATTGAGATAATCCGGATCAACAATCAATCCAGGACAAGGCGAAAAGGCAACAACATCCAAGATAGGAAGGGACTAAATGGCCATAATACCATTCTTTTGAATAAGCGCTCATAAGACCAACCGGTAAGCAGGTGTGATTCTGGTCGAGAAAGAATAGGAGATAAATAGCACGGGCAATCAAAAAGCCAACCCCAATAGCCAAATAGCTAATACAACATTGGAACTCGCCATAAAAAAATCAACAAGTGAATTGAAATGAGTCTGAACATTAAAATCCAGAAAACAGCAACAGTTAAGACAACAACATCCAAGATAGGAAGATACAACAAATTGGCCATAAAACTCCACAATCAGAGTAGACATGGCAATAATAGATAAACAAATAAATAAAGCATAAAATAATTATCACAAAAGCAAATGAAATCACCTAAAACCCTCACCATCGGACAATGATATGAAGCGACTTCGGGGCATGAGACCACGAAATTCTACAACCAACAAAGAAAAGCCAAGGTGACAAGGTAAAACAAAAGGTAAATCTCCAAGACAAGAGACAACCAAAATAGCAAAAACCAGTTAGCTTGCCATGATGCCACTCATCCAGTATAGTCAAAATAATAGGTACAAGTTTGACAGAAAAAGGATGAAGTAAATAGTAGCAGAAAAGGTAGATCAATGAATTCCAATGATAGGCATAAAATAAACTAGTAAGCTGGTTCAAAGCAATATCTACCGAGCAATCAGCAACTTTAATAGAGACTTGTTGTACAAAATAATCCAAAGCCCGAGCGATGGGTGGGTAATGATGATCAGATCGCCAACCAACAAGGCGTTAAAACCAACAAGGCTCCAAGATTCCATCCATAAACATATATCGGTAAAGGAAAGGATAGATAATGAATAGCTCCCCACCATAAGCCTATCCGAGTGACATTGAGAAATCGATCGTGTCGGGATGCTTATTAACCATAACCCAATTACAAGGGTAATGACAATAGTAACCAGTGGGTTTGTCAATAACCCAATTATGCATATAAGATAAATCATTGATTAATTCCAAGCATAGCAAAGAAATGTGCATCAAGTTGTACATGTTCCAATCATAGCATAGGATGGGAGAACAACAGCAAGGAAAAGCAACAACATCCAGTGTTAGCTTAGAAAATAACGGATGGACAATTTTATAGAGTAGCGTTTACAATCTCAAAGATGCACAATGATAATCCCTTGAAAAACTCCAAACCTGCTGAGCATGGTAAGCAAGACCAAAAATAGCAAGACTAGTATTGAAAACAATAACACAATTCCATTTCTGCAAAGAGATATTAGTGTAGAGGTGGGATATCCCAAACAGCAAGATAACAATAATAAAGAAAATTGCAACCAATAGGTGCTCAATAGCAGCCCTAAGGGTTTGGGGTTTAGGTTTTAGGGTTTAAGGTTAGGGTTTAGGATTTAGGATTTAGGGTTTTAGGTTTTAAGGTTTATGATTTTATGGTTTAGGGTTTAGAGTTAGGGTTTAGGGTTTATGGTTTAAGGTTTAGGATTTATGATTTTTTAGGGTTTACGATTTAAGGATATAGGTTTAGGGTTTAGGGTTATTTCTAGTGTTCAGGGGTTAGGGATTAGGGTTTAGGGTTTAGGATTTTTAAGGGTTTAGGATTTTTTATTTAGTTTAGTTTATTTATTTTTTGTTTTTTATTTTGTTTTAGGTTTGTTTATTTTAGTTTATTTCTTAGGTTTAGGTTTTATTTTTTCGTTAAGTTTTATTTTTATTTTACTTTTTAGGTCCAGGTTTTATTTTTTAATTTTTAGGTTTAGGTTTAAGTTTTTATTTTATTTTTTAGGTTTAGGTTTTAGGTTTTTTTTTTGGGTTTATTTTTAGGTTTTATTTTTCAGTTTAGGTTTAGGTTTTTTTTTAGTTTATTTAATTTTATTTAGTTTAGGTTTAATTTATTTTAGTTTAGTTTATTTTAGTTTAGGTTTAGGATTATTTTATTTTATTTATTTTATTTTTATTATAGGTTTATGTTTTTTTTTTACTTTACAGGTTAGGTTTTATTTTTTATTTATTTTTACATTTTACTTCTAGGTTTATTTTTTAGGTTTAGGTTTTTATTTAGTTTTTATTTTATTTTATTTTAAGTTTATTTTATTTTTAGTTTTTATTTTATTTAGATTTCCTATTCTTAGGATTTTTTTTATTTTTTCAGTTTAGTTTAGGTGTTTATTTATTTTAGTTTAGTTTATTTTTATTTTTATTTTATTTTATTTTTAGGTTAAGGATTAAGCTTTAGTTTTGGTTTTTATTTTATTTTTTTTTTAATTTTTTTTTAAGGTTTAGGTTTATTTATTTATTTTATTTTTAGGTTTAATTTAGTTTAGGTTTAGGTTTTCAAGTTTTTAGGGTTTACGATTTATGGTTTAGAGTTTAGGATTTAAAGTTTATGGTTTAAGGTTTTAGGGTTTATGGTTAAGGTTTTGGGTTTAAAGGTTTTTTTTTTTTTTTGGAAATCCCATGTAGGGAAATTTTATTGCTACAAAAGGGGGTTACAACATACAAGTTCCGTAAGAGCGGATAAACTCAAGAACTACTGCTCAAAGAGCTACAAATGGGCTTAGGTTTAGTTTTTAGTTTAGTTTAGGTTTTTTTTAGGTTTATTTTATTTTAGTTTTTTTTTCAGTTTATTTTTAGTTTTTTTTTTTAGTTTCTTTAGTTTAGTTTAGTTTAATTTTTTTTAGTTTATTTTTTATTTTTATTTTTTATTTTATTTTAGTTTTGTTTAGTTTATTTAGTTTTTTTTTATTTTAGTTTATTTAGGTTTAGGTTTTTTTTTAAATTTTAGGTTTAGCTTATTTTTAGTTTATTTAGTTTAGTTTATTTTTAGTTTAGGTTTGTTTGGTTAATTTTTTATTTTATTTTTTTAGTTTAGTTTTTTATTTTTTTTAGCTTATTTATTTATTTTATTTTATTTAGTTTAGTTTATTTTTTGGTTTATTTAGATTAGTTTATTTATTTTTTAGATTATTTTATTTATTTTTATTTTAGTATATTTATTTAATTTATTTTTTTAGTTTAGTTTTTTATTATTTTTATTTTATTTTATTTTAGTTTATTTAGTTTATTTTTTATTTTTTTAGTTTAGTTTTTTTTATTCTTTTGTTCAGTTTAGTTTAGTTTACTTACTTTATTTTTATTTTTTATTTATTTATTTAGTATTTCTTAACTTATTTATTTTATTTAGTTTATTTATTTAGTTTATTTTTATTTAGTTTAGGTTTTATTTAGGTTTAGTTATTTTATTTTAGTTTAGTTTGTTTATTTAGTTTTTATTTAGTTTAGTTTAGTTTTTATTTAGTTTAGTTTAGTTTAATTTCGTTTAGTTTAGTTTAGTTTAGTTTTTAGTTTATTTTCAGGTTTATTTAGTTTATTTATTTATTTATTTTTAGTTTAGTTTAGTTTTTTATTTTTTGTTTATATAGTTTTAGTTTATTTATTTAGTTTTTTAGTTTAGGTTTAGTATAGGTTTTATTTTATTTTGTTTTAAATTTAGTTTATTTAGTTCAGTTTAGTTTAGTTTTTAGTTTATTTATTTAGTCTAGTTTAGGTTTTTATTTTTTAGCTTAGTTTATTTAGTTTATTTTTATTTATTTTTAGTTTAGTTTATTTAGTTTAGGTTTATTTTTATTTAGTTCAGTTTAGTTTAGTCTAGTTTTATTAATTTATTTTTTTAGTTTATTTAGTTTAGTTTAGTTTAGTTTATTTTTAGTTTATTTATTTAGTTTATTTTTAGTTTAATTTTTAGTTTAGTTTATTTTATTTTATTTTTCTTATTTAGTTTAGTTTTAGTTTATTATTTTAGTTTATTTTTATTTAGTTTATTTAGTTTATTTTTTAGTTTATTTAGTTTACTTTAGTTTTTAGTTTAGTTTATTTTATTTTGTTAGTTTATTTTTTAGTTTAGCTTATTTATTTATTTTTTTACTTTAGTTTATTTAGTTTTTTTAGTTTAGGTTTAGTTTAGTTTATTTTAGTTTTGGTAAGTTTAGTTTAGTTTAGTTTAGTTTAGGTTTTATTTAGTTTCTTTTATTTATTTATAGGTTTAGTTTATTTTAGTTTATTTTTTTATGTTTAGTTTAATTTATTTTTTGTTTTATTTATTTAGGTTTTTTAGTTTAGTTTAGTTTAGGTTTTTATTTAGTTTAGTTAGTTTTGTTTTAAGTTTATTTTTCTATTTTTTTTAGTTTATTTTAGTTTAGGTTTAGGTTTAGTTTATTTTTATGTTTTAGTTTAGTTTATTTAGTTTAGTTTAGTTTATTTTATTTTATTATATTTATTTAGTTTTTATTTATTTTTTATTTATTTTATTTTAAGTTTATTTATTTTTTAATTTTTTATTTATTTATTTTTAGTATAGTTTATTTAGTTTAGTTTAGTGTAGTTTATTTTTTTAATTTAGTTTAGTTTAGGTTTAGTTTAGTTTATTTATTTTATTTATTTTTTATTTAAGTTTATTTTAGTTTCTATTTATTTAGGTTTATTTTAGTTTAGTTTATTTTGGTATAGTTTATTTTTAGTTTAGTTTAGTTTTTTTAGTTTTGGGTTTAGAGTTTAATGTTTAGGCTTTAGGGTTTAGGGTTTAGGTTTTAAGGTTTAGGGTTTAGGGTTCAGGGTTAGTTTAGGGTTTAGGATTTTGGGTTTTAGGTTTTAGGGTTTAGGATTTAAGGCTTAGGGTTTAGGGTTTGTGGTTAGTTTAGGGTTTAGTGTCTAGGGTTTAGGGTTGTAGGTTTAGGGTTTAGGGTTAAGGGTTAGTTTTAGGGTTTAGGGTTAATTTTAGGGTTTTTTTTTTTGGGAAACACCATATAGGGGGAATTTTATTGCCACAAAAAGAGGGTTACAATGTCCTTAAAGGGGATAAACTCCACCTCGCCAAAGAGCTAGAAGAGAGTAAATCCCCTATCTAAGTACAACCAAAAGCAAAATGAAAGAGTAAGGAAAGCAAAATATACAAATTGATTAACATAGATAAGCCAATGGAAGATTAGGGCCAAAGCTCTTCAGGATGAGAGAATGCATGACACTATGGAGAAAACCTGCAGAGAACAAGAGAAATGCACCTGCAAAATTGTAGAGAAAGTGAAATTAGAATAGTTAAGGTAATACAGACAAAATGAAAAATGAAGGCAGCATAAATTGAGAAAGAAAATAAAGAAGTGTGATAGAAGGCATGGTCGGCAAGTTGAGCGATGCAAATATGAGCATCCAAACTTTAGCAGAAGGGTTACATCACAAGAGCTACTACCAAATCAAAAAGGAGTGAAATCATCACAGCCATCATAGCCAACAAACCTGTATAGCAACCATTTGTTGAAAGTATTTTGAGCTTTAGTACCTGCAAACAGGTTGGGAAGATGAGATTAGCTACAATCAGTAAACCAACCCCAAGAGCAGCGGATGATTGGTTAGAAAAGGGCAACTGTTTGGCTTCCTCTTGTATGCTCGCTGCTTTGGTAATTAATTTCTTGAATGTTTTAATGGTAAAGCCCTTAAGCATGAAGGCGATCGAACCATGGATATTCTTGAGAAGAATTTCAATGGCATGCTGTTTGGGCAGTTGTGGTTCGCATTTCATGTTCAGGTTGCACCAACTAAAAATATAATCAATAAGAGAATCATTGAGGTTCTATTTCTCTCTAATGAGATCATCTACATATGTACTAGCAAGGTAGTATGTCAGCCTGACCTACAACAGGTAATGAGTGAGTGTCATAGGGGGCTTTCTCTCAGATCAAAATAGTATGAGACAAAAGATATGTGTTTGTTTTTTTGTGTTTGTGTTAAAGAGAATAGGATGCCACTTGGGTTATCTCTCACCTACCTTAAATAATTTGGGGATTTGATGAAATGGTTCCATGGATGGCAGTTGTGATTCCATTAAGAAAGGATGTCGCTTGGGTTCTCATACTCATAACTTACTTGTGCTAGTCGGAATAGGATGTCTCTTGGGTTCTCTCACACCTATTCTAGTAGCGTTGGGAAAATCATGTGCAACTTATTTTTGTGTTGTGAAAGAAGGATAGGATGCCTCTTGGGTTCTCTTACACCTATCCTAAACACGTCATGACAGATTTACAAACAAGCAAATAATGTTTCGAAATAAGAGAATGGTTTGAAAATTTTGAATAGAATTTTTGATGATAAGTATTTTCAAACATGATTTTATGGGTAGTATTTCTTCAAATAGAGCCCATTAATTGGAAGCATCGGGTGTTCCCCTTACAATCAATAACCTGAAAAGATCCTCTTTAGTAGGCTATCTCTATGGAAAAAGGGACTTTCTAAGTGGGTTCAAACTTGTCTCTCATCTTTCAACGGGCAATAATTAGTCTCCGTAGAACTATAACAAGCTCTCCTACTTGAAAAGCTCTAGGGTGGACCAGTTTGTTGTGAGATTGAATCATCTAGGCTTTGTATAACTCGAGGTTCTAGCACACCCGTAGGAATCTCTCCTCCAAACTTTTGAGCTCTTCTAACCACAACACTGCTCTATAGTGACTTTACTACCCAATGCTATCTTTAGTGAAGGGGGTTGAACTTCTAATGGTAGAATGGCTTCAGACCCATACACTAAGGAGAATGGGGTATACCGGGTTAGAATTCTATATGTGGTGTGGTATGCCCATAATGCTTTTAACTAACTACTCATGTCACTATCATTTGTTGTCATCAAGTGTATTCTTTAGTATCTAGGTGAGAGTTTTGTTGAATGCTTCTACTAGGCCATTCACACTGTGGTAGTAGATGGTGGAGTATCTCTAATCTATACTGTATCTTCTGGTGAAGCTGTTGATCTTGGTGCTCTTGAATATAATATCATTATCGAATATAATTCATCAAGGCACCCCGAACCTATATACGATATGGTTACTGAAAAAATTAGAGCACATGCTGAGCTGTGACCTCCCTGAGTGGGATTGCCTCCACCCAATTGGAAAAGTAGTCGGTGGCAGCTAGAATGAATCGATGACCCTTAGAAGAAGGAGGATCGATAGGAACCACAATTTTGGTACCCCAACACCCAAATGGCCATGAGGCCAATATAGGATGTAGAATATTGGGTGGTTGATGTAGGACCACACCGTGTACCTGACACTGATGGCATCTTCTAGCTACATCCATGCCGTCTATGATCATCGAAGGCTAATAGTATCCTAGTCTCTTGATCTTTGCTTTAATCTTCAGACCAGATTGATGCACTCTGCATAGACCTGAATGTATCTCAGTCATGATGCTACAGGTTTCATGTTTGTCTAAACAACGTAACCACATTTGATCGAAAGATTGTTATTACAAGGTGCCATCCATGAGAGTATTGGAGATAGCTCTATGTTTCATCTAATGGGCGTGTGACTTCTCTTAAGGTAGTTTTCCTCTAGTCAAGTAATCTATGAATGATTGCCTCCAATCCAATACCTTGTCCTTTTCAACAATGATAACCTCTCCTTCAAGAAAAAGTCTCTCAACACGTTCAACGTTAATTAGTATAGGACTTGTCCATTTTGGACCTTTATTGGAATGGACTCATCTTCCAGACATGCCAATTCCTTGGCAAGTTTGTCCAAAACATCTGCTACTACATTCTCTCCTCGAGGGACCTTATAAATGGTGACCTTAGGGATTTAGGCTAACAGCTTCATGGTGTACTCATGGTAATGACGAAGCTTAGGTTTTAGAACCTTGTAGGACCCGACAATCTGGTTGATGACCAACTAAGAATCCTCATAAATGTTAATACTTTTGACACACACTATAATGACTAACTTCAGACTGACAATCAAAGCCTCATACTCGGCTTCATTGTTGGTGTAGGGATTGGAGAGATAGTTTGAGAATCTCATCAGGTCATGGTCTGGAGTTAAGAGAACTATTCTTACCCATGCATTTCTTGGAAGAGTAGATTATGGTTATTCTCCTTTGTAAAAGAAAGCCACACCATCAAAATACATCTCCTAATGGTGATGGACAACCTCCCCTAAGTTCATGATTTGTTTATCAAGGAGATCCTCACTAAGCGGAGAGTCAGCAGGAAGTGGGTGTACTATTAAGAAATCTACTAGTGCTTATCCTTTCACCACATAGAGAGGTACAAATGTGATATAAAACTATGAGAAAATCATGAACCAATGTACCAATCATCTGGATAATGTCAACCATGTCATGAGATACTATAATGGATTGATTATTGAAATCAAGTTCACCTTATGAGAAAGCTATGGCACAAGCAAAGATTAAGGCTAGGCAATTTTTCTCAATAGGTGTGTAGTTCGCTTCATCAGGGATCAGACGATAGCTGAGGTACTAGAGAGCATTCTTCTTCCCTTCGTCATTGGTTTAAGCTAATAAAGTTCCAATGGAGTCATCCAACGCAGCAGTGTAGAGGATAAGTGGTCTACCTTGGATAGGGGCTGCACTTGTCATCCCACTTGAACTTAGCATCCTTTTTGACAACTACTAAAAATGGCTTGCATCTTCTGGATAGATTGGAGATAAAGTATCTTTGATACACCAATCACACTTGAAAAGATTTGAGTTGAGTTAGGCTTTTAGCGGGTGTCATTTTTAAGATAGCTTTGATCTTTTCTAGATCTATTTCTATTCACCAGTGTCGAACAACAAACCCAAGGAACTTCCCTGAAGCTACTCCGAATGCACACTTCAGGCGGTTCATTTTGGGGTCAAATTGTATTAACTGTTCAAAAATTACTTCAAGTCAAAGAGATGGTATTTCTTTTCTTTATTTTTGACTACTAGATCATCAACATAGCATTCAACTTGATGATGAATGAGTTCATTGAAGATCTGAGTCATGGCCCATTGGTATGTAGCACCAGCATTTTTAAGACTGAAAGACATGACATTATAATAATAGATTTTGATCAGGGTTTGAAAAGTAGTGTTTATTTCATCCTTGGGGGCCATCTTGATTTGGTTGTAGCCAGATGACCCATCCATAAAGGAGAATACTGCATAAGATGAGGCAATGTACACCATCAATTCTGGTACAGGAAGAGGAAATTTATCCTTAGGACATGCCTGGTTTAAGTCCCTGAAATTGATGCATATGCAGATTTGGTCATTCTCTTTCTTAACTAGTATGACACTAGCTAACCAGGTAGGGCATTTTTTTTCCCTGATGAAACCAGCATCGCTCAACTTCTTGACTTCTATTGTTTGACTTCTAATCGCATGCATGTAGGAGCTTGCTTGATAGGGTTAGCGTTAGGGTTTATTTCTAGTTTGTGGAATGCTACGTCAGGAGATAATTCAGGCATCTCTTCATAACTCTATGCAAAGCAATCCTTAAACTCAGTCAATAGCCTAACTAAGTCTTTGGTTTCTTCTTCATTTAGCAAAGAACTAATGTATGTCATGCGTGGATGTTCTTCCTTCCTAAGGTTGATTTCTTTAAGCTTGTTGATTGTTGAATGGATTTCTTCTTCGAATTCTGGAGGTGTCTCTTCGATTTGGAGATCATCTAGATCATCTGAAGTTTTTAAACACACTTCCTCAAATGGGTTAGTCTGGTTTCAAAAGATCTTATCAGACTCCTGATATTAGTGACAACTAAGCAGTAACCATCATTATCGACTAGACCCACTATACCGAATCCTAGTCCTGATCTTGATTGTCATCCCTGCCTTTATTGTTCCATAGCTTTTTGAAGTACTCTGACCTATGCTTACACCATGTATAAGGAATCAAACCTTTCTTTGCAAGATTAAGAACATAAGATGAGTACCAATCAAAAGGCAATTCCATTAAATCTTTATATGAATTATCCTTAAGTTCTAGATCAGCTTTTAGATTTGAGGATGATGATCCCAATAGGAATCTCTTAGGCTTGGCATCAATGGAAGACCTAGAGGATTCCTTAACTACTAAACCTTCAATTTTTTGAGAAGAAAGTGAGGTTAGAGCTAAAGTTCTCAACTATTGCCTGATGGTTTTACATAAACATGATTCGAATACATTCATAGGGTACTCTAGTGAACAGAAACATAACCCCTATTGGCTAGCGACCAAATAGGGGGTCTTCCACCTCTGGAACTATCTCTATGTCTTCCTCTACCTCTATCTCTGCCTGGTGGAGGTCGAATCATCCTACCCATATGACCATATGATGGAATGAAGTGTGGGTGGAATGTGACATGTGGCTTTACTTCTTCCTTGATATCTTTTTTTCGTTCACATGTATTTTCTTTCTTCCTTTCTTTTTCTTTCTCTTTTTCATTTTCTTCTTTTTCTTTTCCTTTTACATTTGAATTTTGATCAAGTTCATGAGAAAAGGTGTTTTGAGAAAGATAGTAGGTCGCATCTTCATATATCTCAACCACTCTGACTGAAAATGGCTTTCCATCTCCTTTGACAAAATATTTGATTCCATCCTTTCAGAACTTGATGCACTGATGGAGGAAGGATGGAATCATCTTATTTTGATGTATCCAAGGCCTATTGAGCAAAGCAGTAAATGAAGTATTCAAATCAATTATGTAGAAATTATCTTTAGCCTTCCAATCACTTATTTCCAAAGGTAACACTATGGAGCTTAGAGCCCTCTCACACAATTCATTGAACCCTCTCAACATCATCTGATCTCCTCAGAGTCTAGAGATGTCAATTTTCAAATAGGTAAGGGTCATTAGACTCATAATGTTTATCGATGCACCTGGATCAATGAAAACCTTATGAGTGTGACTCCCTAGGCTTCTCTTTAGTAATGTGTCTCCTGTCTAATAGTAGTCAACTGAGCTAAGCATATATCTAGTTCAAGAAGAGCCTTGATTAATGACCCCCTTATCTCTTTGGATAAGACAAGGGCATCATAGATGCTTAACTTAACTGGTAACTTTCTCAGGTGAGCGAGGACATTGTGATCCACTTTGGGTTGATCCTCCACAAGCACATCCTTGGGTAGAGCATCCTGTGGAGGGGCTTCTTGCTCATTAGTACCAATGAATTATTTTCTCTTATCTTAAGGTGCTGCCCTCGGAGGTAGAACCTTGTCACTATGGAGGTTAACTTCGATGATCTCTTATGGAAGTATAGTGAAAGATTCTACCTGCTCATCAGGCTCACCAACAGCTTCTCCTATAGGACCCTCAGAATAAGATGATTCCAAGTCTATCTCAAGAGGTGAACCCGTATTATTTAAATAAAGAAAGTTCATCTCTGAATTAGAAAGAGGAAGATCAGAGTTATTATAATTGTTGTTTAGACTTGAAGAGTTTTTTATAAGTGTAGATTTAGACAGCCCATCAGAAGTGACATAGATGTAATTCAAACTAATTTTATTCCTTGATTTCTTGAATTTTGAATGAGGTACATAGTGGAAATCTAGTAAAGTAAGTGGGTAATGGATTTGATGCCCTCATCCATTGATACAAGATGTATACTAGAAGAAGAGCTAGTAGAAGTAGAATTGTTCACTGAAGTAGTAGCTGCAACTGTGGACTGGAGGCTGGGCTCGATCGATGGTTATGCTACTTGGCTATCCTGGGATGGTATGGGCTACTACTAAGCTCCCACTTTCCCTAAGTTGTTTTTGGAAACTTGTGAACTTTCCTTGATGTCGGAGGTTAGAGCTACCTCAGGTACTTGCAAGGAAAGTTTCTTGATTTTTGAAATAATTCTTTTAGAGGTTCAAGATAAGGAGATATGCCAACCTTCTTTAGTTTTGAGAGGATCACATGTATCCCCAAGGATTACCCTAATGGAAGTATGACACCTGTCTTGTATGATTGTTCTATAAGATATTTCTTTAGGATAAGTATGACACCTGTCTTGTAGCTATGCTTAAGCCAGTCCTTGAATGTAAAGAAATCCTCCAAAATATGGCCTAGCATGCGGTGGTAGGGGCAAAAGTTAGGATCATTGCTCTTGCCTACTTCCTCCAGCTTCCTAGGTTCAGGTAGCTGAAATTCATCTTCTTTAAGAGGTTCTTAAAGATTTTTCTAACTACCTTCCTCTTAAATTAATAAGATTTATTTAGTTTATCCAAAAGAGTAGGTGGATGGTAGCTACCGGGTATGGGTATGTAGTGAGTATGAGAGGAGAGGTGGCAAAGGCCATGAGTGGCTACCATAAGATGGACTAGATTGTGGTAAAGGAGGTGGAAGTGACAACTATGGAGCTCGAGGTCTCTCATACAACTCTTTGGCTAGTTATTTCCCCTTGTCCACTGTTATTACTGCCCTTAGCTTTTTCTCATAATCTTTTTGTGGCTTTTACTTTGTTGATTGATCCAAAAAAGGCAACTGTTTGGCTTCTCCTTGTAAGCTATCAGCCTTATTGATTAGCTTCTCAAATGTCTTAATGGTAAAACCTTTGTGCATGAAGGCGGCCGGGCCATGAATATTCTTTAGTAGAATTTCAATGGCATGTTGTTCAGATAGCTATGGTTCGCATTTCATAATATAATTATGTCATCTAAGAATATAATCAATGAGGGACTCACCATGGTGTTGTTGAGCCACAATGAGATTGCTTACAATCACCTTTTGTTGAGCTCCAGAAAATCTCTTAAAGAAGAGTTGCTCCAACTCTTCACTAAACTATTGGAGAGTTCAGTGTACCAATCAAAGGCTATGCCCATTAAGCTGCTGACAAAAAGACAGAATAGTAGAGCATCACTGCCTCGAACATTACAATAGTTAGCCCTGAAGTGCGCTATGTGCTGACGTGGGTTCCCGCTGCCATCGAATCTATTGAAAGAAGGTAGCATAAAACCCTTAGGATACTGGATGGCATCGAATTCCTCTAGGTAGGGTCTACCCTTTAGAACTAACGATCCTCCTCAGGCTTGCGCTAGTGCTTCTCTCACTTATTGCTCAACCATGAGTTTAATATCCTTTTCTTATATGGAGGTACTATCCACTACCTTCTTATACAAGCTAATGCCACCCTGGTCTACTGGAGGTAAACTCTTAGGTTGATCCAAGACATGCAACAACTCAAGCTAACATATTTTTATAATAGTAGGATGCACTGTTGGGGCTTGGTTCTGAAGTGCCAAGACTGTTGCTAGCAAATCTTCAAGCCTTTTTCCCATCATGTCAATTTGTTCATCCTTCTGTTTAAGTTATTGAAGGAGGTATTGGGTTGAGTGGGCAGTATCATCTAGCTCACCCACAGTACCTTCCAAACCCTACTAATCCTGAAGGAGGGAACCCCTGGTATCAACCATATGCACTCCCGTCGAATCCTCTAATAAATCATCTTCATTGGGATCAAAATTGATCTTCTCCTCCTCTAAGTCAGACCAGTCATACCCAAGGATCTCCTTCTTCTCAACTAGATACTGTGCTACAATATCATCGAGGGAACGATCCAATCATGTGGGTATAAATGATCATGGCTGACCAGTGGTAGGATTACTATCATGAACAAAGATACATTTAACCTCCCTTACTGCTAGAACTGATCTTTTGAAGACTACACTCACTAGAGGATAGATGTTCCTGACTGTCACTAGATCTGGGTGGAGTGGTAATTCTAGGAGGATCTATGGACGTGGGGGAAGTGGTACTGTCTCTTTCCCCCTCTACTACTGTTATCTCCGTATTCTATTAAGGTGGTGGTGGTGATGGCACAACTACTATGCTCCGAGGTCACCATTTCCTCTTCACCATAGCTTGGGTAGAAGGTTAAGCAGGAGAGCTCAGCCTCACCTCAATCGATGGTGTAGATGGGATGGGATCCCTTAACCATAGCCTGATCACCAATGGGGCTTTTTATTCCTCGGATGCTGCCTTCATGGCTTTGCTAGAATGGTGGTTGATGGAACTTATACTGGAGATGGTGGATGTGAAGTGGAGCGGTTTGGTGGAGGCACTACCGACTCTCTCTGGAAGGGAGCTCTCCTCCCATGGTGAGTAGTACCCGTCAGTACAATACTATTAGTATGATCGATGCGAGTAGCACACTAATCGAGAAAATTGATGAGGGCTGAGGCTGCTAAGTGCCTGTTGTACCTCCACCTCTCTATGCTGGTAATCTGTACTAGTAGACGGGCCTACCTAATGTGTTCCCCTACACTGCGGGGGATGACTGAACGTAAATCAAATTGAGCCCTGGACTCTGACCATCCATAAGCCCCACCTACTTGGCACATAACTGATCTAAAGCTAGCATACGACCTTCTCCTATCTCTGATAGGAGCCTCATAATGCACTACAGGTGGAGGTGAAACTGAGATCCACCTAAAATCTTCCTCTCCATCAGATCCAGAGAGAGAATGGAACTTATTTACTGTGATCAGAGGGGAAACTATCCTAGGTAACTCCTCTATTGCAACTAGGGAAACTTGCTCTAGCTCCTTGGCTATGCGCACATGATGCTGCTTGATTTTGTGGCATCGATTGTGGCACTGAGTCCTACTGGGAGGAGCAGTACGAGAACTAGACCCTACCTTGAAGGTAGGGGAGACTATCCCTGAAGATAGGGGACCCTTCCCCTTGGAGGAAGCTAACGAGTGGGTGCTAGCCCACACTAGGGCAGTAATGGGAACAACTAGATGCATTAGTACTGTAACTGCAACTACTGTGGGAACTTCCACAGCCTTCCTCTTCAGTAAGAGAAATTTTGAGTGAGATGGCATCTCAACATGGATGACTGGTTTCTGCCTAGTCACCACACTCCTACTGATGGTTGTGAGGTCTTCCCCCCTCATAAGTGATTATTGCCCCTTCGAACACTCAGCCAAAATGAATCAAGTGGGCAAAGTAAGTTTGCGAGAGGCTGGCCCGATCCAAGGCCAAATCCATCCCAAAATAAAAAGTAAAGACATACTTCTGAGCTGCCATTATACTAAACTGAACTTGACTGAAACTGGATTGAAATTCTGCAATTTTGGTAAACAAACCCGAATCAGATTTCTGCTTTTGCTAACTTTTTTGAATTTTGATTTTAGAATTTTGAACCCACACTCAACAATTTGAATATGTTAAGTGGGGTTCATTAATTTTGGAGAGAGATTTTGAGTTTAGAATTGGAGAAGATATTTTTGAATGTAGAATCCATTTTCAACAACTTTGTGTATGCTGAAAATAAGTTCAAAATTTTTGAAGAGATTGATGCTTTGATTAGTTCATATTTGATTTTTTTTATTTGAGGACCCTTCATTTAACAAATTTGAGTATGTTAAAGTAAAGGGTTAATTGATTTTATTTGGAATTGCTCACATAGCAAATTTGTGTATGTAAATGAATTATTTGAAAATAATTTTCTTCTTTTATTTGCCTGTTTGTGAATCATGAGTGAATTTAGAAATGAAATCTTTACTTAGAAAATTTTTGTATGCTAAATAAAGTCCAAATCTAATCTTTTGTTTTGATTTTAAAAGGTGGAATCTTTACCTAGCAAAGTTGGATATGCTAAATAGAAAATCCAATTGTGCTTGATTTTGATGTTTTGATTTTTAAAAATAGGACCTTTACTTAGCAAATTTGGGTATGCTAAATTAAAAATCTAAATATGTTTGATTTTGATGTTTTGATTTTTGAAAAGATGATCTTAACATAGCAAATTTGGGTATACTAAATAAAAGATCCAAATGAGTTTTGTTTTTGGTGATTTTGAAAAGAGGATCTTTACTTAGCAAATTTAGGTATGCTAAATAAAGGGTCTTAATTTATCTTGTTGTGATTTTTGATGATTTTGAAAAGAGGATCTTTACTTAGCAAATTTAGGTATGTTAAATAAAGAATCATAATATGTTTTATTTTGATTTTTTTTTTTTTGAAAAGAGGATACTTTTTTACTTAGCAAATTTAGGCTTGCTAAATATAAAATCCAAATGTGTTTTATTTTAATTTTTTTTTTGAAAAGAGGATTCTTAGCAAATTTGGGTATGCAAAATGAATAAACCAAATGTGTTTTGTTTTGAATGATTTTTTTTTTAAAATAGGATTTTTTTAGTTAGCAAATTTAGGTATGCTAAATAAAAGAATCTTAATGTGTTTTGCTTTTTATTTTGATTTTTGAAAAGAGGATCTTTACTTAGCAAATTTGGGTATGCTAAATAAAGAATCTAAATGTGATTGATTTTTTTTATTTTTATTTTTGAAAGGAGATTTTTACTTAGCAAATTTGTGTATGCTGAATAAAGAATCCAAATGTGTTTAATTTTATTTTTGATTTAAAAAGGGGATCTTTACTTGACAAATTTGGGTATGCTAAATAAAGGATCCATATATGTTTTGAATTTTTTTTTTTTTTTGAGATTTGATTTTGAAAATGAGAGCTTACTTAGCAAATTTGTGTATGCTAAATAAAGTTCACTTTTTTTTTAATATTTTGAGTTTGAAAGGAGGGATCTTTACTTAGCAAATTTAGGTATTCTAAATAAAGTCCAAATATATATATATATATATATATATATATATATATATATATATATATATATATATAGTTTTAGTGTTTTGATTTTGAAAAGACAAATTTGGGTATGTCAAATAGGAGTCAATTATGTTTTGTTTTTCAAAGGTGAAATTTTGTGTGAGATTTATTACTTTTTGAAAAGATGGAAATTCCAGCTTAACACATATGGAATGTGTTAAGTGGAGTTTCATATGGTGTGATTTTGTTTGAAGATAAAGCCTTCATCCAACAAGTTTGGACATATGGAATGAAGAGGTCTATCTTCAAATTTGTAATTTTTTTTGAAAAGGAAAGAAATTCCAACTTCAACATATGTAAGATATATTGAAATGGAGTTTCAATTTTGTGATGTGCTTTTATTTGGAAATAAAATATTCATTCAATAAATTTAGGTATATTGAATGAGGATGTTCATTTGTGCTTTTTGAAAAAGCTGATTTTTTATTTTATTTTGGAAATGATATCTTCATTCAATAAATGTGAGCATATTGAATGAGGATGTTCATTCGTGCATTTGTAAAAGATGATTTTTTATTTTGTTTTGGAAATGAAATATTCATTCAATAAATTTGAGTATATTGAATAAGGATGTTCATTTGTGCTTTTGAAAAAGATGATTTTTATTTTGTTTTAGAAATGAAATATTCATTCAATAAATTTATGTATATTGAATGAGGGTGTTCATTTGTGCTTTTGAAAAAGATGATTTTTTATTTTATTTGGAAAATGAAATCTCTGTTAAAAAAATTTGGATATATTGAATGAAGATGTTCATTTGTGCTTTTGAAAAAGATGATTTTTAATTTTTTTTAGAATATAAAATCTCCATTCAATAAATTTAGATATATTGAATGAAGATGTTTATTTGTGCTTTTTGAAAAGATGATTGTTGATTTTGATTTTTGAAAAGGTCCTACATGTAATAATCTTGAAGATTGTTAGATGAGGTGCAAATATTTTATTATGAGAATTTCTTTTTGAAAGTGCTTTTGGAAAGCGATATTTTTATAAAGATTTATTTTTATTTATTTTTGGAATGAGCTTTACCTTACCATAGAAATGGTAAGAGAAAGGTCTTTAGTTTATTTCTTTTTATTAAATTTTATTTTCACCTATTGGGAGACCCAATAGGGGTTTTAAGATCTACATGGAGTGAGGTCCTAAAACCTAAAGAATGTTTGCTAGCTTAGCTTAAGAATGAAATAAACTAAGTGCCAATGGAAAAGAAGGATAGTCTCAGACTTATATGAAATACAAATCCACTATCGATACATGGAGACAACGATCATTTACCAAAGTTGGAGAGAGGAACCTTCCCCAACGGAGTCTCTAGAAAAATTTGTGGTAAAATTTTTTTATTTTATCTTCATCTAAATGAATTAAATAAAAATAAAATAAAAAAATGTTTTGTTGGACACCACGTAGATCTGCAGATATTCTTATTAGGGTGATTAGGTACGACATTGTGGAATGGCATACTATCTCGAGAGATAGAAGTCACCATCCTACAATGAACCTAATCACCTTAATAAGGACTCCTAAGGATGATGAGTCTTCGAATGTACTAGAGATTCTTTTCTACTTTTCATGGAAGAGTAAAGTAGGATTTATTTTAAACTGATTTCATTAAGTTCCCTATGGAGGCAAGCCCCCATAGTTAATTACATCTTAAGGAATGAGATTCCTTAAGAATACTCTCGATTAAGGTAAATGATCATTGTCTAAAAAGATTTCAATGATAGGACTATCAATTAATTAGTTATTTTTAGAAGATCAAATGGGATTGATTAAAAGGAAGGAATTATTATCGATACCCAAGGGAGATAAGCAGGGGATGCTCACGAGGCTAGGAAACCTGGCGAGCATCCCAAGCTATCCTATGGTTGGGCTTTATATTTTTGAAGTTTAAAGACAATTATTTGTTTGAGTTGAATTTTTATTAAAGGACTTACAATTCCATGATAGAAGATCAAGGAAATGCCTAAGAGGTGAGAATTTATGCTCATAGCCCACAAAGGGAAATAACAATCTCGAATCCTGAATCTAGGGAACTTTAGCAAGGGCTAAAGCATGACCTATATCTATGAAAAAAATGAGCATATGGTTTATCTCTATAAAAGAGGATAAACCACCTGACTGTTGGACTTATAACTGCTTGGGGTGGCTGCCAACTAATTCCTCCTATGATTTTAAATATATGCAGGTAGTCTTATGCTTTTGCAAGATAACTAGGTTATTATTTATTTAGAAAGAAGACTAACTCCTTTAACTCACTCCCTAAGAGACTAGATCATGTAGGGCATGAACTCATGACTTAATCTAATGAAAATTTTTTAAGTTTATTTTCATTTTTGGACACTTAATTTGACACAAGCTATGAGATTCATATGCCTAATGCATGAGAAATTAGTTATGGGCCAAAATTAGCAAGAAGGAGGTGTGTTTTCACCTAGCTCTCAAAGGTCAAGCCATGTTCTCTAGCAAAGGTGGAAGCCCTCCATAAGTAAGAGTGAAGCAAGATGATTTCATGCATGATGTGAAACATACAACATCTAACTAAGGGTTGCTAAATCTTTTATTATCTTGATTTATGTCCTAGGCTTTAGGTGAGGTTATGAGTTGTTTAATCTTTATTTTGAGTTGAGTAATTGGATAAAAAATGTATTTTTTCCTAGGAGCCTAATTGCATCTAGGTCATTCATCAAACAATGAAGAAACTAGGAAAAATATGCCATCTTAATGCACAAGCTAAAAAAAACATCAAACAATTTTATAAAGCTAGCACAAAAGAATTGAAGGCCTTTTTGGTCGGGCTCCACCACACAAACCCGAAAAGAAATATGGGTAGCGGAGCTCTACCCTTATACAACCCGAATTACAAATGAATAATTACAACTTAGAAGGAATTTATGTTATGGGGGTCTACACTTATTCATTTTTAATTTGCTTCTTTCCTTCCTTCCTTTTGTCTTAGTTAGAATGTGGTTGTTCCGAAGGCTTCACATGGTACATAAGACATAGTCTTATGACCAATGTTTACCTTCACTTCCTCATAACATTAATTCCAAATCTTAATTGCAAAAATTACATGAAAATGGGAAAAGTAAATCTAACTAAAGCCTGCAAAATAGAGATTAGCTAAACACACCATATAATCCCAAACATGTATATGAATAAGTTGGACTTAGCACCCCACACATGGGTAACCAAGTCCACCTGGCCTATTTTGGATTATGCTTAGGAGTATAAGCAACCTGCACAGCAAAAGCATTCATATTTTTTATTACAGTGTCCCTAAAGCATAATCTCCTGTAGAAGACATGATTAGATTAAGATCGCCCTACCATTCAATCTAAGCAAATACACCTTAACATCCAGTCTAAAAATATTACATCACAAAACAAAATCAAGAATCAAACCATGCACTACCCTAACATAGAGCTAGGAATGGTGACTTAGCCTAATGTGTGTGTCATTTAAGGCTTGTGTGGCATGTCTTAGCTAGGCTTTAAGGTTGGAGTTTTCTAAGTTTGAAAGGATTGAACTTTGAGGGTGATATCATTTAAGTTATTTAGTTGATTTATTAATTTTATTTAATGATTTGGTCTGGTTTGAATGAATCTACATTTAATTAAAAAGTATTGTAAAGAGAGGAAAAGAGAAGAGAACTCTCTTTCATCCCTAACTTAAGTAATTTTTAAGGTAGATTCATTAATAATTTTTCTTTAGTGAATATTGTATTATGTGTTTTAATTAATCCTAAATTTAGATTTTCTCTAAATAAGCTTATTCAATAAGAAAGGCATCTTAAGATTAATTAAGGTGAATTACTATCACATAACACACAATAATTTATTTCTTTTCAACATGTATACCATGCATATGATTGATCCTAAGCATATCTGTACACATAATACAAATACTTAGCACACCTTAATGATGAATTCAAAGAGATGTTGTTTAAGAAAATTTGGATATTCATAAGCGTATAATTTTGTTTAAGTAGAAAAGATGGACACTTTTACCCATTAATCAAATGCACATTTACGTGTATGAAAGATATAAGTGAGTACATCACCATTGTTTTCTACACCAGGGGTGTAAGGTACAAAACTTACTTGGGGCTACATAAAGCTTCGCAACCTCGGAATGTCTAGACTAATATATCACTCTTCTTAAATACATGTGCATGTACAAAAAAAAAAATGAATGGAAGAAGAGTCAAGCAAAAGATTTTTGTTTGATTTGGTTATGCAATTTATATGTGTAAATGTGAAGATCCTTCTTAGGTCATAATATAGAAGTGGGTAGGAATAGATTTAAGCAAGTGTTATGTTCTTTTCAAATGAACTATACACTTTACAAATCCTATCCAAATCCATGTTAAGAAAAGAGAAGAAAATCACATAACGCATTTTATGCTATAATCCCATGCAAGCTTATAAGTATTTATAAGTAGCATACATTCATTTATAATATTTTATTTGTAGGTTTTAAAAATATTTTTTGATTTAGTAGTGATAATAGCCATTCATATTCTTACTTTAGCCAAAGCATGCAATTTGACATAAAGGAAATATTTTATTTATTTAATTTTTCAAAAAGAAATGAATGCATGATTTCATATGGCAAACAATCATTTAGCATGCTTAGAAAGAAATAAAGTGATGTAAGCATATGACTTCATTCACCCTAATTAATTCCTAAGGACAATCCTATATGATAAGATTTTTCAAAATGAATCAAAATTGTTTAAAGAGATTTTTGTTTTAGTTTTGAGTTTGATTTTATTTAGGAAATGTGAAAAGAGTTTGCTGGTCCTAACCCATTTTCTCCATATGTGAGTTAATTTAATTTAATTTTAGAACCATTAGATTGATTTTTATATTTTTCTTAGGTTAAGGTGTAAATTAAATCCATTAATTACCCCTTACCTTCACCACTTTAACATAATTAACTTAATAATTATGAGCTAACATATGATATGCAATCACATAGAATTTAAATAAGTAATCCACCGAGGAAAGAAAGGGGCCTAATGCAGTTGGCTCATAATTATTGCTTAATTAAACTAAAGTGTTTTAATTAAGTACTTTCATAACCTTCCTACACACGTGCGTTGGAAATGATTTCCTTAAATTTACCTTAGGTTTTTGAACACCTAAGGATCTACCCAGAAATAGTTTGATTAATTTCAGATTGATTTTGAAAGTTTGATTAGATTATGTGAGAACATCATTAGTGGATTAATCCTTAATTAGGTTTAGATTAAGGAAGAAGTGGGGGGTTAGGGAATAGCTTAGGAAAAATATCTCAAAATTATTCCATAAACCTCATATTCACTTAAATAATGTTCATGTGCTTAATTATCTTTAATTACACTAAAAGGGTGATTAAGGGTTCATCAATTAATTTCTCTAATTTACTCATTAATAAATTCCAAAAAATTAGGGGAGGCAGAAGTCATCCCACTAAACATATCCAAGAAGTTTGGAATTAATTAATGTAGTCATTAGAGAGTAATTAGGGTATTAGGTTTTCAATTAAACCTTAATTAATAATAATTCACTGTTCAAAATCAATTAGAAATAATTTTATTGGATTCCCCTCTAAATTATATTTAAAATGAGCCCTCATTTATTTTTTCTAATGTTTCTACATTTAATTATGAATTTATGAAGATTCAGTGATTAATGGATAATTAAATAGCCCTAATTATATAATTAATCCCATCGGCGCCATGTGGGCTGCTGAAGCAGCACGCACTTTCCACGTGTTGTAATGGGATTGGTTATTTAAGTTGTCAAATCAATTGTCGCATCAGCCAGTGGAGCTACATGCTTTCCCCTAGGTCATTCGATCAAAGATTAGATAGTCAGGATTAAGCCCACATTTATGAATGATTAAATCATTGGATTTATGCGGATTAATTAGGACTATCCATCGAAAATAAATGGAATGGATGGTCCACGATTCCTCGCTTATGGGAGACAGAAACTGTCCATCCTCCATGGCTTGATTCGAGCTCACATGAGCTCGAATTGGGCTGAGATTCAACCCACTCCATCAAGAAGCAAGGAGAAGCACATCCAACAGTGGAATTTAAATGGGATTACAATTCCCTTCACAAAGGACCAAACATTTTTCAACCTAAGCTCAATTTTGATTCATACCTTGCTAGAGGCTATCATCGGTGCTTCCAACGGTGGAGGTAGCTTTGTCTAGTGGAGATGAAGTCCTATTGAAGGTTTCAAGCTTTGAGATGAAGTGGATCTTCCAATTGACCAAGACTTGCTTCAATGGCTTGTAACTTCGGTCTAGGTCCCTCTTCCCGTGGCTTGGATGCTTAGAAAATACCTTGGGTGAGCTTGACATGCTTCCCTGATGGTGCTTGCAAGAGCAATTGGAGTTTAATTAAGAATTGAGCAAAGTGGAAATCTCCCTCACCTCCCCTATTTTTGGCTTAAGCAAAATCAATAAAAGGAAATTGAAATGAGCTTAGGAATCCTTAAAGAAACTTGTGGGTGCTTACCTTTGATCTTCTGAGCTCAACTGAATGCAAGGAAGGTGAATTAAGTTGGAATGAGGGGGAGTATATCTCCCCTTACTTGAATCGGATGACCAAAGCTTGCTTTACCATTTTGATCAAATTACCCAGATTGAATGGGTTCTTTTGGTTGTTACAAGCTCCATGTGGTTTGATTTTGGTAGAGGAGTGGGAGTGTGGAGGTACACATGTATCAAAATGAGTGTGGGAGGTGATACATGTGGAGAATTTTAAGTGGATGGGTCAGTTTTGGCCTTGGGTTGGGTTTGGCTGACCCAAACCCATTGGGTCATGTGCACCACCCTCCTTGGTGTCCAAATGATCCACTAGGAGGGTGTCAAGTGGTCTTGAGTTGGAATATGATCAAATTCTAATTAAATTTGATCATAAGTTACCCTTCGATCTAGGGATAAAATGGTTATTTGGCTTTGATTTTGATTTGGGCATATTTTGAATGATTGAAAAATGGGTTGTGCCAATTTTCAATGAGTTTGGAGTTTATTTAATATGATTTGGCTCAAGTTGACCCATTTAGGTCAAAATGGGTCAACTTGGGTCAAGTTGACAATTGGTCAAATTGCATCAAACAATGTGATAGGTCAAGTTCAAATGATCATTTGTAGCCTATGGGTATCATTGGTTTGGTTCAATTTGATTTATATTTGATTTTGGCTCATTTGAGTTCACTTAGGTCAAATGGGTCTAGTTGACTAATTTGATCCATTTGATCTAATTGGGTTAGGTCATGGGTTGGTTTAGGCTTGGTTGATCATTTGAAATGTATTGCGAGCTTTGGTTTCAATCAATATTGGTTTGATTTGATTTTGGCTTGATTTGACCTTTTAGGTCAAGTTTGGTTCATGGTCAATTGGGCTAGGTTGGGTCTAGTTGGCTAATTGAGGCTTTGGCCAAGTTCAACAAGTGATTTAGAAAGAATTTGACCCATTGATTGCAATCAATTTGGCTTAGATCAAGATTTGACATATTTTGACTTTTTATGTCAACTTGGGTCAACCTGGGTCAAGTGGCCAATTAGGCTAAGTTTGGCTCAAATGATGACTTGGTCATGTTCAATCATTGATCTTGGATTGTTCTAGATCAATGGTTTCATTCCATTTGGCCTATGGTGGCTTTTGGCTAGTTTAAGTTTCATTTGGGTTAAGTGTTGACTTGGTCAAAGGTTAGGTTTGACCTAATTTGGGTGATTGATCATCATATGATGATTGTTTCCCATAATGTGAGGCTTAGATGGGCTTAGTTCAATCCAATTTGGGTTGGATTAGAATTTGGCTCAAAAAGGTGCTTTAGGTCACTTTGGGTCAAGTGAGCCTAAATGGGTTAAGTGACTTGATCAAGGCTTTATTCAAGTTTGGTTGAACTCACATATGGACTCATGATTGAAATATAAATTCAATAGCAAGTGATTTGGAGTCAAATGGGTTTTGATTCATTTTACAAATTCAGGTTCAAAGGATGAATATGGGTTTGATTTAGTTTAGTTTGATTTTTGTTTGATGATTGAAGTTTGTGTTTATATTTGGTTTATGATTGTAGGATTGATTGTATGAATAGAAAATCCAAAGGGTTTAGATTGATTTGAGGATGATTTGACTAAGTTCAAGAATTTGACTTGAAAGGGTAAGGTTGGATTTAGGTTAGATTTAGGTTTGAATTTTTAATTTGGTTTTGATTTTTTGAATTCATATTTAATTTATATTTGTGAATAAAAATGATAATATAAATGGGTTATGAGAAAATCTCTTGAGTTTAAAGTGTTTTGGATTTGATTTAAGCTAAGTCCATAAGGTGACTTAAGAGAGATTTTGGATTTGGACTTGAGTTTGGATTTGGTTTTGGTTATTTGAATTATATTTCATTTATATTTATGAAAATAAATGAGAATATAAATGGGTTGTGAGAAAATCTTTTGAATTTGAAATGATTTGAATTTTATGGAATTGATTTGAATGATTTGAGAAAACTCACTTAAGTTGGAATAAATTTGAATGATTTGAGAAAAATCATTTAAGTTGGAAATTGATTTGAATTTTGATTTGGAATTGACTTGAGTTTGAAGTTGATTTAAATTTGGAGTTGGTTTGGATTTAAAGTTTGACTTGAAAGAAGAAAGTTAGGATTGGGTTTAAGCTATAGGGTAGGCAAGTTTTTCTAACACCCCTAAGGCATAACATATTCTTATAGATAACTCTTCTAAGTCTCTAGGGTTAGGTTAAGTGTTCACCTAATCACTAGAAGTGTCTTAAGACTAAGGAACTCTTTGCTTCCTTACCTAGCTTTATTAGATGTGACCTCATTGAATGTGGGCTTGCCCTCATTATCTCATCTCTCCTCACCATTCTCCCCTTTCTCAGACTCACTTATAAATTTTAGTACATCATAGTTGGACAAAAAGGGAGCAGAGATATCATGGCTTGCCAAGCAATAAACTTGATAAAAGTGTTGGGACAATGGTTCCTTCAATGTATTTCCTCCTTTTAAAGGAAAGGACCTATTCACCATTGACTTATTACTATCATAGAGAGTCTAAAAAAGATCTTGAAAACATCTCATTCAAGTCCATCTAGATGAAACTAATTACCTACGTGGATAAAATTGTAAGTGTCATCAAACCCTTTTTAGTATAGGAAGTCAACTCCTATAGAAAAGCTTAGGATTACTTAGTCACCAAGATTTACTTGAGAATCAATAGTAGTAGGAATCATTCCGATTGAATCCTCCCTTTCATGACGAGAAAAAAAGATCTGGAATTGTGAGTAAAGAAACCATTATAAGGAGATCAGTCAAAGGGATTATCACCAGAAAGGGTATTTATTAATGACAGCTAATTGGAAGGTCGACAACTGCCTTGAATGTGTTGAGTAGTTGTCAGTCAGATAGCATTATAAGTAGTGGGATACTTTACTATAACAAAGTTGGCCATTATTGTTAATTACTTATTTTCTTACCCCTTGGTCACAAGGAGGGTGATTGGTTCTATTTCTCTTCTTTCTCCTGAAAAGCTGTATAGTTATCCTATAATATTTGTGAGTTTAAAACTTGCCTATCCTAGCTTATCAAACATGGATTTAAAAATGATATTGACTAAGATCTTTATGCCAATCAATATACTTTTAATTTTATAATTAGTGATTAACACTGTGATGATGATAACATCATTTTATGAATTACTAAAGGTGGGTCTTTATTTCTGAGAGCAACCTATAAGAACTATGGAGGTTTGCAGCATGCACATTATGGCTATTGAGTTAATGTCTCTAGATTACAATCGCTTGAGGCTTGCTCTCTAGGACTCTCCACCTCATGTGATAATAGCAAGTATGACTCTCATGATATGGATAATGCGTGCTGGGGTGAATTTATTACTTACTTCAACAACTTCTTTATCCTTTTTCCTAAAAAATTACTTGAGTTAACAAAGCTCCTTAAGTGATGACATTCTTCAGTTCTTTGTTTATGGTCCTGATGATAAGCATAATATATCTGGCTCGATCACATATGCAATTAGTGTTCATAAGCAATGGTCACCTAAAGTATCTTTATTCTAGATACCTTCTACTAACTTGTCCATAAACACACTTAGGGGAGTTTCTAAAGTAGTTTTTGAGTATTTGACTCCTTAATAGCAAGTCATGATATATTTGAAATCTCACATAAGTATAGACACATTGGGCTTCCTTCTCTAAACTAGTCTTCACGCTTGAAACCTATCTCAAGGTGATTACTCTTAAGATTACCTTTTCTTCTAATCCTTTGTACGAGTCAGTGGTACTAGCTGGTTGACTTCGTTATACTCTTGGGCTTTTACATGGTTATTTGCTAGCTCAGGTAGGTCAACAATTATTTTGGGCTGTTGAATCCCAAGGATCTATCTAGCCCCTCTCTCAATCCTTAAGCAAGTGCAGCTTAAGTCACCATGAGTTTCAATATTTCTCATTAAAATTGAGTGATGAACTTCTTTAAGGACTATATTCTTTTCTCATCAATTTTTTAGCACTAGAAAATTATATAATGAACATTCTTTTAAAATTTATGATTGAGGTTATAACCCTAGGGAAGAAATAAGAACCATCTGGGGTGCTGAATCTTTGAAAGTGTTAAAAAAAAGGTGACAGTTCACTATGCTATCAAAATCCAACAGTGATATTGTTAATTCTAAGTATATTATATGATCTATCAGCTATGTTTGACCTTTGTATGATTCTAAGTGCAACATTTTAACTTATATTGGCGAGAGCCTCCATGATCTTCATGGAAAAAGTGTTGATCAAATTCTCTACTTCTTCTTCTTGTCTTCTTCTTCACTTGCATAGTAATACACATTATGGGAATTTTATTTAAAATGTCACACAAATCTTGGGGTTACTTTTTAGGTAATCAAATACATCATTAAGAGATAAATATATTATCTCAAAGATAAACATATTACCCTATAATGAATTCAATTACTTGATAAGGGCTCCTAAGGTTGATGGATTTTTGATGTACCAAAGAATCTTCTCCTGAAATACATGGAGAGGTAGAACATGTTTTATTTTAATGAAGGGTTTGTTATAGTAATTTACATCTTAGAATGAAAATATTTCCTCCTAAGAATACTCTTGATTAAATAAATTGACTTTCATCTCTATGGATTTCAAAGTATATATTAAAAGGATGGTTAATTTAGAAATTCAAGTGGGAATGCTTCAAGAGGGAAGAGTTCTTTTCGAAAGCCAAATGATATTGAGTAGGAAATACTTTTAGATATTGAGAAACCCAGTATGCATTTCAACTATCCTATTATTAGGCTTTATATTTTTAAAATTGAAATTATTAAGAATTTTGAGTTGGCATTTTATTAGAAATTTAAGACTTAGATTCTAATAACACAAGGCTGTAGAAACATCTAAAACATGAAGACTTATTATAATTAGATGCTTCAAAACCTGAATCTAAAAGTACTCTGACATAAGACAAAGGTTTGACTTAGTCTAATTTTATTTTAAATTAGGAAATTATCAATTCTTTTCTCTCATAAAGAAGATAAACCTATCCCGACTCTTTTGGGCTTAATTCCCACATAGAAAAGGTTGCCAGCTAACACCACCTAAGTGATTTCAAATTCATGATGCCAAGTCTTATGAATATAAGATGGCTGGGCTGTTATGTTTAGGAAAGAAAGTCAAGAGCTTAAACTCACTCCCTAAGAAACTAGTTTATGTGTGGCATGCATTCCATGATTTAGACTAATGTAATAAAATTTATAACTTTTTTATTCATTTTGACTCATCATTTCTGGATTCAAGTTTGGAAAGATTTATGCTTAAATTCATGATGAAAATTGGTTATGGGAAAAATCAGAGAGAAGAGGTGTTCTCTATTACAAGGACTACTCTCACAGGTTAAGTATGTCCCTTATCATGCAAGAATGGAGACCCTCTATTTGCAAGAGTAAAATAATATGTATGCATGATGTTGAAACATACAACCATTCAGCTAAGTGGTTACTAAATCTTTTATTTCTTGATTAAGATCACAGGCTTTATAGTGAGGTTACGAGTTAATTAAAATGTAATTAAAATTATTAATTAGAGTAAAAATTTTAATTCTCCTAAGAGCCTAATGCATCCAGGCTTTATTGCAAAACTCAACAATCAGAAAAATTAACCTATGAAAAGCATGCACTTCTATTACACATCCCAAAATAAATTAAGCCAAATTTAAATAAATAAAACTGGCCGGTGCGGTCGGGTACCGCTATACACTCTAAAAAAAAGTGAGCAACCAAGCTCTGGCCTTATATAGCCCGACCTAGAACTAAAAGTTTGATCTATGGGTTCTTTATCAACTTCAGGATCGTCACCTTCTTCAGGAACCTCCTTAGGCTCCATTGAAACCACCATATGGGTATAGTCAGCTCCTACTAACCCTAAACCCCATTTATCCTAGCCTATTTCTAGGCTCAAATTATATTTTAAGATTCTAAAATAAAATTTTAAATCCTGGAAAATAGACATTAGAAAAAATATATAACACACCAATAGTTTATATTTCAAACATACGAGCTTAACATCGGTGATTGTCAAGCCCACCTATCCTATTGGGCTATGCTTAGGGACTTAAGTAGCACCAACAAGCAAATATCATTTATTTTATATTTATTAAAATGATGCCTTTCAAGCACAACCCCCTATAGAAAATAGTGTTAGCCAAAAAAGTTTAACCTGACATACAAACTAGAAAGAAAACAATCCTAGCCATCCAGTCAAAAATAGTACACCACAAAATAATAAAAAGCATCACCTCACAATCAACACATCGGCCTAACCTAATTCTAAGGTCGATGACCAAGTATTATAGTATGTTAAAAGAAGAGTTGTGTAACAAGTCTATTCTAGGCTTTATTTCATTTTAAGTTTTATTTGAATTCAAACTTTGTTTATTTTTACCATTAGATAATTTCAATTTAAATAATTTAATTAATTTTAGATTTTATTCTAATTTTAGGTTTACTTTTGTGTTGAAGTTGAATTTAGATTTTAAAGAATGATGAATAGAATAAATTCTGTTATGAAGAGAACCAAATCTATTCAACATCTTGATCCTAATGTTAAAATTTTCTCCGTAAGGTGAAAATTTATTCTAAGGGTCGAACTAATAACCTAAGTATCTTAATTAGCCCATTTGAATTTATGTGAATGATTTAACTCAATTGATTTGATTTGATTTGGATTTTAAAGTTTGATTTTGTTTAACTTAGTATATTTTGATTGATTAATTTAGATTTATTAGATCTTTGGTTTAATTAAATTTTGATAATTCAATATCGTTTGAATTAATATATAATTCCTTTCTTTTTAGGTTTTGATTTATAATTTTAATTATATATGTTTAATACTAACTAAATTATTTTAATGTTATTTAGATATATTAATATTAACATTTCATTTAAATTTTTTTTGAATTGATTAATCTATTTCAATTTATTTAACTTATAATTTGATTGAAGTTTAATGTGATCTTTTATTCAAATTTCCATTAAGGGTTTAATTCCTTAGCTTATTGAATCTAGTTATTTGATTTGCATATTAATTTTAGCTAGATGATTATATGATTTAATTTGATTTATTTGTACTTATATTTTATGTTCATTGATTTATTATAATATTATTTAGGATTCTTACGATAATGACTTTTATATTTAACTTTATATTTATTTGATTTGATTAATGTTTTAAATAAGTTTATTTTGATTATTTGATTTTATGTATTTTAGATTGATTATCATGTTTATTTTTTCTATTGAATTTAATTTGAGTATTTATTAAGTTTAAATATTTTAAGTTACTTAGTTTAGTTCATTTAATTAAAGTAAGGTTTAAAATTAGTTTAATATTTTTATTCATTTTATAAGAATTATATTAATTTTTTTTGTTTTATTAAACTTGATTAAGGATCTTTAGACTTCATTATTCAAATGGCTTGTTCTGACCCTTCTTGTTTTATTATTGTTTAAATTTTATGATTTCAGGTCTTCATTAAGCTTATTTGTTTCAATATGCTATGTTAACCTAATTAACATTAAGCTCAACTGCTGTTTATTAAATTTAGTAGAACAGTTAATAAAAGAGCAATTGTAACTAAAGGTTTATTACTCAATTAAGCCATTTATGATAAGATCGTATTTATTTTTTTATGCAGGGATATTGATCTCAACATAAGGAACCTAAAGAGATGAAATATTTATAGTTTTAAACCTAAGCTATGCCATTCTAAGTTTCTAAGTTATTTAAATGTTTATATTATGAATAACTTAATCAATTACTTATTTTATCTACAATTCAATTATTCATTTAATTCAGTTCATTTACTTCGATTTCAATTTATGAGTTTATCGAATTCTTTATACGGATTTACATAATTAACTAACTTATAATTTGATTAAGATAAGTTTCTTTTCAACTTAAGTTATAGTTATATTTTAATTCTGTTAAACCAATTCTATTTTTAAATCCATATACTTAGTCTCATCCTTAATTAATATCTAATCAATTTGATACTCTCTTCTTTCCTTTTAATTAACTTGTATGGCTTATTGTTTGGGCTAATTTTATTATTATTTGACTTAATAAATCTTTATTTCAATCAAGTTTGATTTAATATTTTCATTCTTCTATTTTTATATCTCTAAAAGGATAATATATCTCTTCTTTTTGGATTTTGGTATATAATTAAATTCTATTAAGCATGGATTGATAGTTCATTTATCAATTTATTTATTTTTAATTTAATAATTTATTTTAGTTGAATTTGGTCATGTTAAATTTATGATTTGGTTTGATTCAATTAATTTAATTTGAATGGCCAATTAAATAGTTATGTTTAGTTTAAGTGTATTTGACTTATCATATTTAAATGTTTTAACTAAGTTAATGTTTGATCATTTTAATTTGTTTAAAGATAAATGAAAACCTCATTAATTTAGTTGAAGGTGTGATTAAATGATTTACTTATTAATCTAGTTGAAGATTATTTTAATATGTTTTATTTATCTGATTAGCTTAGTTTAACTCAAACAAATAGTTGGATGATCTAATTAAAGTTTAATTATTTATATTTGAGAATGAGAACTTACATAATTAAGATTTTGATTTGTGTCATTTCAAATAAGATGATTTAATGGTGAACCTAATTAAAGTTTAGTTATGCTCTATTCAATTTTTACTAACCAAATTAAATATCTATTATAATTAAAAGTTTAATTGATTTTTGATTAAGTTTAGGTGAATAATTCAAATAGAGTTCAATGATTAGTTAATTTTTGTTTTATTGATTATTTGCTTAGTTTGAATAACCAAATTAATAATTAGTCAATGCTTAATTAAGTATGCTTAGTCACATAATTACTTTAATTAAGATTTGATAAATGATTATTGAATATTCTTAGTTAAAATTTTAATTTATTTAAAGCTCGATCGATTATGTTGCATGGTCGATTTGATTATTTTTTAATCCATAGTTATTTAAATTTATTATAACTAATCTGATTAAAGCATATAAATAATTAATTTGGCTATCAATTATTGATTTGATATGGTTGATGTAGTTGGAGTTTTGTTAATAATTATCTTAAGTTTAAGATTATTTAGGTTTAATATAATTAATGTAATTGCGTATTTGATTTGCTAGGTTTAGTTAAAAGATTGAAGCCAAATTAGCCATGATTGATTTTAATTAACAGTGATTGATTTTTTTAAAGAGTGTTTATGATAGTCTTAATTAGATGTTTTATTTAAGTTTAGTTGATTTAAGACTTATCACTATTATTATGTTATAAGGTTTATTTAATTTAATTTTGATTTAGTTGAATGATTGATTAGTTTAATTTTAAGTTTCACAACTAAATTGATTTAAAAGTTGGCTTTAGTTAAAACTTGATGGATTATGTTAAATATGATTAGATAATTAATTCAATTAGCATAAAGTTTAATATTCATTATGCCTTTATTTTATTAAGTGGTAAATTTTTTTAAAATTTTAATTTTTTTAATGATTAATTAAATCAACTTTAATTAAGTGATCATTCATTCGATAATTAGATGCTTATTTTTATTAATTAACTAACATAACTAATTAAAATTTAATTGATGAATAATTTAATTAAATGATTCACCTAATTAAGATTAGATTAATAATTAATTATTTTTTTAGCATAAATAATGATTAATTTTAATTAAGATTTTAATTAATGATAGATTTAGTTCTCATGATAGTTAGATTATTACTAGATTAAGGGTTAGGTTATTATTAATTATATTTTATTTAGTTAAATAGTTCATTTAATTAAGATCAAGTTAAGAGTTAATTGGATTTTATCTTAAATGAAAAATTAACTAATTAAATGCTTGGATTTGCTTAGATAATTAATTAACTTCACCTTAATCAGAGACTAATTAAGTGATTTATTTGATTAAAGATCAAATAATAAACTAATTAAATGATTGGATTTGGTTAAATAATTATTAACTTCACCTTAATTAGAGACTAATTAAGTGATTTATTTGGTTAAAGATCAATAATTGATTGATTAAACTAACCCTAACTAATTTAACCACTATTTAATTATGAAATTAATTGGTGGTTTAATTAAAATTTCATATTTAATTTGACTTAAAAGGGGTAAGTTTCATTATTGATTATTTCATTTTATTTAGATGGCCTTTTAGGTTAGCTTAATTATAATTACATATTTACTTCATTTAATTAGATTTAAGTTTAAGTTCATTATTGAATATTTAATTTAATTAAGATTTAGTCAATATAATTAATAGCTTATTACATTAAGTAATTAACTTTTAATTCATAATTATATTAGCATTTTCCTTAACTTTATTTGATTAATTTTAAGCTTGTTTGATTCAACTTAGAGTTTAGTTAATGGGAGTTTGAATATTAATCTACTTATGAGTTTGGTTTGATATTTATTGAATTTTAGCTTTGATAAATTTAATCAATGTTGGTTTTAATTATTTCTTAATTCCTAATTAAACTAAATTGAATTGAATATTAATTATTTTGAGATCCAAAGAGTTTCATTTTTTAAAGTTCTTTGATGTTAATTAAAGTGTTTTTAGCCATTTTGATAATTTTCCATAATTTTCATAAAATTTGTGGATTTATTTTACTAGAATAGGCTATTGGAGCTTAAAAATTTAATATCTTTTAATTTGACCATGATTTTATCCTAAAAGTTTTATCATAGGTGTATTTTAACCTCAAGTTTATTTCGTAAATATTTTAGGTCAATCTGGTTAATAATTTTGAATTAATTAATAAAATTTGGTTTTCACTAAAGCTTAATTTAAGCTCCAAATACCCAATAAAAATTAGGGATTTTGGGTATATTGGATTCCTCTTGAAAAGACATATCCAATAAGCCTTTATTTGCATTGTTAAGAGTATTTTATTTTTTATGACTTTTAAAGTTTAAGATGATTTTATGCAATTTTTAAATCAAGAAAAACTTAGAATTTTCTATTTAACCTAGTCAGCACCACGCGATGCTGATTGGATGACGTGTTACGTGTGTTGGTGGCTCATTGGGCCACGCTGTTGCCAGCGTGGATTGAGCAGGAAAAATGCCAGCTCAATTTAGGTCATCTGATTGAAGATCCGATGGTTCAGATTAGATCTCATGATATAATGGGCGAAATCACATCGTAATCCCTTCTAATCACAACCATCCATTCTATTTAATTAGTATTAGATGGCAACTGTGGTTCTTCTCCTGTGGATGACGAACATCGATGAACAGAAAGATGCAGATGACATTTTTACCACCCCTTCTGCATGATTTTTGTCATTTCTTGCCAAAAATTCATGTTTTAGCACGTTTAAGTTGTAAATCAAAAGAGTAATAAGGTTCTAAGGGTTGATCCTAGTTTTGAGCAATCTCACTTCACAAATTATGGAGACCTGGAGGCCAGCTATAGATCAATGAAATTACCTTAGCGATGCTAATGTCCAGAGGTCAAGTCAATTCGAACACGTTCTTGGATTGGAGATGAATCTTCAGAGTGAATATGCACTTGTGCCTCTTCTTTGATCACTGGGGACATCAACCGCCACCACCTCTCACCAAAGCTCAATGTATTTTGGTCAATTTGGGGTCGGGGAAGGTGGGGAAAGGCTTTATTTCTCTCCTTAGATGATGGTGAGTGTGTAGGGAATGTTTAAAGGTGCTAAAATAGGCTAAATATGTTATTTTATAGATGGACAACCCCTCCCCATTAATGGAGCTTGCAAGTTATCATGGGAGGTGGTAAATTAACTGAGGATTGTGTTCTTGGTCTCTTAAGTGGAAGAGTGAAGAAAGATATGAAGGATTAGGGATTTTGGAAGCTTGTTTAAATTTTCTTCCTTTGCATTTAATTCCTCATCCAACTTGATCTCTTATCAAGCCACCAATGTTGAAGCCTAATTCATATTTTGGGTAGATCAATTATTTTTGGGGTTACCAAAGTCCAATTTAGACTTTTTTTATCTTGAATTGGGATTTGGGTCAACTCATGTTGACCCAAATGAGTTGGATTGGGTTTAAGTAACCTAAATTGACTCTTTTGCTTTGGTTTTAAGGTTCAATTATAACCAATTGATCTTTTCATTCCTATGAGTTTAATAAATTTAATTTGATTTGATTTTGAAATGATTTAAGCCCATTTTGACCTATTCAGACCAAAGTGGATTTAATTGAGTTCACATGGCCAAATTGGTCATGTTGGGTTTGAATTAGAGTTCAACTATGTTTGAATAATCATTTATGATGATTTTGATTGATTAATTTTATTTAGTTTGGATTAATTTTAATTTGACCCAAGTTTGACCAACTTTGACCAAAATTGGTTAAATTGATTTATGTGAGTCAATTTATTATTTTATATTTATGTTATTCTTCAATCATGTTTTATGAATTATTTGGAATGCTTTTGGTCAATTATTTCATCTAATTTGGAATAATTTTCGGTTTGACCTAATTTGGCTTATGTGGGTCAAATTTAGTTAAATGCCTTAACTGGGTAACTTAGGCTATGTTTCAGCTTCAAATATATTTAATGAATTATTTAGAACATTTAAGATTGACTTATTACAATTACTGTAGATTATATTTTGAGTTTGACCAAAATTAAATTTAAAGGGTTAATATGCATTCATATAGGTCAACTGATCAAATTGGTTGAATTAGATTCAAAGACTATTTTAATTATGTTTATATATGAGTTTAAGATAAATTTAAATGTTTAATTTGAATTAATTTTAATTTATTTTGAATTTAGCTCAATTAAGTCTATTTGGGCCAACTTGGGCTAAGTGCCTCAATTAACCAAGTTGAGCTTTAATTGAATTTAGTTTTGTTTAGTTTTATGTTTAGATGAACTCTTGTGAGGATTTTGAGTCTTTAGAGTGCCTTAATTTAGCCAAATCTGATTGTTTGACTTTTAGCTTGGTGGGACCCACATTGGTCAAGTAGCTTGGTTGACCACTTTAAACCTCCCAAGAATTTATTTTTGGACTTGTTTATATTTGTGCATTGATTCTATGTTTTTTGTTTGATTTAATTTTGATTTATTTTAATTTTTCTTTAGATTTAAGTAAGGTTGGGCTTAAAAGGGTTAATCAAGTTAATTAACCTAAGTACCCCATTTTAGGATTAACTGAATTTAAATTTCAATCCAAATGTGTTTGATTTTATTGAATCTTATTATATTTAAGTTTGATTTTAGTTCACCTAATCTAATTGGGTTAAGTTAAGTCCTAGAAGGGTTCACTAAGGTGACATAGGCCCTATTTCTTTAGCTTTGATTTAATTTTAAAGTTAGTTTTGATTTAGTTTATTATTTTTTTTTGATTTGTTTATATTTACTTTAGTAATTAAGCATGGTGATCTTAAGTACCTAACTAGAAAGCTCTTGATATAAGATTAAGAATCCTAATTTCCAAGATTATGGATGATGCTAACCTTATCCAAAAATGAGGTCAACACTCATCATCTAGGTTTGGGTTAATAATTGTCTTCTTACTTGGCGAGCATGAGATGTCATCAATCCCTAAGATCATTCATTTTTTTATGGAATTTGATTTTTTTGTGGTTGGATTTCTTCATAGTCGCTTGTACTAGGTGAGTGATTTTATCTTTTATATCTCCCAAGTTCTGTTATGTGATAAATTATTAAGTATTATGATCCATGCCTACTGAATGATTCTGTGTTAAGTGTCTTGCTTCATTTTGTATCAAACTCCTAGATCTTAGCCTAATTCATGCTCACCATTATGCTTAATGTAGATGATTGTTGGTTTACAGTAAATAATTAAGGCACTACCCAGAGATTTTGACATCATTTGATGAGGACTTTAAACTTGTTCCAAGTTTCTTATAGGCATAAGAACCTATAGTTAATTACCCCTTCCATAACGGTGAGTGAGAAATTTTGATTAAGGGTAGTCATTATGCCACTAATTAATTAGCATATAGTAGCAACTAATTTGATTTTGATTTAATAAAATTCATCTTTTTTTATGCATAAAGCATATGGATGGTGGAATGATGATGAGCTCGATCAAGATCCCATGGTTCCATTATCCTAGGCTATCATGGTCCCTAGTCCACTTAGTCAAAGCAGGTAGTTGGCCCAACCTAATTGAAGGATCCTTGTCAGCATCTATGGGTTGTGTCATCCAAGGAGACCTTATAGACTAGGGTTTATATTTATCTAAGAGGACAATTTGAAGTCCACCATAGCTAATAGACAGCTTTGTGTCCTATTAGATATATCCTATGATTCACAACTTAGAAGGGGTAGAAAACTATTGAGGAATATATGGGCTACACCCATGACCATAACATAGTGGAGTCTATTGGCCAAATCACCCTGCTAGAGGGCTCTAATCATAATCACTTCATATGTAGAGCATACTGGTCAAACCACATAGATAGAGAATATGAGCCATATCCTTACTAGTGTAGAACATTTTGAGTATAAATATAGTAGTATACTTAATATGATATTGGCTCTTTGTGAGCTTGGATTTTCTTAAATTATCACTCCTAACAAATAATTATGAAAGATGAATGGATGGATTTTTATTTATTTATTTATAATGAATTTTACATTTAATTATTTTTTATTAATTAATAATATTTAAGAATTTTTATGAATATTTGTTAGTAGACTAGGATTTGGATTTTAAATGACTAGACTTTGAAATTTTGGTAGTATTTAACTCCTCCAATTGAAATTCTCAATCAACACAGTCATCATCGGGGTAAACTTTATCAACCTTGCTTATCTACTAGCAAGAAATCAAGTCTATTAATTGTATTCAATTAGTCAATTTTAAAATTTAATTATTTTATTGATCCTGTTGACTCTACCGCTACTAGTAGAGGATTAGATCTATAGATTAAAGCTCATAGTTATATTTCATGACTTTTCAATTGATTGTCCTTTATATTTCAAAGAGCATTAATATTTTACAAATGTGATGATTAATTCTTTGAAATATTTACATTCTAAAAATATAATAATAGAGTTCACCATGTTTTCAAATACAAAATAAATTTTAAATTTATTTATTTTAACTTATACATCATTGCTAGACACTGAATTTAGGAATTCAGTATTATGTTGGGGTACATGCGAGTGTTTTGTGATTTTAAATGAATTTATAATTGAAAATTTTGATAAGATATTAATATGTTTCCACACCTTTTTAAATCAAAAATGCATTCCAAGCTTACTTGACTTTAATCTATGCAAATCCTCAAACACCTGAGTTTAAATATTTAGCATTGTGTCGAGCCCCATATGGGTATTTTAGATTTTGAACAAATTTAAATTTTAAAATTTTATAAGATATTAATATGTTCGAGCTCCTTTCAAATGCAAAATAAATTTTCAAATTTATTTAATATCGCATCCTTAAACATTGAATTTAAACATTCAATACTATGTCGGGCCTCACATGGGTATTGGCAATTTTATATTTAATTTTTGAAGGTTTATAGATCTTCAAAATTGATTTTTATAATTATCATTTCAATTTTGAGTTCAGTCTGTGAAGCCTTTTTAGATATTGGGATTTGCACCTTGAATCCTTATGTCTAAGCACATGTAGACATTTAAACTTCGAGTGCTTTCACATAAATATAAAAATTATTGATGAACCACTCTGATTTAAAGTGAAATCACTTGATGAATTGAAGGTATGTGGAAAATTCTCATTTTCAACTATCTGCATATATTTTAATGCAATTGGATTATCACATGTATTTTAGTTTACCTAAAATGGGATGAAGATTGCTACATAAATGTATATAGGTTTTCATTTTGTAAGCAGTTTACTTACATTTTGGAATAATTGCATGATGTGTTTGCATAATTGTGCGACCTATCTTGATGCAAAAAGATTACACATATGTAATTTATTCTATATATGTATATCATATCTGCATGAATTTCAGTATGATTGTATCATGCATTAACACCCTTTCAAATGCACTTATATGACACAATCATATGCTAATACATATTTTAAGATATTCACATGACTTTTAAAGATTTAAAATTAGCTTCAAAACTATTTCATTAGGCATGAAAATCTCAAAGTAACTCAAGATTTCAAATATTTGTGCAAATGTCTTCAACGTTGATAATGCAAAAAATTTACTTTTTGACATTTTAATGACGCCTTCTATTCACTTGTAAATGAATGTTGCAGATTTGATGGTAGTTATTTTAAATTTATATTGCAATTCAAAATAATGCATCTTTTCTTAGCTTATTAACGAGCTTTTAAATCTCTGTTGACCATCACATTCAACTTTTATTTTTGGTTGAGCTGCAATGAATTCAAGCTCATGTCAACTATTTTGATGCAAAGTACAATATTGCTTGCATGTTTATTGAAAAATCATTTTCAAGCTCATTGATGAGATATTGAGTTTATTGTAAATTCTTTGTAAGCCTTGTTCAAATTATGTTTACATTTGAAGGTTAGCTTTCAGTCTTTCTTCAAATCTCTTGTTATCTGATCATATACTTCAACTAAATTTTCTCTTGGATTATTTAAAGTGAGATGTTGCAAGGGTTACATTTAGATTTATTGATGAGCTATCAACTTCTTTATGCATCTTACCTTAGTATGAGTTAAATCTCAATGTATTTGTTCATCAAAAAGTGTTTGTTAGGCTCATTAATGAGCGCATTTGGATTCACTGTGGATTTCTATTCATACTCGCTACTAGGCTATTAACATTGTTATAAGCCTTCTTTCAACTTGTTTTAGTGTGTTCAATGCAACTTAAAAGAATCTTTTCCATGTCCTTATCTTGTAAGCAAGCCACCAAGTTTCTTGTGTATGTCACTTAAGCTCAATAACGAATTGTTAATTCCATCAAAAGGCTTATTTAAATTCTTTAAGTTACCTTTAGTTTATTCAATACAAAGGATCATCATGATTTATAAAAGCCTTATTAGTGTTTTTAATAAGCTAATATGCGATGATCTTGCTCGCGAAGGAGCTATCAATTATTGTGTATTCATTTTAAAGTCTACTTTGAACTCTTTCTCATTTGAAAATTGGCCTTCTAACTTTCTAGCTTTAGAAGTAATGCATGAATTTAAATTCCTATTTTAATTTGGTTTATTCTCATTCAACCATTTTAATACATGATATAATATAAGATAAAATGTTTACTTAATTCATGTTCACCAATGAACCATTATATCTTGCTAAAGCCTTGTAAACGAGCAATTTAGTCTTGTGTTTCCCAATTTAGAAATGAACTCTTAGGTTTGTCACCAATCACACATTATTCTATGTTTAGTTGAGGTCCTTATTTCATTCAATATCAAATACAGCTGTCCAAATATTTATTGAGTTTTATACATATGAATCTTTATTTTAAATGTAATAATTGCACTTATATTTATTTTAATTTGTAACTTCATATTTTGCTCATCATAATTAAAATTTTGGTTTAGATATTTCATTTTATCCAATTCAAGCCTTTTAATTATCTTTTTGAAGTGCAATGTTAGTTAAAAATTTTGCAACATCCTGACATTGTGGGAACTAGTTTGAACGTTAATCTTACATCTAGATTTTCAAGTGACATGAAAATAACAAAAATAATATTCAATGTGATTTTTTTACTTTGCAAAATTAAACAAAATAACCAAATGTGGGTGTATTTTTGATGAGAATAAAAGACTTAAACAGTCATTGATTATTAGCAGAATTTTAAGTGATTGATTTTGTTGTTTTTTGTGGGTTAATGAGGGGTTTAGGATGGTATAATATTGAGAATATCTAAATTGGTTATAAGTATGAGGGGGCACACTAGTGTGAGGTATACACCTAGCAGTGAGTGGCGAGTTCTTTGATCAAGGTTCTTCTAGTTGTCGAGATGATCCATCCAATGTATAATCTGGATGTGTGACCATTTGTATGCCGAGTCATTATCTATGTGGTCAGCTTTCATATTTCATTTCCGTTACTAGGTTCTCCCCTAAATTGATTGTAAGTAGAACGAGTCATCTCTAATGAGGGGGTGGAGTCATTTGATATGGTAAGGGCACATAAGTTAAGATGAATGTAGAGGAGACTCACTAGTGTGAGGTGTACACCTTGTAGCGAGTGGTAAGTTCTATGATCGCGGTTCTTCAAGTTTAGGATGATCCATTCAATGTATAATCTGGATGTGTGACCATTTCTATGATGGAGTGTTTGTGTGTTAGGGGAAAGTTGCCATTTATGTGGTCGACTTCCCTGTTACATTTTTATTAATGGGTTCTCTTCTCGATTGGTTATAAGTATGGTGAGTCTTCGCTAATGAGTGGCACTTTTGCACTTACTACAACTTTTGGTTATAGTGAATGATTGCCTAATATGTTTGCTTATTTGAGCATATATTTAACTCCTCGATTCTTCTACTCCTTGCAAATGTGGCTCACAAAAAGAACACATGATTGAAAAAAATAAGCAAATGCAGAGGTAAGCTGAATGCAGAGGTAAGTTGAATGTAGAGGGGACACACCAGTGTAAGGTATGCCTAGTAGTGAGTGGCTACTTCTATGATCAAGGTTCTTCTAGTTGTCAAGATGATCCATCCAATGTATAATATGGATGTGTGACCATTTGTATGCTTGTGAGTTTATGCGTCAAGGGTAAGTCAACATCTTTGTGGTTGACTTCCATGTTTCATTTTTATTACTAGGTTCTCTTTTAGATTGATTGTAAGTACATCAAGTCTTCTCTAATAAGAGGGAGGTGCGGTCATTTCATATGGTAAGGGAACATAAGTTAAGTCGAATGTATAGAAGACTCACCAGTGCAAGGCATACACCTAATAGGGAGTTGTAAGTTCTATGATCGAGTTTCTTCAAGTTGTCAAGATGATCCATCCAATGTATAATCTGAATGTATGACCATTTGTATGCTGGAGAGTTTGTGCATTGTTGACCTCACTTTTGGAGTGAGGATTAACCTTTCTCATCTTAGAATTAGGAATCATCTAGACACTTAGATCTCCTTAGTGATAAGACACTTCTAGTGACCAAGGGAACACTAAACCCAAGTGTAGAGACTTAGGAGGCATACATTAAGCCTAGGATATGCCTTAATACAAATAGTTCTACATATCCTATGGCCTAAACCAAGACACATGCCTATTCACTCATCCAAACCTAAACTCATATAAATGAGACACAACCAACCTCAAACCTATTCAATTAATCTTAATTGAATTTTTTTTTTCAATCCAAGCTTCAAGCCAAATTAACCTAGACCTTAAAGTTAGTTCATTTGACCCAAAAAGTTCAAATGATCCAAAACCCAATCAAGCCTAAATTAATTACAATCAAGGCCACTAATCAACTCCAAATCCATCATTGAACCCCTCTAAACACCTAATTGACACCAACTCAACCTAATCAACCCAATCAACCCAATCAATCTAATTGCTTCACTTGCCCCAATGAGACCTAAATGACCAATTTGATTCAAACTTTAATCTAATCCAAATTAGATTGAATCAATTCATTCAATACCTTCCGTAATGATAGTTAATCAACTTTGATTATCCAATTGCAATCAATTGGGTCAAATCAAACAAATTTGACCATTTAACCTAAGTTGACCCAATTGACCCATATGGGTCAAATTGGGCCAAACCTCATTCCAATATAAAATGATTACAACCATTTCTTCTAACCAACCATAAATTGATTTTTGAACACCTTACAATCATTAATTGGAGCTAATTTGACTAAACTGACCTAATTAACCTACTTAGCCCAAATTGATCTAGAAGATCAAATTAAATCAAAACTCATTCTAATCCAAATCAATTCAAACTAACACCTACAATCATTCCTAAATGATTAATCAAACATAAATCCACCCTACATTCAAACCAATTTGACCAATTTATCCAAATTGATCAACTTAACCTATTTGGCCTAAATGAACCCAAATGAACCAAACCCAAATCCACTTAAAATTAAATCAATCCAATTACACAAACTCATTCATAATAATCATTTGAACATTTTCTAAGAGCCATTTCAATCCAATTTATCCAATTGGTCAACTTAACCCAATTGAACCCAAATTGACCCATATGGGTAAAATTGAGCCAAACTCAATGAAACTTGGCATCACTCATCCTTGGGTCACCATGGGCCTACCCAAGTGAACTCAACCCATGGTGAATTCAATTTGGGTCAAACCCATTGAACCAAGCTAACTAAATGGGACCAAAGTCTCATTTGGGTGGGTTCTACAACCTCTTACCCCTTGACAGCCACCTTTGACTCTTCTTAGATAAAAGGACCACTGACCCAACCAAACCCAAGGCTATTGGGCTCAGACTTTGGCCATGAGAGGGTGAGTTCACCCATGGAAATCTATTGGTCCACCTAAGGGAGGATGTACACCCCATGCCAACCCATTCAACTCCCTCGGCCTCTCACACTCAACCACCTCAACAGTCCTCTACCACCTCTGGCCACCAACCTTGGTCAGATGACTGCCAAAGCCTGAACCAATCTCAGCCCTTGGTTCAGCTGGGGAAGAGAGTATACTCCTCCCCAAGGATTCAAACATCATAGAAACCTTCCTCAGAGAACTCTGCACAGTCCTATACCCTTTCCTGAGCTCCTTAGCAATTCCACCACCAGTGAGACCAACCTCTGAGCAAAACTAAGAGCCTCATCTGTCCACCAAACCCAAATTAGCTCTTCCCACACCTTCACCTCACTCTGACGAGCCAAAATGAATCATTTCCCAAGCAATTCGAGCACTAGAAGACATCCCTAGACCAACTTCGATGAGCTTTGCGGTGGTGTTTGATCCATAGAGCAATCAACGGGGAGGTAGCTCATGATCTTCTCAATAAGCCTTTATCTCTTTAAGATGTAGCTACCTCTATCGATGGACCACCGGTCTCTAGCTCTAGCGAGGTAAAAATCAGACAAACATAGTTTCCCCCCTTGGTGTTGATATTTTTTGAAGTGAAATGTTATTCCATGTTATTTCCACGGTAGAAACACTTTAGATTCTCTCCCTGATCATTTCAAAGTCAATTTTGGCATCAAACGAGCTTAGGGAGCTCAAATCGAGCAGTGGAAGGCTGATGGTGGTTGTCTTCAGGCACTCACGAGATGATGAATAATCGACTATCCATTCTGCATGATTAGAATGGACATACAAGACTAATTACACTAGAATTTCTGATTTAATCCTTTCAAAATCATGGGTTAATCTTGTTCATCTGACCCAAGATCAGACGATAAGGAAAAAAATTATGTCCACCTTCGTTGAGTCAGCTGATGCGTCAGACGATTTAAATAACCCACCATGTTACCATGTATTTCACCAATAAAATGATTAATTGAGCATTAAAAATATAATTAAATAGCTAGAACTTTAAAATATCATAGTTATATATTTAAAAATCCAAAAATATAAATAAGCCCATTTTGGAAAGATTAAATAGAGGAAAATATTAGAAAAATAAAATCCCTAATTTTTTTCTAATGAATAATGGTTAATTAAGGTTTTAAGCCTAGGCTAATTATCTTAATTAAAACTTAATTACTTGGCTAAGTAATTCCAAATTTGGTGGGATAATTCTATGGGATGTCCTCTGTCTCACAGAATTTTCTTGAAATTATTAGCAATGTAATTTAAAGAATTTGAAATTTTAATTCTAATTACTCCCATTAATCAATTTAATATTTGTTAAAATTGCTAAATAATAAAAATTAAATAATTTATGATAATTAATCATTATAAATAGTGAGAATAATGAGGGGAAATAATTAGGACCTAATTATTTTTTTAGATGAATTTCTTTAGGAGGGCTAATTAACACATATACTAATTAGGGATTAATTAGAAAAATTGATGATAAGCTAAAAATCAAATTAAGCTAATGACTGGTTTAGATGACTCAAACATAATTCAGGGGTTTCCTTTTATGTGTTCAATAACATAAAGTCATTAAGGAATTTATGGTTGACCCATCAGTGTGGGAAAACTATAAGAGTACTTAACTTAGATTCTTTCCTTCTTTAAACCAATTAACTCTAAAGCATGAGCCTAATTACATTAGATTCCTTCTGGTGCATTTCAAATGTTAATTTCTTATAAGCATATCATTAAAGGCTCATGATCAAGTAGTTAATTAAATTAAAGAAACTTAGAGAAGAGTAATTAAATTGATTGTAAAATGACTCAAACCTAATTAATCCATAAAACTTAATCACTTTTCTTAAATATATTTAGTCACAAATGTGGGATGGGGCCAACATTAAGTGTCATTTCTCCTCTTTAGCTTTTAATAATTCAAACACCAAAATCAAATTTTAGAAAAACTTTGGTTGATCTTAAAGAATTTTTTTTATTTGGCTTGATTGTCCTCAGGAATTAATCTAATTGAATGTGTTATATGGCAATGTTTAGTCATTCCTTCTCAATAATTATAAATTTGTATTCCATTGGTTTCATATGTTCATATTTTCAAAAATAAAAGGAAGACCAAGAGAATAGGGATACATTTATGTTGCATGTGTTGGATAAATATTATTATATGGTGTGGCTATAATCACTAATAAATCTTAAACTATTTTTAAAATTATAACTAATGATAAAAATATAACTTAATGTTGGTTGTAAATATTCAATGAAGAATTTTATGCATTAGTCTAAGTCATGTTTTCATATCAATCATGATCTAGTCTCTTAAGGAGTGAGATTAGGACTCTAGTTTTCTTCCTAATTAAATAATAGCATAGCTATCTTACATCTACATAAGACAAACCTACATAATTTTAAAGTGTAATAGGTGTTAGCTAGTAGCCACTCCAGTGGTTGTAAGCCTAAAAGAGTCAGGATAGGTCTATCTTGTGTTGTGGAGGTAAACCATTATGTCTCATTTTTTTATTAGACTTAGGTCATATTTTTAGCTTATGCTAAATCATCTTAGATTCATGTTGTGAGGCAACTTATTATAAGCCCTAACATTCTAATAAGATTCCAACTTAAACAAAAAGTAATTTCTCTCTTTCAAATATGTAAAGCATTACTATAGGATAGATTGGAGCACTCACCAGGCTTCTTAGTATCATGAGTGCTCCCTACTTATCCTCCTTTAGAATCTATAAATAAGTCTTCTTATTTGAACTCTCCCATTTGATTTCCATAAATACCTAATCATTTGGTAGTTTAGGTTTAAAATCTTTGGAGATACTTATTGACTACTTTAATTGAGAGTGTTCTTAGGAAATTCCCATTTCCTAAGATGTAACTAAGCTTCCATAGGGACCTAAAGAACCCAACTTTAAATAAACCCCACTTTACTTTTTAATGTAAAGTAGGGAAAATATCTCTAGTACATACGTAGACCCATCTACCTTAGGATTCCTTATTAAGTGATTAGGTGCATTCTAGGGTGATGTCTCCATCTCCCAAGATGATACATCATACCTAAATGCGGCACCCGATCACTTCAATAAGTACCTCCTAAGATTTTCATGGTGTCCCTATGACTTTGAATTAACACACCACATGCATTAGGGGTAAGTTGCCATCTATGTGGTCAACTTCCATGTTAAATTTTTATTAATGCATCTCTTCTCAATTTGTTATAAGTATGGTGAGTCTTCACTAATGGGTTGCACTTTTGCACTTATAATGATGGTTTCTTATAGTGAATGATTGCCTACTATGTTTGCTTATTCGAGTATATATTTAACTCCTCAATTCTTCTGGCTCTTCTAGATGTGGCTCACAAAAGAACAAAAGAATGAAAAAATAATCTATTTCAAATATTTAGTAAATCTTAGAAGACATTTATTTTCATCATTAGTATCACATCACCTTTGACGTGGTTCCTTCTTTTGGAGTCTTTCACACCTTAAGCTATTATAAGTACCTTAGCCCTCGATAAACTTTATTTCTTATTTTGTTATCGTTGGATTAGAATTTCCCCTTTTTGTCAATTTTTAGTTTGGGAGAGAAACATGATTATTTGTCAAGGACTTTAAGAGGTCTCATAATGATATTGATTCTTTTGAACTCTAAGTGGGACTTTGGAAGAAGATGAAGAAGACTAAGAGATTGGTCGATGTCGCTATTATTTCTCTAGTCAAGAAGAGTACTTTGACCACCCTTGTACAAATAGATATTGCTACTCTAGCCAAGTACGATGCTAAGGATTTGTGGGTGGAGGTTAGTGTGCATCCTCTTTCAGTGGAGAGTGCACCTACTATGATGGAACCATCTTTGATCCCACCTACGGAGGTGACGATGAGTGTTCAAGAGGAGAAAGATGATGCCCCCTCATTATACATGGAAAGGTCATGGTAAGTAGGTTGGAAGGAACCCCTTCTACAAAAATGGTTATTGAGGAATGCCTTACTAAGGTTGGATTCTTCTTTACTAGATGTTTGCATCTTTTTTATAATCATTTATAAGTATTCTTATTATTAGAGCTTTGCGTGAGTGAGTGTTCAAGCATTAGTGGAAGGTGATAACGAGCACTCACTAGCTCCCTAGATCATTTCACTCAGCTCTCCAGGTAGTCCTAAAAAGGTTATTCACCTCACTATGAATGAATTACTAGGGCTTCATTTGAGTGATGATGAAGTTCGTCACTCCAGTAATGGCTTCCTTTTCTTGAGAATCTTGCTCTTAATTGATCGTGTCATTGAAATCCCCTTATATGTATTAGATGAATTTATTTCTCATTGCATAAAAGGGGACTTTAGACCTTGTATGCACCAACTCGATGGCATTGATTCCTCATTTGGGAGAAGACCTCCCTCAAAGAATGACAATTGTGGCATCCACCTTGTCATCCACTAAGGTGACTAGCTTCCCTCCTTTGACTCATCGAGATAGTGATGAGTCTAAGCAGAATGGATCCTCTCACATAGAGGGGGGAGATGTAGAAATGAAATTACAAGAGTTTATTGAACCAACCAAATTCATTGATTTGTAGAGGAGAGTCATTCTCTTGGAAGAGAGTACAAATTCATCAAGGTAGAAACACAATGGAGATAAGATCTAAAAGTAGATTTACAAAGGATTTTGACATCCATGAAAGTTGAGGTGACCTCGATCCAATATTCGATTGAGTCAAGAAGGTCTTCTCTCCTTATCATGGGGATTAACTTCATGTTTGATTATTTATTTGATAAAGGGTCAATCGCTAAGGAATGACACATGGATACCATCACAAAATAATTTAAGAGATAATGTAAAGAGGGGTTAGGGAGTGTCTTGTACTATTATTGATGTAGAACATCATGTAGATCAAAAAATTATAGCTCAAGATCTATTTACAAGATCTCAAGCTAAAGCCTAAGAAAATTCAAGAAAGAAGAAGGCTTAGCCCATTAGCCTACTAAGGCCCATTTTATAATTTCATATTTTTTTTAGATATGTAATTTTTTATTTTCTTTTAGAAACTCCAATTTTGAAATTTTGAATTTAAAAATTAAAAGCATGTCATGTGAGGTGGTTGAATCCAGATAAAATAATAGCATGTGAAATGGGTGGATGGCATAAAATAATAAGTGAACTTAATGCTTCACATTAATGTGGCCACCCACCTTTCCCTCCATATTTTGAATTCTTTTTCTTTTGAAAGATGATTTTAATGTTTATAAATAGTCCCCCTTGCTGGAATGAAAGGGGCACTTATAAATTATTTGAGTTGTTCTTGTGGTTTGAGAGCTAGGTGGCCAAACCTTGGTAATCCTTGGTGGGAGCGCTAGTTATCCAAAATATCTTTCTTTTCTCACCTCCAATGCCCAAGGGAATTTATTTTATTCTTTCTGATACCTCTTAACTTCATCTTCAACCATACACAAATCCTTCTACCCTCCTCCATAAGCCTGCACCTTCCTTCCACTCAATAATACCTTTACTTCATTGATTATGACCTAGTCCTTACACCAAAATAACCACTTAAGCTCTATAATTTTCCATAAACTACTCCAGATCATAAATACATATCCAAATCTAAACCTGCATAAATATTTTTAGCCATTTATCTCACTTAAATCTCATTCCTTATAGCTAAATTTTAAATCGGCCTAAGTTAGTCCAAATTATACTAGTTTAAGTCATCCACTATCTAATTATCCTACACCCTTCATTATACCACTAAAACTTCAAAATAAATCTTTAAATATTAATCTAAAGATCCATGGCTATTCAATTCTCTCAATCTCACCAGAAGTAAGAACACCCACTTTTATCAAATATTGTCTATTATAATAAAAAAATTATTGAAAGGATTTTTCTTACTCATTTTAATTCGTTGAGTCTTTATTATATCTATTCCTAAGGTGAGTAGATATCTTTTAACTATAAATTTATTATTATTTGCACTACTTAAGATTTTCATGAGAACTTTTAGTAATTTATTTATTTAAAGTTTGATGTGAGGTCCATATTACCAAGCTCTACTTACTATGTTTATAAATTTACATTTACCATGATGGTTGGGTAGCTTTATTACTTTTCTCTCCAACTTCTAGAGAGTGTTTTTTTTTGCTTTGTATGAGCAACTTTTTCTTTTTTATTCCTTCTTTTAAGGCGCTTATTTTTTAGATTTGGTAACAACTGCTTTGACAATGGCAATGATTATGCTTATGCAATCTGAGGCAAAAGAGGTGTTCAATTTTCAACCAAAAGTACTGCCATTTATCTTCCATGGCTACAATCAAAGCAATTCAAATTATTTGGTGTGAATGGTAGAACACGATGAGGGACTTAACTTCACCAAGTCAGAAAGGCTATGCATACTTTAGACCACTTCAAGTGTGGGTTCTGACTTCTTCTTCCCAGTGAGTGAGTGGAGACTTTGAGTTTTTATGGAGTGGTACGCTCCTAAGTCCTATCAAACTTAGTAGCGAATACCACCACCTTCCTTTTATACATATGGGAGATTGATTTGGAAAGGAATCTATTTATATTTTTCCATGTCTTCTTGGTGAAGATTCATGAAGATAAGGCCAGACAGTTCTGGATGGTCCTAATGAAGATCCACATCCTGGCAAACAAGATGAGAATATGGTGCTTAAAGCTCTGTTTTGTTAAGAACTTAGTAGGGTGGACAGTGCTGACCATTCCCCATCCTTTTCTAATAAAAAAGGTAATGCTTCCTTGAGGTGAGTGCTGTGATGAAGGAGGTCTTAAAGGTAGTGATGGATCAAACATTGAACATTCATTATTATCTTCATTTCAGTAAGGTCTGTGATGACCTCTTATATGGTAAGTACTTTATTATTTCCATAGATTTTACACCAATCATCAACTCATATATTTTTATCTTTATATTAGTCTATTTATAGGGGGTAATTCTTCTACATTTCTTCTAAGGAAGGTCACAGAAAGTAGACTTTTGTTAAGCGGCCAATGAAGCTAGGCTGAGTATAGCTCTACAAAACTCTAGAAAAAATAACATGAGTTATGCCCCTTGAAGTCACATGATAATAAGAAGCAAGGTTGTGGAAGAGTCTAAGCTGACTAATGAGGCCTTTAACCTTAGGCAAAAGAATTTTTCTGAGTGGCTAAACTTGATTCTCAAAGATACTCCCAATGGTTGACTTCTCTTCACTGTGATGACCACTCATGCTATCACATGGAAATCGACTTGAGGAATATGTAGGAATTTTTTTTTAAGAAGAAAGACTTATCATGGTGAAGGGAAAGCTTGCATCTTTGGAGGCCAAGTTCATCAAACTTTAGGAGGAGGCAAAAGGATAAGAAGAAGAGAAAAATTGGATAGTTGGAGCTGACTCACCTTACTAAGATAAGGAAGGATTTGAAAAAAGAATTATCTTGTTGAACCAAGAAGTTTTAACATATGGAGGCCAACTACTCTAGTTTGGTCGATTATGATAAGTATGGTGACTTGATTCAACAAAATTTTAAGGCTAACTTCATCATTGCTAAATTAGTGAAGAATTGTCAGTTGGATGCTAAGTTCTTAGATTTTTTTTAGTATACTCACCCTTTTAAAATAGAACTCTAATGAGGATGACGATGTGGGAAAGCATTAGTTAATTTCTTCTTCTTCTTCTATTAATTTTTTTATGCAAATGAAGGAATGCAGACTATATTTTCATCTTTGTAGCTCATCTTAGAAATAAAAGTCTTTTTACACTTGTGTTTACCTAGTATTTTTTGCAAATACTTTTGCTCAAATGGTGAAGTTACATACATGCTCTCTAAGTATTTATCTAGGATGTGGATGAGAATTTTCCACCTTATTTCCTTGCCTGGCTCATCATTGTGTGCAATTTCTTATTGAGTGTTTGAAAGATACAAGTGACAATCATTGGCTAGTAGGTTCTTCTTTTTTATTGTTGATCTTGTGAAGTGTCGAGTATGTACTTATAGTTTCCAACTAGGGAGAATTAGTCTTTTTAGTTTCCAACTATAGAGATTGATCTATTTAGCTACCAACCATGGTGAGTTCATCTTTCTAATTGCCAACCAGGGCAAGTTAATCTCTTTAGTTACCAACCATGAAGAGTTAGTCTTTTTCAGTTTCCATCCATGGAGAATTGATCTTTTTAGTTTCCAACCATGTAGAGTTGGTATTTTTTAATTACAAATCATGATGGTTTGGTCTTTTTAATAGCCAACTATGGAGACGGCCTCTTTAGCTGCCAACCATGGTGAGTTGGTCTATTTAATTTCCAACCACGGAGAGTTGGTCTTTTTAGTTTTATAAAATAATTTAGATGAGAGTTCATAATTTTAGCTTGAGGATTGCCTACTTGCCTTTAGTATTCTCAGGCCAAAAATGATGCACCAAGTTTTTTGGCTCTCTTACCCCTTCACAGTCCGAGCCCTTTACTTAGTCTTAAAATGGTACACAAAGTAGCATGAGTCTTTGTGGCTCGCTGAGTGTTTATATTATATTAAGAATTTTTTGATTGACCTCAATGTTCTTGGGGCAAGAATGGCATGCTAAGCTCAGTTTCTCCACCTGGGATTTAACTCATCATACTTGAGCTAGAATGGCATGTAAAGCATCCTAATTCACCATGTTGCTCCTCGAGTGTTTATATTATATATATTCTAAACACTCCTTCAAGTAATGAAATAGGTAAAAGGTGCTTGTTTTGTTGGATGAACTAGAAAACTTTTTTTCTATATTCATGTCTTAATAATAAAAATAAAAATAAAATAAAAAAGATACATTTCATCTCAAGAGTAGAATTTTTTAAGATCTTTGGCATTCTAAGTGCAAGGCACTTCTTCACTTTCATTAGTCTGGAGCCGATATGCTTCTAGACCAACCTATTTCTTGATGATGTAAGGACTGTCTCATGTGTTGGTGAGTTAACCTAATATGCCATGTTGGGGAGCTCTGTTTACTTTCTTTAAGACTAAGTAACCATCTATGAAGTGTTTCTCTTTGATGTGGCAATTGTATTATCTAGCCATTAGCTTATTTATCTTTTTTTATCTTTATGATGCTTCAATCCCTAATTCTTCAAGCATGTTATGTCTATCTTCTATTGTCTCAAAATTCACCCACTCCCATTTGCTAGTATTTTTTTATCCCTTCGGTTGCTAGGACTCTTTGGCTATGAAGTTCGTAGTTGATCAACAACACAACTTATGTCCCATTTAATAAGGTGAATGGAATATTTCAAGTTTTGGGGGTTGGAGTCATTCTAAAAGCCTAAAGCACAATGGATAAATCATCTACCCATTTCGCCTTAGCACCATCTACTTTCTTTTTCAGTGGGTTGAGGATCTTTCTGTTTGCCACTTTTACTTGAGCATGGCTTTAAAGATAATGCACTGAAGTGAACTTCAATAGTATTCCTTGAGACCCACAAAACTCCCTTAATCTCCTATTAGTAAACTATGGAACATTGTTTGTGATGATTAACATGGGCAGTTTGTATCTGCAATTAATGTTAGACCAAATATAATTTTAAACTACCTAGAAGATTTTTTTAGTGAGTAATTTTGCTTCAATCTATTGATCTTATTTTTTGGATGTGGATAACACTATCATAATCTTAGTAATTAAGATCTCTAATCTTAGAGATTAGGAGATTCATAAATATGCACTTAGGACACTACACTTAGTGACTAGGTGTATCTCCAAACCAAAATCAAACAATATGTTAAACAAAACTAAAATTTGAAACCAAAATCATACTCAAAACCCTAGGATGAGAGCCTAGTTTAGCCTAGTGGAAAACCTAATCAAGCCCAAACTTAATAAAATTCAAAGAAATAAAAAATAAACATTTTTAAATTGAAATCTAAATTCAATTGAGCCTAAATTGAGATAATTGGGGTTGACCCAATTGACCCATTTAAGCTCAAAATAACTTTAATAAAAAATAGAACAAATCAAAATCAATTAAAATAAAAATCATTAATTCAAAACATATCTATAATCGAACTCAAAAATAAATGAAAGTGAGACATAAATTGGCCATTTAGGTTATTTAACCCAAGTTAACTCATCTAGGCCCCACCAAGTTAAAAGTTAATCTAATCAAAATTCAATCAGATGGAGCCATCTTAAAGGCTCAAAATCATCAAATGAACATGTCCAAATACAAATTTTAACAAATCTAAAGTAAATGAGGACTCAAGTAGGTTAATTTGGCCATAAACCCAGTTTGATTTCATTTATCTAAATTCAAATTAAATTGAAGGTACTTCAAATTAAACATCTATAATCATTCCAAATTCATAATTAAATATAATTCAATCAGTATTTGGGTTCAAATTAATCATTTAACCCAAGTGAACCATCTTGACCCATTAAGCCCAATATGGGTTAAAAATGGGTATAACTTAAAAGTAATTGCAAATTTGCTAAAATAAATTTCTCAAAATCATTTCAAACACTTGGGCAAACATGATTGGAGCATAAACATATCTTGACTCAAATAAGCCCAACTTAGCACATATGGGTCAAAAATGAGTCATTTTGGCTTAAAAATTAAAATCTAATTCAAATCAAATGAAATTGATTAATCATAAACATTAAAAATAATCAAATGAACATTACCAAACATAAACACATATTTTAAAATGGCTGAATTGGCTTGGAGACCAAATTTAACTCATTTAGGTCAAATGGGTCAAACTAGCTTAAAAATCACACCAAACCCAAATATGACATGGATCAATTTATCCATAAATCATTCAATGGACAATCAACAATCAATGGAACCTGAACATAAATGCAAAATAATCCAATAGAATAAAGCAACTTAAATCAAACCTAAATGAATAATCCAATAACATTTACACCCAAACCATAAACTTAACTTTAAGCTACATCAAATTCACATATAAAATTTTTAATCACATGATCCTTAAAACTCATAAGTAGTAATTAAGAATTACTAACTTCAAATATAAAGCTAATTCAACAATTAAACCATTCTAAATCAAGTTAAACCCAAGTGTATCAAATTTAAACACTAAACCCAAATCTAAACTAAATGAGCTTGATCTTAACCTATAATCCACCTTAGCATGGCTTAGGAAGCTAACCAATATGCTCAAGGAGTATGCTATCATAGGGATGCAAGGTGGAGGCCATTTGAGACCTCAAACTGAGCCACCTAAGTCTAAAACCTAAAATTTCCCCCATGCTCCTTTCATCATTGCAATTAGCCACCTCAAACTTACTCCTTGATCTCTCCATTGCCTTCAAGAGCCGATAAAGGTTCCAATTCCCTAAGAATAACCATCTCCCACTGCCTCTAAAGTTGTAAGACTTAGCCAAGTATAAATAAGAGGAGAGAGGACTTGATTTACATGTTTGATGCTCCCTATACCTTCCTTAGCGTAAAATGAACTCAAACGAATCATTTCATTCTCTCCTTGACCTCTCTAACCCACTTTTCGATTGAGCTCTAGTGAACATCAGTGCACTGTGATCTCCAAATCAATCCAGAGGATGCAAGCCACCTAATTCTTCTTAGATCATCATCTCTCAATCTATTGACAAATTTCAAAATGACAGTACCACCAAAGATCAATGATGGTGAGGTATTTCCTAACTTCAGCCATCTTTTCATGCCGGTTTTATATTTGGTGAAGTAAAATTGATCTCCACTAAGGTGAAATGAAGAGATTAATTGCAAATGATATTTGATCAATTTGTAATCAAAATCTTCAAGTCTAGCTTCTTAGATCACTAGAATTAGCCCTTTAAGCACAAATGGCTCTTGGTCCTAGTTGGGAGGTCAGGGATGAAATCAATGTCATCTGTTGGAACTAATTATTATGCTTTAGTCACACAATCTTGATTAAGTCCCTTTAAGAACCATGAGATGGCTCTGGACCATCTGATCTTTGATGAGATAGCCCTAATCAAATTACATCACCACCACCGAGCACGCCAGCATCCACATGAAAAAATGGCCCACTACCACATGTAAAGCTATGCTTAGCTAGCACCATATAGGTACTCACTGAGATAAATAGAAAACTCATATTTTCTGAATTTAAAAATTTTGAAATAGCCCTAAACTTTAAAATTTCATAAAAATAAAAATACTTAACCAAAAATTATAATTAAGGGCTTTATCGATTCCCCTCAGTGAGAGGAATTTTTTGAATCTAAAAACCTAATTAAATCTAAAATATTGACCCAATCAATTTGAAATTTTAGAGAATTGAAATTAGGGTTAAAAAATAGCTTCAACAAAAATTTGAGGAATTATTGGTGAATATAGTAAAAGCTAAAGATTTTCTTACATACAAACCTTAATTTAATGAAATAAATTAACATTAAATCAAAAAATTATGAAAATTTGTGAAAATTATTTAAAATACATTAGAAGCATTAGTGAACCCAATAAAAATATTAAATCTCACTGAAACTTATTAAACCACCAAATGGCCTAATTAGGAATTAAATATATAAATTTATTTCATTAATTAGACTGAACTTAGAAAATTCATAATAAATTGAATAAAAATTTAAAAATTTTAAATGAACTCTATATGGAATCATTATTTAGAGAGTGACTATAAAAAATTAAAAGCCCTAATTAGTTCTTAATATTCTACATTTAATTTGAGTTTCAATTAAAAATCAAAAACTTTAATTAAATCATAAATACATCTCTCATCAAGGGGAGATGAAATTGGAATGTAATCCCACTTTTTATGAAAATTTTACAGCAAAATAACATTTGGATTAGATGGTATTAAATTATCAAGATCTAGGTCAATTTAAATTTAAGAATAAATAAGAAAATTACATAAATTATAGAAATTAATAAAATTAGGACAAAACACCTCCATTAATAGTAGAGGACTTAGGAAATTGTCCTAGCCCTTTGAAGTTAAAGAATCCAAAAAAATTATATACATAGGAATTAATAAATAATTAAAACATAAAATTAATTAAAACCTTAAGGTTTAAATTGAGGAGTTCATAATAAAATTTATAAGTGACTGAAATTTTAGTTAGTTAATTTCTAAATTATAATAGTTAGCTTAGATATTAGTACTCTAATTATTTCATCTATATAAGTTTCTTGAGCTAAGATTAGTAGTCAAATAAAATTTAAATAAAATTCTAATCATATGAAACATAACAAAACAACAAATTATACAATACATTTTAGTTAATTTAAACATAAAAATTTAATAATACAAATCAAATGAACTTAATGAAAATAATAAATCACGATATTTAAATAATGTTTAAGATTAAATCAACTAGTATGGATCACTCAAATAATGAAACTTAAGAAATTTTATAAATCTCTAAATCAAATATAATAAAAAAGGATTAAATATAAAATTGAACATTCAAAAAAATGAATTAAATTAAAATGTTATAAAATTAACTGATCCCAAAGTCTCCAATAAAAGGAGAAATTTAATCAATTGAATTTTAAATTTAATTTATAAATTAAATTTAAACCTTAGTTTATAAAAAAATTAAATTAAATTAAATTAAAAGCTTAATTAAATTAAATTAAATAATCATTAAACTAAATTAAACAACATATAAGCTTGAAGAAATAATTTATTAAATGACCAAATCCTTAGTTAGAATTCAATTAAAAATATTAGATCACAATCATTCAAATCGTAAGTTAATGAATTTAAATACAATCTAAGCATGAAACCTTCAAATTAAATTAATAATTAAATAAGTTTAATGGGAATAAATGACATAAAGGCATAAAACTTATCAGTTGTTCGGTTGGATGCAATTTGAGTTTAAAATAAATCAAATGCAAAGATTTTAACTTTTTGAGTGTTTGATATGATGCAAAGTAAAATTCTAAGGTATTTGTAGTGTAATTGAAATGCATTAGAAAGGTAATTTCTGGTGTATTTGAAATTTACCTGAAGTAGGTGACTTATAAATACATCAATCAATGTAAAGTGAAAATGATCACCCCACCCACAGTTCACCTACTACCCGCCATCAGCAGCCACCCACCACCGCCATCACCATGGCCGCTTCCTGCTATTGTCATACTACCAGCAGTACATGACCATTGCCACCACCGACCATTGGCTACCACCACTATTGGCCTCCTGCTGCAACCACTGACTACTGCAGGTCACCACTGTCAGCCACCCATCATCGGATGTCACCTTCATGATCATCGATGGCCACCCACCATCATTGTTGTGGCCAGCCGACCGCCCATTGCTGTTGGTGACAAGCCCTAATGCTGGCTGCCACCACCACTGCCTTAACCCTAAAAAAAATACTTTACAATGGATTCATTCTACCAAACAAGAAAAAACAAACCCATGTATTTGAAGTGTTTCCAACCAAAATACCTAAAGTAATCTAAATATATTACATTACTTTACACTGCAGTCCTTTTACGCTGCTCTCCTTTTTCAGACAACTAAACAACCACTTAATGAAATTCATAGAATGAAATTTACAGAAAAGAATTAAACATTAATTGAATTAAAAATGATTAATTCAATCAAATTAAAACCTAATAATTAATCTAAATTAATATCAACAATCAAAATACCTAAAATTAAACAACCACAACAAACTTAATCTTTGAACCCTAACTAAATCAAATGAACACAAAATTAAATTCAACTTATATAAAACATCTAAATAAATTTAAAAGGGTTAATTAAAATACATAGGCCCTTGGTTTGATTCCTAGAGTGAATTTTCATTTTCTAGTGAAGATTTCATTCCACTAGGCTTAGGATGTTGAATACAATGGATTCTGCCTCAAGAAAAATTTATTTTATTCTTGATTTTTAAAAACATAAATTCAACTTTAATGTAAAATAAACTTAAAATTATGAAAAAAATTTAAATCAAATAAATTACTTAAATTGAAACCATCCAATGGTAAAATTAAATTAAATTCTAAATTTTAATTAAAACGTAAACCCTAAAAGGCCTAGTGGAATCATTCCACACAAGCCCCTTTTTTCACACACTAGATTGCTAGGTCACCCACCATAGACTTAGGTTATATCGATGATTTGTGTTGTGATGTGTTGTCATATTTTTCTTATTTATGATGTGTTATTCTAGACTAGATGACTAGGAATTGTTTTCTCATTAGTCTAGATGTTATGATGCTTTTTAAACTAACATTATTTTCTACAAGGGGTTGTGCTTAAAAGAACTATTATAGTAAAATATAATAAATATTCTTTGTTTGTAGGTTTGGCTTTGCTTAAGTCCCTAATCATAGCCCATTAGGATAGGTGGCCTTGGCAATCTGTAATCTTAAGCCTGTATATTTGCATTATAACTACTGGTGTGTGGTGTGTTCTTCCTAACACCTAGGTTATAGGGACTGAAAATTTATTTTGAAATTTTAAAATATAATTTTATCCTAGAACCATGTTATGATCTATAGAGTTTGGGATTAATAGGACTGACTATACTTATTGGTTGTCTCCTAAGAGCTTAAGGAGGTCCCTAAATAAGATGATGATCCTGAGTGAAGACCCCCCATAGATCTAGACTTTAGTTCTAGGTCGGGTGGAGCTCGGTTGCCTATTTGTTTTCTTTTCTTCTAGGGTGTACAACGATACCTAACTGCACCTACTTATTTGATTTAGTTTAATTGGATTAATTTATTTTTGGGTGTGTAATATAAATAGTATGCTTTTCATAAATTTATTTTTATATTTAGACATGTTGTGATGAAGCCTGGATATGTTACGCTTTTAGGAAAGTTAATTTTTTTACTTTATTAAATTAATTGAACTTGAACATAAGAATAATCAACTCATAAGTTTCCTTGAGGATAAAAACTTAAATCAATTAAAATATTTAGACTTTGTGAACCATGATTACATATTTCTTCGCAACTTATTGAATTTGAGACATTCTTCTAAAGCATATAAGGAGGTATTTGACCTGTGTGAATAACCACCCTTTTGGAATATGTCTGCTTTCTTCTTCTTTTTTCACCATTACTCATTTTTAATTGTATTTCATTTTAGGCATGATTTCCATACCCAAAACTTTTAAATGAATTTATTAGTTAAAAATATATAAAAATTAAAAATTATTGAATTAGCTAGGAGCATAATATGCTAGTCATGATCTTAAGATTAAGGAGTGAGTTAAGTTCTTAGTTTCCTTTTTTTAAATACATTGGCCTTGCTATCTTGCATTCATAAGACTAGACTCATGGATTTAAAATCATTTAGAAGGTGTTAGTTGGCAATCCTTCCAAGTGGATGTAAGTCCAGAAGAGTAAAGGATATCTTTTTATTCTCAAAGGAGATAAAGTCATATAATTCTTACAGATTAGACTAAGTTGAGCTTCTAATTTATACTAAAATAACTTTGAGAATTAGTGTTTGAAGCATCCAATTGGAATAATTCTTTACTTATTAGCCCCTTCTATTATTTTATGCTATTAGATTCTAAGTCCTAAATTTCTAATAAAATACCAATTAAAATTTTAAATAAATTCAATGTTAAAAATGTCAAGCCAAATTATAAGATAGTTTGAAATGCTTATTAGGTTTCTTAATATCTAAAGCATTTCCTACTTAATCCTATTTAACAACTAAAAGGAACTGCTCTCCTTGAAGTGTTCCATCTTGAATCTCTTAAATAAACTTTATTTGAATCCCTAATTTTCAAATCTATGTAGAGTTTAAAATCAATCCCTTTAATTGAGTGTTTTCTTAAGAAAGTACCACCTTTCTTAAAATGCAATTAACTATAATGGCTTGCTCTTATAGGAAACTATGAACCTTGCACTAAAATAAACCTTATTATATCTCACCATATTGCTCAGGGAAAGAATCTCTAGAAAATTACAAACCCATCTATCTTAAAAGTCTTTTATTCATTGATTGAATCCATTATAAGGAGATATTTTCTTCTCTTGAGATGATATATTATAAAAGGCTTCTGCTAACCAATTCACCTAGGGATAGTACATGGTAGAGTACCTCCAATCTATGTTATATTGTCTTACATAAGTTATTAATCTTTGCCTTCTTAACAGTGGTGCCATTGTCAGATATAATCTGATGGGGTACGCCAAATCTAAAGATGATGTGACTCTTGAAGAATCGAAGGATATGATGTGCTTTAAATTCCCTCATAGGGATCACCTTCACCCACTTAGAAAAGTAATATATTGATACAGAGATGAAGCAATGACCCTTGGAAGGAGGAGGGTCAATTGGACCCATTATATGTGTACCCAACACTCAAATGGCCATGAAGCTATTATTGATAGAGGATGTTAGGTGCTAATGTAGAACTACTCCATGCACCTGACATTGGTGACAATGATGTGCTACATCCATACAATCCATAATTATTGTTAGCTAATAAAATTTGAGCCTTTAGTTTTAGCTTTCATCATTGGACCTAATTGATGTGCTTCACATAGTCCCAAATGTACCCTAGTTATAATATTTTGGGCTTTGTCTTTGCCTAAATAATGTAAACACTTTTGGTTAAAGGTTCATCGATATAGGGTTCCATCAACCAGAGCATAGAAGAGTGTTCTTTTCTTAGCTTGATGGGATTGTGATTTCTTTTGAGGTAGTTTGCCTTTGTTTAAGTAATGAATAAAGGGTTGCCTCCAATCAAATTCTTCATTTTTTTTAGCAATGACAACCTTCCCATCAAGAGTATTTTTATCGATAAGCTCAACATCAGTAGAAGAAAATACTCAACGATTACGTACTTCTATCGATATGAACTCATCATCCCACATGGCATCTCTTTAGTGAGTTTGGTTAGAGCATTGACTATGGTATTTTCTCCTTGAGGGACCATATAAATGGTAACCTCTAAAATTTAGACCAATAACTTCATAGTGTACTTATAGTAGTGATGGAGTTTAGGCTTGAGGACTTTGTAAGACCCAGTGATTTGGTTGACCACTAATTATAAATCCCAAAATATATTAATTTCTTTAATATCTAATGAAATGGACAATTCTAGACCAGTGATCAGGGCTTCATATTTGGCTTCATTATTTGTACAAGGTTCCAATAGATGATATGTGAATCAATGTATTCAATGGTCTAGGGTTAAAAAGACTATCTTTATTCCCACTTTGCCTGGAAAGGATGGACTGTGGCTCACCTACCCTTTGGGAGGAGGCTGCACCATCAAAGTACACTTTTCAATGGCAACCTTTTGCATCTCCTAAACTCAATATTTTCTCATTAGGGTGATCCTCATTTCAGAGAAAAACTATGGGGAGGGTGTGCACTGCTAGAAAATCTGCTAACGCTTACCCTTTCTCAGAGTGAAGTGGTATGCAAGTGATGTCAAATTATGATAAAATCATGGACCATCATGCAACCATCCAGATAGCGTCAGCTGTGTCATGAGATATTATAATGGCTTTATTCTAGAAATTAGATTAATTTTATGATAAAGCATATAGTGTCTTATCTTTTGGGCAGCGAATATGAGGGCTAAGCAATGCATCTCAAAGGGTAGATAGTTTGCACCTGTAGAATTAGGTGATGACTCAAGTAGTAAAGTGCATTATTTTTTCCTTCATTGTTGGCCTGAGCCAACAAAGCACCAATGGAATTGCCTAGTGCAGTAGTGTACAAAATAAGTGGTCTACCCGGGATAAGAGCAGAAAGTACCGGAGGTGTCATCAAGTATTATTTAATGCTCTCAAAAGCATGTTGGCACTTATCATCTCATTAAAACTTGGTATCTTTCTTTATAAGTGTAGCAAATGGTTGACACCTACTTGATAGGTTTAATATAAAGCATCTTAAATATTACAACCTTCTTTGAAAGGACCTGAGTTGGGTTTGGCTCTTAGGAGGTGGCATATCTAATATTGCTTTGATTTTTTCTATCTTTCTCGATCCCATGGTGTCGTATGACAAACCCTAAAAACTTCCTTGAGGTTAGCCTGAAGCACACTTTAGAGGATTCAATTTCAGGTTATGATGTTGTAAATATTCAAAGACTACTCTCAAATCATATAGGTGATCTTTCTTTTCATTGCCTTTAACTACGTGATCATCAACATAGCACTCAACCTAATGATGGATGAGCTCATCAAAGATTTTAATCATGCCCTGCTTATATATGGCACTAGCATTCTTAAGGCCAAAAGGCATGGTCGTATAGTAAAAGATTTTGATCAGAGTTCTAAATGCGGTATTCTTCTCATTTTTAGGTGCCATCTTAATTTAGTTATAACAAGATGACTCATCCATGAATGTGAAGATCGTGTGAGAGGAGCCTATGTCTACCATCAACTCTGGTATGGGGAATGAAAACTCAGCTTTGGGAAATGCCTTATTTATCCCTAAAAATGATACATATGCGAATTTGGCTATTTTTCTTCTTAATTTGGATGACACTAGCTAACCAAATAAGATATTTTTCCTCTCAAATAAAACTAGCATTGATTAGTTTATTTACTTAAGAAATAACCTATTATTCAATATCTAAGCACATTTCATCTAGGAGCTTGCTTATGAACTATAACATCAGGAGCTAATATAGGCATTTCTTCATACCTCCAAGTGAAGCAATCCTTAAACTCTAAAGTAGCCTAACTAAACCATTAGTTTCAGATTCACTTAACAAAGAACTAACAAATGGTGGGCATGGATTATCTTTAGTACCCAAGTTGATTTTCGTCTGCTCACCAATGGTTGACTTTATTTCTTCCTCCAGTTCTGAGGGTTCATCCTTAACTTGGAGCGCAGCTGAATCATCTAAAGTTTTTGAATAAAGTTCTTCATATGAATCTGTGTCAATTAAAAAAAACTTATCATATTCTAGGTTATTAGTGATGACCAAACAAAATTCATCATCATCTATAGGGCCAACAAAATTCATCACCATCCTAGCCCTGGTCTTGATTATGCCTTTTTGCATTTATTTTTCCACATTTTCTTGAAGTAATTTGACTTATGCTTGGAACATGCATATAGTATTAGTCCCTATTTTGCTAAATTTTAAACATAAGAAGAGTATTAGTCAAAAGGTAATCTTATTATTTATTTGCAAGATTCATTCTCAAGTTCTACATCAACTCCTGAACCTGAGGATGAAGCTCCTAGGTAAAATTTCGAAGGCTTAGAGTTTTCATCTAGTTGCGGTGTAGCATTAACTACCAAACCCTCACCAGTCTTTAAAGAGAGTAGGGTTAGAGTTAGAGTGCTCACATACTGGTTGATCCTCTCATATAATGATAATTTAAATACAACATCACTTTGCTTGAGGACCCTTTTATCATAATTGTTTGGCTCTACTTTTACCTCTAACTAAGTTTAAGTGTGGGGAGGCAACTGGTGCACTGATTACATTGGACTCATCCTCTAAACTAGATTCTAAGTCTATGTAGATAATGGGGGAACCTTGAGTTGGTTGTGGAGGATCTTGAGCTGGGGGTATGTATACTAGTCTTCCTCCTCTCATGCCTCCTTTAAGCTTGCCTCATCCTTACCCTACGAGAGGTTGAGACATCTTATTAACTCATTAGAAAGGAGAGGTAAGATGTGAATGGAAGGTGATGTCAAACTCTACTTCTTTCCCTAAGTTTTTTTTTATATTATTTTTTTCTTTTTCTTATTATTTTTATTTTCTTTTTTTTTTCCTTTTCTTTTTCTTTTTTCCTTTTCTTTTTCTTTTTGATTGATGTTATTTTGTACATCATGAAAGTATACATTTTTCCTCTTAGGGAGGTAGTAGGCTGCATCCTCAAATATCCCAACCTCATGTGCTAAAAATGGCTTTAATTCACCCTTAATGCAGTACTCTAAGTCATTGTGCATGAATTTAATGCACTGATGGAGTGAGGATGGCACTGTGTTGCTCTTATGTAACCAAGGTTACCCTATCAAATCATTGAAAGATGTGTATGAATCTATAATGGAAAATTTTACCTCAGTCTTCAAATCACCAATTTATAATAGTAGTGTGATTGAGCCTAAGGCCTACTCGCCATGTTCATTGAATATTTTTAACATCATCTTATCAAAATTGAGCCTAGTAATGTCGATCCTCAAGTAGGCAAGGGTTCCTACAGTCATGATGTTGATCGAACCCTGATCAACAAGTACCCTAAACACTCTGAAGTTATCTGTGTTCACTGAAATGTAAAGTGGGTGGTTATGATCGGTAGTTCCTAGGAGCAAATCTTCATCTTAAAAGGTAACTCCCAAGACCTCTTTGACATAGCAGGCCTCTTCTTTAGCTGTAGAAGTAGCAATCAGTTGAGCTAAGCATATCTTAAGATCTAAAAGGGCTTTGATTAAGGATTCTCTCATAGATAAGACAAGGGCATCAAACATGCTTAACCTAGCTAGTAACATTTTAAGATGGGCTAGGACATCATAGTCAACCTTGGGCTAATTATCCACCAAAATATTCTATGTTGGAGCATTTTGTGGAAGGTCTATATATTCACTAAAACTAATAGCTTATTTTTCTTTATTTTGAGATGTCATTCTAGGAGGTAGAACTTTTCCACTATGAAGGCCAACATCTATGATCTCTTCTATAAGAGGAATCATAGTGGCATCTACTTGCTCATCGAGGTCACCCAAAGCTTCTCCTAATATATCTTCAAAGTATTATGACTCCACCTCTATCTTAATATGGTATCCTCGAAGATTTAGGATATGGACATCACTATCAGAGTCAAAATCATCATGTGAAAAGATTTGATTACAATCATTTTGTTTATTGGGATTTGGAGAGTTATTATTAGGATTGAGATTATGAGAATCATTCTCACCATGAAGAGACAAGATGTAAGTTGAATTCTTCTTTATTACTTTATTGCCTCTAGTGGCATAAAATAAAAGTCATACAAAGTAAATGGCATGAGTGGCTTGACCCTCCCATCCGTAGACACTATGCTCCTAAAAGTAGATGTGGTAGGAGTGGTGGATGATGGCGTTACTAATGTATCCTGAGTCTGTATTGGTTCCATATGTTGAACATCCCATATTTGTGAGTTTGCCTTTATAACTTGCAGACCTACTAGTGGTGTGGAGATCTGAGGTGGTTTAGGTATTTGCAAAAAAAATTGTATTACTTTAGAACTAATTTTGTGAGAGGTTCGAGATAAGGAAATATCCAACTTTCTTCAACCTAGAGAGGATCGAAATAATTTTGTAGAGATCACTTTAATAGAATTAGTGGTATGTTCTATAAGTATTCATTGGGTATCACTATGGCTCCAAACTTGTGGCTTCACTCGAGCTAATCCTTGAAAGTAATACAATCCACTAAGACAAGTCAAAGCATGCGATGGTAGGGAAAAAATAGGATCATCACTTTACCCACTTCCTCTGGCCTATTGGGTTTAGGTAGCTAAAAAGCATACTTCTTGATGAGATTCTTTAAAATTTTTCTGATTACCTCCCTCTTAAAAAAAATAAAGCTTGTTTAACTTTTCAGTAAGGGTAGGTGAAATATAGCTACCTAAATGCTGGTAGGGGTATTGGTACCACTGAGGTTGCTATGGAGGTTAAAGTGGAGATCGCTGAGACCTAGGTCTCTCAGGTTGAACTCGCATTGATTATTTCCATTTTTCAATTATAGAGACCATACCAGGCCTTTTCTCTAGCATGCTTTGTGACTTTAGAATGTAGGATTGGTCTAAAAATGAAAAGAATTTGGCTTCCTTCTGAAGGCTAACTGCTTTACTGATCAATTTCTCAAAAGTTTTGATGGTAAAATCTTTAAGCATGAATGCCTCTAGGTTATGGATATTTTTGAGTAGAATCTCAATGACATGTTGCTCCTGAAGCTAAGGTTCATACATCATGCTAAGGTTCCTCCATCGAAGAATATAATTAACTAGAGACTCATTGGGTTTCTGCTTTTCAAATACTAGGTCCCCTACAGTCACCTTTTATTGGACTCCTATAGATCTCTTGATGAATAGCTACTCCAACTCATTGAAAGTCTTCACTAAACCATTGAGTAGTTCAGCATACCAGTCAAATGTTACACCAACTAGGCTGCTAATAAACTATTTAAATAGAATAGCATCATTGCCACCAGCATTACAACACTAGCTATGAAATGAAATATGTTATCGTGGGTTCCCACTACCATCAAAAGTTTTAAAGAATGGTGGCACAAACCCCTTAAGATATTTCTCTGCATCAAATTCTTTTGGGTAGGGTCTCACCTTTAGAATTGATGATGCCCTTTGGGTTTGTGTCAATGCCTCTTTAACTTGTTATTCCACTAACTGGTTGATATATCACTCATGGAGAGCTGCACTTTCTGTGCCTTTCTAATGCAAACTATCTACGTCCTCATCTAAAGGAATAATGCATTTGTTTTTATCCACTATATGTACTAATTCAGACTTATCCACCTCCGTAGGTGTGGCTTGGGGATTGGATTTTATCCTTGAAGGGATAGGACCACTAACATAAACTCTTCCTCCATTTCCTCCATACAACAGAGTTGATCATCTTTTTATCTCAGTTGATGCAATAGTTGCTAAGTCGAGTCTGGCATCTTGCCTTCCTTAACTAAAACAACTTGTACGTCCCGGATGTAATTTTTCCCTATGCAGGGACCATCTAGTATTACCAATATGTATCTCTACTATATCCTCCAAAAAGGTTATCCTCATCATCATTCAAGTCTACCATGTCACCATTCTGATTAGAATGATCATCCCCACCTATCTCCCTTACTGTGGCATGGCAGTCCACCAATATGTCATCTAAAGATCAATCATCAACCCTGCATGGGACTATTGGAATGTATGCTAGGTGACCACAAGAAGTAATTGGATCCTCTACCTGCATTGGATCTCTCTTCTGAACTGTCTATTTGCTTACTAGTTTGGGTTGTGTGTAGACTAGATGTTCCACTTATATTTCTTTCTCTCCATTTGATGATCATGTTGGAGCCATATCTACACTCTTGGTCCACCACTCCCTCTTCTTTACTGGTAATGTAAAAGGTCAAATGGGGGAGCTCGACCTTATATCATTGATACAAGAAGAGGAAGGCTGCCCTCAGGTTATAACTTGATCACTATAGGTGGGGGCTTGCATTTTGTTGCATTACTTCTAATATTTTATAGGGGCATCAGATGCCATCACTTCGATGAGAGATGAAAATCTATGAGTTGACCGATGCAGTGGTGAGTACACTGACTATGATTTCATAGATGTTTGCTTAATTAGGTCAGATCTGGTGAGTACAATATGAATGAATTTGCTTACTTGGCATGACTGCTATAAACTATGGTGTATATCTATCAATGTGAAGGCCACCAACTATCTGATGAACCTCCTTGTTTCACTCCTAGCACCCTGAATTATTGTTTTGATCTCTGTGGCCCTCCCTCTTTACATCTAATTCTGCACACTTTTAGAGATGACTATTCTCAAACTTCTGAGTTCTTTAGACTCAGACCATTTATGCTTCATTTTCATATGTCTAAGAACTAATCTTAGACTAACATAGGATGTCCCTATCCTCTCCCTAGCATATGTTTCATACTTAAATGGATGTGGGTGTGTTACGACAATGGGCCTAATGTGTTCTTCTCCCTCAGATGCAGAGAATGGGTGAAATATACTTCCCTAAAGAAGGGGAGAGGTCTTGTAAGAGGACTCACCCTCAAACATCTGAGATGAAGTATCTACCTCCTGATATATCCTCTTATATAACTTTTTCAACTTTCTATTCTTATTCCTCCTCTGAGACTTGGTGAGGGGAATGAAACAAGAGGAAGAACCTTCCTCGAAGACAGATGGGATGAAGACTAGCTCAACCTTTGTCTTCCCATTGGAGGCTAAGGATATCTTGGTTGTTACCTCAATCTTGGCCATTCTGCTAGTGGTGGAAATAATTGATGGTAGTGTCAAAGTAGGAACCTCAATAGACTTCCTTTTTAGAGAGGGGGAACTCTATTTCTGACCTCAGGTCAAACTATAGAAAGTATCTACCACATCTTCATGGTTAACCATTGTGAGAGTTGGGCCATCATAGGTGACCTTGAAATTATCAAAGCCTGACCTAAACTTAATGATAGAAGAATTGCTGAGGAAGGCTTGATCCATGGCCAGGTCCATACTAGTGACAAAAGAGAAAATAAGCTTGACGGATGACATCGTGCCTTGATGTAAGTTGGCTATTATTGGAAGATTACTTGATCCTGTTGAGAGAGAGTAGCATTAATTATCTATATAAAGTTTAGAGACACACTCATTAATTTATCAATTATCGGAAGATTTGATAATTTAGAGCCACACTCATCAGATGAATCTATGATGGGTGGGGTCCAAAAGGATTTAGAGAGATCTTATTTGAACTTTAAACTACACCATGAAGTGGGTTTGGAAAATTTATAAATTTAAGAATTCAAGATTTTATAAATTTAATTTGCCATGCTTGAGCATGATAATTGGTTTAAAGAGATGGTCAAATATTTTGATGATTTTAGTAATTAATTAGAATTGAATTGGCCCCATTTAGGAATTCAATGAGTGGTTCTAGAACCTACTCAATAGCTAGTAATAAATAAGAGGTTGTAGAACCTAAAAAAAATATTAGCAACACTTGCCCAAGAAAGAAATGAACAAGACATCCAGTAGAATGAATAGTAGTCTAAGCTCATGAGTGGCATGAGCTAACTACTAATATATAAAGATGTTAGCCAATTCCTAGAGATGGAGAGAGGAACTTTCCTCGATGGGGTCACCAAAAAATTTATGGTGTTGAAAAATATTATGTGGGACACCACACAAATCTTAGGGGATACATATTAAAATGATCAAGTACAACATCAAGAAATAATATATTACCTTGAAAGATAGACATATCACCCTACAATAGACTCAATCACCTAATAAGGACTCCTGAGGCCGATGGGTCCATGTATACCCTAGACTTTTCCCCTACTTCATATAGATGAGGTAAAGCAAGATTTATTTTATGCTGGCTTCTTAAGTTCCTTATAGGGGCAAGTCCTTATATTTAATTACATCTTTGGAGGTGTGAATCTCCTAAGACTACTCTCAATTAGAGTGATTGGTTAACATTTCTATGGATTTCAAAATTTGGTATCAAAGATTTGGTAATTTTGGAAATTAAGTTGGAAGAGTTCAAATGGGAAGAGTTCTTAATGGATTTCAAGGATAATGAGTAGGAAGCATCCATGATACTAGGAAACCTAACGAATGCTTCAATCTATCATATAGTGAGGCTTTATATTTTTGAAGGAGAGAAATTATATTTATTTGAGTTAAAATTTTATTAGAAAGTTAGGCCTTAAATTCCAACAATATAATGTTATAGAAATGCTTTAAGAGGTGAGGACTTATGCTCGTAGTAAACGAGAAACAAGCATCCTCTAAACCTAAATCAAGGAATAATATATTACCTCAAAACATATCACCTTATGATGGACTCAATCACCTAATAAGGACTCCTAAGGCTGATGAATCTATATATACCGTAAACTTTTTCCCTACTTCATATGGATGAGGTAAAGCAAGATTTATTTTAAGCTGGGTTCTTAAGTTCTTTATAGAGGCAAGAATTTATAGTTAATTACATCTTTGGAGGTGTGAATCTCCTAAGAATACTCTCAATTAAAGTGCTTAGCTAACATCTCTATAGATTTCAAAGCTTAGTATCAAAGATTTGGTAATTTTGGAAATTAAGTTGGAAGAGTTCAAATAGGAAGAGTTCTTAATGGATTTCAAAGGAGAATGAGTAGAAAGCATCCATGCACTAGGAAACATAATGAATGCTTTAATATATCCTATAGTGAGGCTTTATATTTTTGAAGAAGAGAAAATATATTTATTTCAGTAAAAATTTTATTAGAAAGCAAGGACTTAAATTCCAACAGCATATGATTATAGAAATACTTAAGAGGTGAGGACTTACTAATTTTATTTCATTTTAACTTATTAATTTTATACTTAGGCTTAGGAGAATTTATATCTACATGCATGATGAAATTAATTATGGGCAAAATAATGGGGAAGGGGTGTTCTCCACTATGAGAGACTGCTCTTAAAGGCCAAGCCTTGTCCCTTATCGTGCAAGAGTGGAGTTCCCCTATTACAAGAGTGAAATAATATGCATGCATGATGTTGAAACATTCAACCATATAGCTAAGGGGTTAGTAAAACTTTTATTTCTTGATTAAAAATCTTAGGCTTTATGGTGAGGTTGTGAATTGCTTAAATTTTAGTCAATGTTTTTAAGTTAGTGTAGAAAATTTTAGTTTTCTTAAAGAACATATTGCATCTAGGCCACATATCAAACATTTACGTTTTAGAAACTTATGAAAAGCATTCCATTCTTATTGCACAATCAATGTAAACACAACTGTCAAATATTAGTCACGTAAAATAATAAAAGGCCAGTGCGATTGAGTACCACCATACACCTCAAAGAAGAAAAGAAATTGGGTAGCCAAGCTCTACCCTTTTATATACCTAATTACAATTTATTAATAAAAATAGAGCTATAGGGGTCTTCATGGATTGAGCACTCTAGGAATTATAAGGCCGCACAAGTTTAAACCTTTTAGAAACTTCTCATCTTAAACCCCATTGCTCTAATCCTAATCTTATTGTAAAAAAAATATATTTTTATGAAATAAAAATCTAATTATACTTCCAAAGTAGATGCCTACTTAACATACATTCACACCAAATAGTTATATTTCACACATTGGGGATTAACTCCCTACATTGGGTCACCAAGTCCACTTGTCTTAGTGGATTATGCTTAATGACCTAAGCAGCACATGCAAACAAAGGCATTAATAATTTTCTTTTTTGTTGTAGCTACTTAAGCATAATCCCATGCAGATGGCATCATTTATCTAATAAATAACACCCTACCATCCAAACTAATGCATAAACAATCCTAACATCCAGTTTAAAGTATTACAGCACAAAATAAAACATCAATCCACCACAACAAAGCACAAGCCTAACCTAAAACTGTGATTGGTCACTTACAATTCTAATGTGCTTGCTAGCTTAGTGTTGTATGAAAAATTTAGGCTTTAATGTTTAAATTTACCTAATGACGAATGTTCAAGTTTCTCATTAAATGATGATCAAGTTTTAAATGATTAATGGTTTAAGATGAATTTTAACTTAACTCTTAATTAATTTATTTTATTATTATTATTGTTATTGTTGTTGTTGTTGTTGTTGTTGTTGTTGTTGTTGTTGTTGTTATTGTTGTTATTGTTATGATTATTATTATTATTATTATTATTATTATTATTATTATTATTATTATTATTATTATTATTATTATTATTATTATTATTATTATTATTTTATTTAAACTTAGAAATTTAACGAGAGAGAGGAGGAGTGAGATCCACCTTAATCCCTAACCATAGGTTGAACCTAAAGATGAATTTTAATTGCTAAGATTATTCACATGAAGATAAGCACCATTAAGCTTAATCGAATTCATTAATGTTTGATTTTTAAAATTTAAATCAAGTAATCCTAATGAGAAGAAAAAATTATTAAAGTTATCCATTGCCACATTTATATTCATTAAGTGATTCAAAAGTAGTTTAAATGATTTTTATAAATTAGTTAAAGTTAATTAATTATTTAATTAATTAAGTCTCAAAAACTCCATAGATTTAATTAATCCCTAAGTATAAGTCGAAAAATTATGAGAAATTTAGAAAAAATAAATAAATATGAAATAGATATGTCTTACAAATTCTAATACAATTGGGCTTATAATTAGAAATTAAGTAAAACAATAAGGAAAACCCATAATCATCAATTACACTCAGAATATCCTAAACTAATTGGGGATTTTAATTTCATTGAAAACCTCTTTGTTAGCTTAGCACAAAGAGGGCCTCATCAAAATTTTTGGAGGTCTACACTAATTATTATGAGTTTCAAAGTTCTAGGGTAATTAATGATTTAATTAATTAAATAAAAATCCTTTAGAGTAATTTTGAAAAATAATTAAGACTAGAGATTATAATTAAATTTTTTTATCACCCTAACTATTTTAATACATAATTAGGTTTTCATAGTTAAGTTCATAAGTTTCTTAATTTTTATTAATTATTAATACATAAAAATGACTATTTTAAGTTTGAAAGTTTGGATCTCCAAAATTACTTAGCAAATTAACTTGAAATAATTATGGGAAGCTCAAGTCATCCGATAAGACTATCACACCAAATTTCAAGCTAATCTTGCAAGTTATTAAAGCTTAATTACACTAATTAAGTAAAACTTTAAACCCTAATTAATCTATACTGGATAAAATTTGGGAATTTTATTTTTTTGAGATTGCCCTTTATCTAAGCTTTCCATAGAGGGTTTATTTATATTTTTAGAATTTTCTATAACTAGTTGTGATTTTTTAGAGTTCTGCATAATTAAAGTAATTAATTAATGCTTAATTAAATCTTAACTTAATTATTTTTTGTGATTTAGTGTTAATTCATCAAGGTATTCTGAATCTATAGATAACATGATCGCAGAAGAACTTTACTACATCGTCGGCTTGAACTTCTTTTAATGGGATTTCTTCTACCCATTTTGAGAAATAATTAGTAGCAGCCAAAATGAAACGATGTCCACTAGATGATGAAGGATCTATTAGACCTATTATATCTATTCCCCAGCTTTCAAATGGCCATGATGTAATTGTTGGGTGTAGGGTATGGGTGGTCGATGTTGTGCATCTACATGTATTTGATACTGATGACATCTTTTAGCATATTCGCTACAGGCTTAAACCATGTTAGGCCAGTAATATCCCATTCGCTTAATTTTGAATTTTATTATAGAGCTAGATTGGTGTGCTCCACACAATCCTTCATGAACTTCAACCATTACTGTCTTGGCTTCATCTAGTCCTAGGCATCAAAGCCATATATCATCAAACACACCGATATAATGTGTCATCTATAAGAGTGTATCTTAATGCTCTTGGTGAAATTTGATGAGCCTTTGATTTATCAATTGGCAGTCCACCACCTTTGAGATAGGTGATGAATGGTTCCCGTCAGGCATCTTCTGCTATCATGGTCACGATTTATTAATTTTCTTTAGCTATAAAGGATTATAAGAGAGTTGGCATTAGTGAAAGCCTATTTTGGACCATTATTATAATTATATTTTCCTGAAGGTCTGTCATTTTTTAGCTAATTTAGCTAATACATCAGCCTTTCCATTATCTCAATGTGACACCCTTGTGATGGTTACTTCAAAGATTTGTTTTAAAAGTTCCAAGAAATGTTTATCGTAAAGCACTAATTCTGGTTTATTTATCCTAAAAGTTCCAATTATGTTTTAGATTATAAGTTGGGAATCTCCATAAATATGAAGCTTCTTAATTTTTATATTAATCGCTAGCTTTAGACCTCAATTAATGCTTCATATTCGACCTCATTGTTAGTTCAAGGCTCAATAAGGATATAAGAATATCGCAGTATAACCCTTTATGGTTTTATCAAAATCAACCTGATTCTAACTTGCACTATATGTAAGTTAGATGGCTTAGTTGATTTTAAAAATGAAGCTACATCAAAATAAAGCTCCCATTTTGATGTTTACTGAGCTTTTCAACTTCAAAAATCTATTCATCAAGAAACTCATCATTTAGTGGAGAGTTTGTTGGTAAGGGATGGGTGGCTAAGGAATCAGCCAAGGCTTCCCCTTTTGTAGCCTTTTGTAAGACATATGTTATATCAAATTATAGTAATAGGATAGTCCATTTAGCCAAGTGATCTATTAAGTTGGGTCTCATCATTTGAAATTTGATTGGTTCAACTTTGGATATTAGTGTTATTGGGATAACATGTAGTGCCATAATTTCTAAGTAGCAAACATTAATCCTAAATACTTATTTTCAATAGGAAATTACTTTATTTTAGCTGCTATTAGATGTTGACTTACATAATATAGAGCCTTTTTTTTTTTTACTTCATTATTTTGTGCTAACAGAGCTCCTAGTGACTCTTCTAGGGCTGTCATATATAATATCAATGGTTTTCCCATAATTGATGCTACCAAGATTGGGGGATGCGATAAGTATTACTTTATGTTATCAAATGCTTCTTGACAAGCATTATCCTATATAAAAGGTGCATTCTTTTCCATTAATCGAGCAAAAGGTTGGCATTTGTCGAAGAGATTAAAAATAAATCTTCAAATATAATCCATTCTGCCTTATAGGAGTGCAATTATTTCAATGTTTTAGGTGGTGGCATTTTCATTATTACTTTCATTTTAGAGGGGTTGATTTTAATCCCTCAATGATGTACAATAAAGCCTGAAAATTTTCCAGAGGTCACATCAAAAGCACACTTTAGAGGATTCATTTTTAGAATAAAACTCCAAATCCTATTAAATTATAGTGAGATGCTAGGTTCATCGTTAGTTTGATAGGTAGAGTTATTTTGATAGGTGGCTATTTTGATAGGTGGTTATAGTGCATTTAATCAGAAGAATTAAAAGCACTACTCTTACTTTGCATAGAATTATAGTGAGATGCCAGGTTCATCGTTAGATGTAGTTGTACATAAACTAACTATTAAATCAAATGTACAACCAGTAAAGTAAGAGTCAAGGCGAATGCAATTAGAAAATGAAGAACAAGTAATCGATAAAAGAAAAAGCTCATCAAAGCAGGATTCATCCAGAAAGAAAAATATGCTGATTGGATTGCTAATATTTTTCTAGTAAGAAATAAAAATAGGCAAATCCAAGCCTACGGTGATTTTTGAGACTTAAATAAAGCATGCCATAAAGATAATTTTGGTGAAATTTGATGAGCCTATAAATTTTCTAGAGTAGTGCTTTTAATTCTTCCAATTTTTCTAATGAAAGATTGGCATTAAAAAAAGTTGGTCTAGGCTCTTCTTCGGTACCTAGGTTAATTTCCTGAAGTTCATCGACTATGGCTTGATTACCTTATTCGAATTCTATTGGAGCATCTTTGAGGTCGATTATTAATTTATCTTTAGGAATATTTTTGTTCCCTAGTGAGGTACTCTTTTGTAGATTTATGGTTTCAAATGGAGTTACTTCTCTATCAAATATGGCATAGCTTGAAGTTATTGAAGAATTTGGTATAGGAATGTATCCTAATCCCCATGTAGTGAATTATCCATATCCTATAAAACTCTGAACATTATCCCCTTGCTAGAGCCTTTTGAATCTTTGAGCTTGTGCATTTGATTATGATAGCTAAGCATTGTTTCTGATTAGCCTCTACAGAGTTGATGAAAAGTATTGAGGAATGATGATTGAAATGTCTTCTTTGTCAAAAATCATCTTCTTCAAATGGTTCTTGCATGGAATTTACAATTTACTCTTCAACTTTATAGAAGGGAATTCCACAATCCTTATAACCCCTTCTAGGAGTAACACAAAATATTTTTAATTATTTTATTTCTTCTCTCATTATAGTTGATAAAACTTTTATAAGTGTTTTTGGTATTAATCTTATTTTCATAGCCTTATCAGAAACTTGAGACTCAGACAATATGCATGTTTTTTCTAGTTGTTTGGTCACACCGCTATTACTAACCTCTTCTTTCTTTTGACTAGTTGAGGCCCTTCTAGGTACCAATTCTTCTTCATCCTCTTCAGTATCACTACCAAGGTGGGGAAATACCTTGGGTTATTTTGATTCATTAGTAATTTTATTTTTTTTGAATCTCCACTCTTCTGTTGGCTTAATGAGCCTCATGTTCAATCTGATCAATTTTGATGATAATAAACGAATGCTTGGATATTTTTAATGAATGTTTTTATGTGTTTCAAATATATTAACTACTAATTATATATCCAATACATCACATAATATGTTTGAGGAAATTGCGAGAATAAAAGAATGAAAGATAAATTAAAATGGATAATGTGAAGCCCAAGATATAATATTTTAGGTTATATGCATTTATAACTACCTTAGAAATTCATATGAGTTTATTGGAATAAATCAATTTGCTCACAACTTAACATATTATTTTAATGAGGTTAATTTATATAAATCTCTATCTAATTAACATTCAATTATATGTTTCATACATAGCATTTGAATTATCAAAATAATAAATGATAATAAATTATGACTATTAAGTGTAATTATTTAATTTACTTAATATAATTAAATATTTTAATTTAAATTGAAGCTTATATGATAACTAACACATGTATGATTATATATAAATTATATCATAATATTTAAATAGCATATTTCAAAATTAACAAAAATATGTGAAATTTTGTATTTTAGCCAAAGTTATTTTATAATCATGGAATTTATATCTGATTTCATCTCTAACGGATTCCTTAGATTTTTTTTCCTTTAATTTGATAGGTTACATGACCCATGTTTGATTAAAATTGATATTATTAGGACTTTTCAAACATTAGTTGATTTTAATAATGAATGTATACTACATGCTTTGAATATATTAAGAGCCATATTTTATTATTTTTGACTTGCCCATGTTAATAGCTGAATTTTGGCTTCTTGAATTTAATATTTATTTAACATAAACTATATTTTTATTGAATATTAAATTATTAGATGATAACATGATGTTAGCATAATATATTGTTCTGAAATAATTCAAAATGACCTTCTTGGCTATAAATAGCCCTCATTCCCTTCATGAAAGTATTCCTCATTCAAATTCAAAATCCCTCTAGAAAATCTAGGAGAAAATTTCTTAGATTTTCCATCTAAGTGTTCTCCAAATATTCTAAAATCAAATCCTTGGTGTGGAAGCTTCAACATCTTCAACTAAACAAGCTTTCTCAAATTACTTGAGTTTGTTTTCTTGAACTTAATCCTTTTTTAGTTGTTCATGCAATTTTTACCATTTATTTATTCTTTCCAATTTATACTTTTTGGTGGATTAGTCTTTGGACATTATTTTTTACATCAAAGTTTCTAAATCATTTTTTTGTGAAAAACTCTTATGATAATTTGTAAGATCTATTTCAACTTGTTGAAATTTTTAACTTCCTCCAAATTTCTTTTGGTTTCTTGAAATATCTCTTCATTAGTATTATTTTGAAAGATCATTTACTCTTAGATCTATTTTAGAAGTATATTTTAAGCATTTCAAATTAATTTATTATGTTGAAATTATTTTCATATTTGCTATATATCTTTCTTTTAAATTAAAAACTTACTAGCCTACTTAGATCTATCATATACTAATTTTATTTAAGTATATTATGATCATTTGCATTAATTGAAAGCATCTTTTTGGTTAAAATATAATAAATTATTCCTTGTTGATATTTATTTTATTGTGCAAAAGAATATTGTGAATTTATTTTGAAATCAGTTTTATATTAGTCTACAAATTGTAATAATATAAACATCTTAGTAAGATTACTTTAAGATATTTATTTTATTATTTCTTATCAATATTAAGTGAGCATTTTATCTTGCCAAAATTTTTAAGTTGTAAGTGATAATTTATAAGTTGTGAAATCATTTTTTGAATTGGATAGCTTGGTATATTTGTGAGAGATTTATTTTATCAAAATTTATTATTTTATATTTTTTTGTGTTGTAAAATTTATATTGAGGTTGTACTCACCCCTTTGTAGGATAGTACATATTATTGTAGGAGTTGTACTCGCCCTGTTATAGAGAGTACTATTTGTAAGCTATTTTTCATTTAGTGGATTCCTAGCGAGGGGTGGCTAGGCATGGATGTAGGCCTGTTTTGGAGTTTGGTCGAATCACGTAAAAATTGTGTGTCTATTATCTCTCTTTACTTTATTGTATTTTTGTTTTTATTGCATTAAGAATTGTATCTTGTCATTATAAAATCAAAAATTAATTTTCTATTAAAACTTAAAATTTAAGATTTAACTTTTAAAACTTTATTGTATTTTTGTTTTTGTTGCATTAAGAATTGTATCTTGTCATTATAAAATCAAAAATTAATTTTCTATTAAAATTTAAAATTTAAGATTTAACTTTTAAAACTTTTTAATATCGCCCAAGACACTCTCGGGTGCTATAGTGACTCACAATTGGTATGAGCTAGTTTTTTTATTAGCTTAACATCTAAGAGTAAATCTTTTCACTATGGCACAAGGTTTCCCAAAGGGTTCACTACTAAAGGGACAATCCACTCATTGACCTCCACTTTTAGATAGTGTACCATTTGATTATTGAAAAAATAGAATTAGTACATTTTTAAGAGGTCAAGATGCACACATGTGGTATATGTTGACACATCAATATCATACACCCACGAGAAATAAATGGCATTAAAGTAGAAAATCTTTTGAGGAATGATCAGAAAAAGAGAACTTGATGAATTAAATGCTAGGGCTTGTAATACTTTACATTGTGCTTTATTACCTGATGATTACATGAAAATTTCTATGTTAAGTACAATAAAAGAATTATGGGATAAACTTATTATAACTTATGAAGGAACTAGTGAAGTTAGAGATACTCACATAAACAGACTTGTTCATGAATATGAGTTATTTCATATGTCTCCCTCTAAGTCTATTTCTGATATGTATACCAGATTCATGAAAATAATTAACACATTGCATTCTCTTGGAAAAACATATAGGAATCAAGACTTAATCCATAAGATTCTTATATGTCTTCCAAAAGAATGGGAAGCTAAAGTAACAACTTTTAGTGAAGCTAAGGATTTATCTACTTATCCACTTGATCAGATTTTGGGTTCTTTAATAGCACATGAATAGGTTATTGCTCAAAGGGATAAGATGGATAACTCAGCAAAAAGGGAGAAGGAGAAAGGAAAAGCTATTACATTACAAGTTGATGATAGTGATGAGCATAACACCTCAAGCTCGAATGGTGATAGTGATGAGGTGGCCATGCTATCCAAAAGGCTTGGGAACTTGCTAAGGAAGAAGAATCAAAGGTATAAAAAATATAAAAATTATAAATTTCAAACTAAGAAATTTCCTACATGTGAAGGGATCATTTGCTACCATTGTAAAAGCTGGACACATAGGGTGATTGTCCGAACTTGAATCAAAGAAGAAAGAGATTGATGTGAAAAGAAGAAAAAATATGAAGGAGAAAAAGTACCATAAGAAGAAGAAGATGGCTTTATGGGCCAATCCAGATTCAAATAAATCAAGTACTTGCTCATCCGATAAAGAGGTCAACATATGTCTTATGGCAAATGGAGAATCTGACTTAGATTCTCAAGAGGTATGTAATGATATATCTTATGATAAATTAGATTATGCTTTTAATGATTTAGTTATTGAATATAAAAAATTAAAAAGAAAATACAAAACCTTAGAAAAATAACATAAAAATTTAGATATGCATTTTTATGATTTAAAAAATGAATGTGATAATTTAAAATGTAAAAATACTCTTTTATTAAATTGTTCCTTACTTGTATGTAAACTTGAAGTAGAGAATATATTGTTAAAATCAAGATTAGAATTATGTTTGAAATCACAAGTTCATTATAATACTTCATCAAGAAAAATATTTAATAAAAATTATTTGCATCATAGACATCCCACTCATACACCTTATAATTATTGTGCTAAGTCATATGCAAACACTAATATTTAGTGCAACTATTGTGATAGAAAAGGGCATATTTCAATTGATTGCTATGCACATAAATTACAAAATACTAAGCAATCTTCTTATGTATAGGTACCAAAAGGTACAAGCACTACACAAACCACGAATGCTAGATATCTTGCTTCAAATTTAGAATGTGGACCCAAACATATTTGAGTTCCAAAAGTTAACATGTGAGTTTCTTTTGTAGGAATGCCTTCAAAGAAAAATCAAAGAAGGCATGTGGTACTTGGACAGTGGATGTTCAAGACATATGATGGGAGATAAAGATAAATTCATAACTTTAGAATCAAGTGATGGAGGATTTGTTACATATGGAGATAATGCAAAGGGAAAGATCATTGGCATTGGTTCTATTTGTAAGAACTTTATCACTTTAGATAAAGTTTTTCTAGTAGAAGGATTAAAATATAATTTAGTTTCTATTAGTCAATTATGTGATAAAAGTTTGAATGTAATATTCCATGCATCATATTACATTATTAAAAATAATGAAAATGTTTTGTTAGTAGGACAAAGATATAAAAATATTTATATCATTGATTTAGATAGCTTTCATGATATGAATTTGAATTTACTTTGTTTTAAAAGCACTCATGATGATATATGGTTATGGCATAGGAGACTATGTCATATTAACATGCACACACTTAATAAAATTGCCAAACTTGATTTAGTAGTTGGATTGCCTAAATTTTATTTTCATTCAAACTATGTTTGTGATGCATGTATTCATGGTAATCATTCTAAAAGCTCATTTAAAAGTAAAAATATAGTTTCTACTTCTAGACCTCTAAAATTATTGCACATGGATTTATTTGGTCCTATTAACCACTACTTAGAAAATAATTATGGTTTTATGATTGTTGATGATTTCTAGATATACTTGGGTTTTATTTGTAACTTACAAGGATGATGTTTTGGTGAGTTAAAAAGTTTTCTAAATATATTCAAAGAGAACAAGGCCTTTTGATTAATAGGGTTCAAATTGATCATGGTGGCGAATTTGAAAATAAATTATTTGAGGATTATTGTGATGAACATGGGATTAGACATAATTTTTTTGCACCTAGAACTCCCGAATAAAATACAATAGAGAGAAAAAATAGAATATTAATTGAATTAAGTAGATCTATGCTTAATGAGTATAAATTGCCAAAATATTTTTGGGTAAGTAAATACATGTTATGTGATGAATAGGATTTATTTTAGACCAATTTTGAAGAAGACACCCTATGAATTATTTTTTAGAAAGAAGCCTAATATGGAACACTTTCATGTATTTGGATGAAAATGCTTTATTTTGAATAATGGAAATTAGCATTTAGGTAAGTTTGACTACAAATCATATGATAGTATTTTCTTAAGATACTCTCTTTTTAGTAGAGCTTATAGAGTTTTCAATAAGAGAAAAATGATTGTACAAGAATCAATACATGTTATTTTTGATGAAAATTTAATTGGTCCCATTAGAAATGAAGTGATTGATGAAGAGATTGATAATTTTAAGAAAATATCTTTAGAATATAATGTGGATGATTCATTACCTAAAGAATAGAAATATAATAAAAATCATCCAAAGGAACTAATTATAGGAGATCCTTCAAAAAGAGTTATGACCAGAAGACATAGTAGAGAGGTTGTAGATCATTCAGTATTTTTATCTGAGGTTGAACCTAAAAATTTAGAAGAAGCATTAAAAGATATTTTTTTGGATTATTGCTATGGAAGAGGAGTTTAATTAATTTGTAAGAAATAATGTTTGGGAATTAGTCCCAAGATCCCAAGATCAAAATGTCATTGGAACAAAATGGGTCTTTAGGAATAAGCTAGATGATTCAAGTTGTATTGTTGAATGTATATATTTTGAAGAATCTTTTGCACCCATAGCAAGACTAGAAGCTATTAGGTTATTCCTTGCTTATGCTTGCTTTAGGGATTTTAAACTTTTTCAAATAGATGTCAAGAGTGCATTTTTGAATAGATTTATTGACCAAGATGTATTTGTAGAGCAACCACCTGGATTTTAGAGCCTTGATTGTCCAAATCATGTGTATAAATTAAAGAAAGCCTTATATGGTTTAAAATAGGCTCCTCGTGCTTAGTATGATAGGTTAAGTAATATTTTGATAGATCATGGATTTAGAAATGGTAGAGTAGATACCACCTTATTCCTTAAGAGCATAGATGATGATTTGATAGTGATACAAGTATACGTAGATGATATATTATTTGAAAGTACAAATGAATCTTTGTGCCATGAGTTCTCATCTTTGATGTCTAAAGAGTTTGAAATTAGTATGATGGGAGAACTTAATTTTTTCTTAGGTCTTCAAGTGAAGCAACAAGAAAATGGCACATTCATCTATCAAACTAAGTACATAAATGAATTACTTGAGAGGTTTGACATGAAAACATTTAAACCTAATAAAACTCCTAAGAGCCCATCTACAAAATTAAATTTAGATGAATTAGAAAAATCTGTTGATCAAAAAATTTTTAGGAGTATGATAGGTTCACTTTTATACCTTACTGCTAGTAGGCCTGATATTATGTTTGTTGTTTGTTTGTATGCTCATTTTTAGGCCAACCCGAAAGAATCTCATTTAATAGCAGTCAAGCGTATCTTTCAGTATTTGATAGGCACTACTAGGTTAGGTTTATGGTATTCTAAAAATTCTTTATCATGTGACTTGGTTGCTTTTTCTGATGCTAATTTTGCAAGATGTAAAGTAGATAGAAAAAGCACTTTAGGCACATGTCATTTTTTAGGATCATCGCTTGTGTCTTGGTCATCTAGGAAATAAAATTTTGTAGCTTTATCCACTACTGAGGCTAGTACATAACTGTCGGTAGTTGTGTTGCTCAAGTCCTTTGGTTAAAGAAATAATTAAAAGTATTTAGTATTAAGCAAGATCACATTCTAGTTCAGTATGACAATACTAGGGCTATTAGTTTGACCAAAAATCCAATTCAGCACTCACGAACCAAGCATATAGAAATTAAACATCATTTTATTAGGGATCATGTTTTGAAAGGTGATGTTAATATTAATTTCATTAGTACCGATTTATAAATTGTAGATATTTTTACAAAAAAAAAATTACAAGAACATTTTTGTACTTTAAGACGCATGCTTGGAATGTTAGATCATAATATTTAAAATTATATGTAATTTGTTCTCACTTTTTGATGTTGTCAAAAGGAGAAGAAGAGTAAAATGTTGGTTAGTGTTAAGTCTATTTCATTCATACATTTAGGGGGAGCAACATTATTCATCTCTTATGTATAATTTTTTTAGAAGAGAATAAAAAAACTATGATGAAATGTCAATTTGCACCTTCATCAAAATCAATACCCAACATTAGTTTGTCATCATCAAAAGGGGCAGATTGTTGGCTTAATGAGCCTCATGTTCAATCTGATCAATTTTGATGATAACAAATGAATGCTTGGATGTTTTAATGAATATTTTTATGTGTTTCAGATATATTAATTACTAATTACAAATCAATACATCACATAATATGTTTGAGAAAATTGCAAGAATAGAAGATTGAAAGATAAATCAAAATAGATAATGTGAAGCCCAAGATACAATATTTTAGGTTATATACATTTATAACTATCTTAGAAATTCATATGAGTTCATTGGCATGAACCAATTTGCTCACAACTTAACATATTATTTTAACGAGGTTAATTTGTATAAATCTCTATCTAATTAACAATTAATTATATGTTTCATACATAGCATTTGAATTGTCAAAATAATAAATGATAATAAATTATGACTATTAAGTGTAATTATTTAATTTACTTAATATAATTAAATATTTTAATTTAATTTGAAGGTTATATGATAACTAACATATGTATGATTATATATAAATTATATCATAATATTCAAAATATCATATTTCAAAATTAATAAAAATATGTGAAATTTTGCATTTTAGCCAAAGTCATTTTATAATCAAAGAATTTATATCTAATTTCATCTCTAATAGATTTCTTGGATTTTGTTCCTTTAATTTGATAGGTTTCATGACCCACGTTTGATTAAAATTAGATTTATTATGACTTTTCAAACATTAGCTAATTTTAGTAATGAATGCATGCTACATGCTTTGAATATATTAAGAGTCATATTTGATTATTTTTGACTTGCACATGTGAATAGCCAAATTTTGGCTACTTGAATTTAATATTTATTTAATATAAATTATATTTTTATTGAATATTAAATTATTAGAAATTAACATGATGTTAGAATAATATATTATTTTGAAACAATTCAAAATGACTTTCTTACCTATAAATAGCTCTCATTCTCTTCATAAATGTATTCCTTATTCAAATTCAAAATCCATCCAGCAAATCTAAGAAAAAATTTCTTAGATTTTCCTTCCAAGTGTTCTCCACATATTAAGATCAAATCCTTGCTGTGGAAGCTTCAACATCTTCAACGAAGCAAGCTTTCTCAAATTACTTGAGTTTATTTTCTTGATCTTAATCCTTTTTTACTTGTTCATGCTATTTTCACCATCTATTTATTCTTTCCAATTTATACTTTTTGTTGGATTAGTCTTTGGACATTATTTTTCACATCAAAGTTTCTTAATCATTTTTTTGTGAAAAACTCTTGTGATAGTTTCTAAGATCTATTTCAACTTATTGAAATTTTTAATTTCCTACAAATTTCTTTTGGTTTCTTGAAATATTTCTTCATTAGTCTTATTTTGAAAGATCATCTATTCTTAGATCTATTTTAGAAGTATATTTTAAGCATTTCAAATTAATTTATTATGCTAAAATTATTTTCATATTTGCTAGATATCTTTTTTTAATTAAAAGCTTACTTGCCTACTTAGATCTATCTTATACTAATTTTAAGTAAGTATTTTGTGATCATTTGCATTAATTGAAAGCATATTTTTGGTTAAAATATAATAAATTATTCCTTGCTGAAATTTATTTTATTGTGCAAAAGAATATTGTGAATTTATTTTGAAATCATTTTTATATTAGTCCACAAATTGTAATAACATAAACATCTTAGTACGCTCACTTTAAGATATTTATTTTATTATTTATTATCAATATTAAGTGAGCATTTTATCTTGCCAAAAGTTTTAAGTTGTAAGTGATCATTTATAAGTTGTGAGATCATTTTTTGAATTGGATAGTTTGGTATATTTGTGAGAGATTTATTTTATCAAAATTTATAATTTTGTATTTTTCTTTTTATGCTGTAAAATTTATATTGGGGTTATACTCACCCCTTTGTAGGAGAGTACATATTATTGTAGAGGTTGTACTCACCCCGTTATAGGAGAGTACTATTTGTAAGCTATTTTGTATTTAGTAGATTCCTAGCCACGGGTGGCTAAGCTTGGACGTAGGCCTATTTTGGAGTTTGGCCGAACCACATAAAAATTACTTGCCCATTGTCGCTCTTTACTTTACTATATTTTTGTTTTATTGCATTAAGAATTGTATCTTGTTATTATAAATATTTATCTTTTAAAATATTTTAATATTGACCATTCCCCTTCTTGGGTGCTATTGTGACTCACATCTTTTTGATAGGTGGAGTTTCTTTCTTTTGGGTGTTAACCTCATCCATCTTCTTAGAAATATAATACTTTGTGTCATCATAGATTTTGATTTCATGTATCAAGAATGGACTCATGTCTCCATTAATTTGATGCTCTTAACCATTTTGGATATATTTCATGAATTGATAAATAGTCGAGGGTACTACACTATACTTATGAATCCATTGCCTACCTAGGAGTGCCTTATATATAACTTTGGCCTCGATTACATGAAATTTAGCTTTTGAATATAATTCCCCAAACTGCATGGGCAGGATAATATACCCTGAGTTTTGCTATCCCTGTTCATTAAAATCTTGTACAAATATTGTATTTTTATCAAGGTATCGAGCATCTAATGCTAATGTGCTAAGTTTCTTGGCTATCAACACTCTCTTTATGTGTGTATAATTAATTCAACCATAACATAAAGAGGTTGATTTTATTCAGTCATTCTGAGCAATAAGTCTTTATCATTGAAGGTGATAGTTGCTAGCTTTTGCAAGGTACAATCTTCTTTCATCCTCTCTTTAGCGAATAATACTTCATATTGCTCTAGACATTACAAGGCTTTTATTAAGGTCTCTCATATATCCATGGGTATAATGAGAGTGTCATATATACTTCATAGGGCAAGATGTTTGTGTAAGAGTGCCAGAACATTATAGTCTACTCCTATTTTAGTAGACTTTTGGGGTTTATCTAGTGGTGGAGGTAAGGCATCTTCATTAATTTGAATTTCTTTATCTTTTTCACTGGCTTTCTATTATCAAGGTGGAGGAATCTTTATTCCACTCCTTAATTACACATGTATTACTTCTTTGAGCCTAGCTTGTTTTTCCACTTGATAGGCTTTTCTTCAGGAAAATATTGCCCTTCTTCAAAATCAATTGAAGTTGTAGCCATACTTATCATTCAACATGTTTCTCTTACAACTTCTTCTATAGACTCTTCTATGTCAAGACATAAATGATGCATATATTCCTCCAACCTAATGAGTCTTTGGGAGGTTGTTCATACTTCTCTAGAGAATTTATCACTTTTTGTGTCTTGAATTTTTGTTTGCGAGTTTTTTTTTGTTTTTTTTCTTGATTAGACGGAGTATCTTGGGATTGATTTCAAGTTCTAGGGAATTCCTCCACCGAATGCCCTCTATAGCTAAAAGAATATTAATCATTCTTTTAGTATTCTTTGAGATGAATATTTCGCAGCCACCTTCTTCTTCTGCTTATACTTGTAGAGTTTTTTCTTTGCCTTTATTTGTGCTCTGAGCCTTGCTTGACTCAGCTTTCTCATTTGCCTATGCCATAACAACACTTACCTTTTCATTTTTAGGATTTACTAAGATGTTGTATGAAAAGGTAAGTTCCCCATTGTGATAGCTTTTCTCAACCCAATCTTTGAAAATAAAATAGTCTTCAATCGAGTGACTTATAAGCCTACAGAAGGGACAATAGTTAGGATCATCGACTTGTCTACTTGATCTGGTTGACTCAGCTCTGGAAGTTGTAGCCCCAATTAAATGGCATGTTTGAAGATTTTACTAGTACATTCTCTCTTAAATGAGTATAGCTTAGTCATTTTCTCCCAGAGGGTTGATACTCTTTTCTTTTCCTCTATCAGTTTTGCTGCTAGTCGTGAGGTTGTCTCTCCCACATTTTTCATTTTTGTCTACTATAAATGTAAATTTTGTATTCACATCATTATTCTTTTTGGACTCTTGTAGCTTGGGCTACTTTCCTCTTCTAGCAAAGTTATTACAATAGCCCAAATTAAGTCTTTTTTATTTCAACAATCTTTCAAATTTGGCTACACGATCTAATAATTCTTGAAAGATATTGATTATAACCATGGAAAGCTATTGGGCCATTTCATCATCAATATTTCCCATGAGGAGTTCCACTGCATGCTTTTCTATGAGTTACTGATCACACCTCATGCTTAAGTTCCACAATCTAGTAAAATATTTAGGAGCTGTTTAGGATCACTTTCTATTTTTTTTTGTTTTTATTTTTATTTTCAGCTTTTTTGTTTTTATTTTATTTTTGTTTTATGTGAAAATAAAAACATGTCTATTATTTTTATGAATTTTTTTCATTTTAAAAGATTAAAAAAAACCATGTTTAATTATTTTTGAAATTTTAATGGAAATAATAAAATAATGAAATTGGACCACTTTATGTTTTTTTATTTTAAAAATTTTAAAATAAAATAAAAATATGTTTGATATTTTCATATTTTAACATAAAGCAAAAAATATTTGGGGACACAAATGATAATGATAGATGTTGACCTACATATATGTTCTATTGCTCGAATCAAATCAAATGCAATGAAATCGATGATCGATGAAAGTGATGTGCACAAATTGGATTTGAATCATCATCGAAATAACCCGAATAGTACTCGTTCATAAAAATAATCACTTAGAAAAATTCAAAGTGTAAAAATCGATCAAATAAGAATTTTCATAATTGATTCAATTGCATAAAATAAAATTGACATGCTACAAATGCGACAACACATGATTTGAGCAATATTTTTTTGATCATCGTCGATGCTACTTAAAATTGCCTACTTGCAAGATAAACTACACCAACGCATTTGAAATGTTGAAAATGCAAAACAAAGACACCCATTTATAGGAGTTGAGACATAAACATAAAATGTAAAATACATATACGCATATTTAAATTCTATGAGAAAGACAAAATGTATGAAAAGATATAAATATATTTTAAATAATAATTATTGATGAAGTAAGTTAAATTATTATTATTATTATTATATAATCAAGTCATATTTAATTAGAATCAATTAAAAATTAATATATAAATGCAAATTTATATTATATATATAAACACACATGATATATTAAAATTAATCTACTATTATCCTACATTCAAGATAAATCTTGTTAGATTAAATTAATTAAAATTAATTATATTATATAATATAATTTTAAAAAATAAAAAAAATCAAATCCAAATCTTTAAAAGTCTGAAAAGTATGACTACATGTTTTAAAAACAAAGAAAAACAAGTTTTACATGTTTTTAGTATTTTTGGAAACAAAAACTAAATTTATTTAAAAATAGAAAAACAAAAATAATAAAAAAGATAAAAAAAACACATTTATTATTATTATTTTGTTTATTAAAAATAAAAATAAAAAATAGAAAACAAAAATTGATTCGAAATAGGGCCTTAGTAATACTCATCTTTTCTTCTTTTTTTCAAGGCGAGATCTGCAATTGTTAATTTCTTTGTTGAGCCTGCAAATCTCTTGATGACGACTGCTTCTAGCTAAGCTAATATTTTTACTGTGTTGTTAGGTAACTCGGCATACCATTTGAAGGTTATATTAGTAAGATTATCAACAAATTAGCGTAGCAATAAAGCGCCATTTCTACCAGTATTTTTGTATGATGCCTTAAATGGGCCAGGTATTGTCGCAGATTTTCTGTGCCTGAGAAGGTATTAAATATTGGCACTATGTATCCCTTAGTATATTGTACTTGATCGTACTCAACTAGATATGGATGTCCTTTTCCTTCCAACTGTTTGATAGTCTTTGAGGTGGTAACTTCTTTGAGCTTTTGACTTATGAGGTCTTCCACTTGGGACTTGGTGATAATATTGTCTTTCTGATAAAGGTTCAATAGCTTCCCCTGGAGGTTCTTATCTCTGTGATGTAGCTATTGGTAAATTGGGTGGAGCATTTTGTACACCCTCACTCTCCACCATTGGATTATTTATCTCTGGTGGATTCCTTGGAGTCTGTTGTGTTGCTATTGCAATAAGGTTAAGCTAACCAAATCAGTCCTTCATCAACCCACTCATTTTATTAAGGTGATTGTTGAGTTGACTAATTTTTATCTCTCCTTTGGAGTTGGGAACCTATCTGATGTTATAACCTTGCTACAATATCTATGATTTCTTCAGTCACTTCCAGTTCTACTTGTGTCTCACCTCTAGGCTCTCGATGACTTGGGTTTCTTTATTGATCTTCCTCATTTTACTATTTGAACATTACACCTTTGTTTCTTAAGTGAGTATAAACCATCTGAAAAATCTCAACCTCCATGTGATCAATTTTTTCATTATCTTAGAGATCTAACTTTGTAGTTCTTCATTGATTGGGAAATCATCATCTTTCTAAAAAAAGTTGATCATCCATGTCATCGTCAATTGGCCGATTCTTTTCAGACCAATGCTTCCAACTAATGATAGGAGGGTCCGCTTCTTCATTATCTAGGGGAGCTGATTTATGATGAGCTCCTTCCTCTTTGACATCTTTCGATTCTTTGGGTCTCCAAATAAATTAGGACCTACCAATGATGGATCTCTAAGAAAGAATGAGTCACATATGTCACACTCTAGTGCTCATCTACTTGGTTACAAAGGTTTGAGTAATGTCAAAATTTTGATATTGTTGTCGGAACCTTCCAACAACTGGTCATCTATTTATTTTTCAGTGGATGGCTTATTGTCGGTTCCACCGATCATCCACTTTTTTGCTCTTGATTTTTGCTCAAGATGGACAAGACAATATTTCTTAATATTTCCACTCCTTTCGAAGTAGGAATCTATTGATTTAGTGACTTGGCTCACCAATTTCATGATCCTCTTTTGAAGACCTCTATTCTTGACAGTCTTTAGGACCTTATAGGTTTGAGAAGAAATAGTTTCCCTTTATCATGCTTTATTCTGAGACAAAGAACTTATAGGTTTGTCCCAGAAATATATCTTTATAACTTCTTCAAGGTTATTTTTTTTTTTACCCATTTCAACAGGTTGAAGCTATTATCTATAAGTATGTTAGCCTCTACCTGTGCATCCGATTACTACTCAGTATGAATGGGTAGTCTGGCAGTTCTACGAGAGGTGTTGTATTTTTTCGAGCCCTTTTGGACATTTTAATGCCCAAAAAAGATGCCTCATGATCATTTTTGATACTTGGAGCTAGGATAGTAATTTATGCTGAGTTTTGATCCTCAGATGTAATCCTGAGTGGATTGACTATTATAGATTTCAATTTGGGCTTGATAATCATTATATCCTTAAAATGCAGGGTTGCTTTTGACAACCTATGAAAGATAAATATTCCTTTTAAGGTTATGTTAGGCCTAAATTCATTCAAGGTTGACCTATTTCTTTTGTTGTACACACTGAGTATAAATTCATTCACTAGTCCAGGTAGTAGAAACTAGACAACCTCAGAGATTGTTCCGAACTGGATAGTGGCTCCAGTGGAATTGGTGTTAATTATAGCTTGGGAGAATCTGACAATGGATCCCTCTCCTAATCGGATAGTCATCATATTATTTGAGTTCATCATTCCTAAGGGTAAATCTAAAGTCAAGCTTTACTAGAATATTCAAGGAATCTAAAGAATACAGCTCAAGATATTCCTAAAACACCATTTATCTTTCTAACCAGAGATGGAGAGAGAAGCAATCCCCAGCGGAGTCACCAAAAATTTGATTGCTCTGAAAAAACACCTTCAAGGATGTGCTCCACCCTCTTTATGGGATAGGTAGGAGTATGTTCTTTCGTGAAGCAGAATGATATATATTCAACAAGATTTCCCCTAACATTTAGGTTAGGGTTTATTTTGATCAGGGCTCTACTTCTTATGGAAGCAAGCCTCCATAATTAATTACCCATTTTACCGCAGTAACAGAGCTCTCTATATTAAGGTTGGAAATAAACAAACATATATATATGATATATAATTGGTGTCTTAGAGGTGTGTGTGGCATAGATGATTGTCTTATGTAAAGTAGAAGTGTAAGCCCGATCAAGATCCCATGATTCCATCAACCCGGGATTACATTATTCTAGCCTACCAACATTAGAGGGACATAGCCGTAATGTCTAGAGAATTTGATTAACAACCATAGGTTGCCTCATTTCAAGTATCTCGAGTAGACATAGAATTTTAGTCTAAGTGGTGCAAGAGCATTCACACGATGAATAGATTATAAGGTGTTTGCATGGAAAATAGGCAGATGTTCACATTGTGAATGAATATATAAGGTTGGGCTTACATCTCTTTAAAATGATAAAATTAGAATTGTATAACGCATGAATATAAATTTGTTCACATGGCGAATGATTATGGGATGTTCACATGGAAAACGGACAGATGTTCACATGGTGAGCAAATAGGTGGCTAGGCTTACATCCCTTTGGAATGCCAAAAATCATTATTGTCCACATAATAGATGAATATGAATTTGTTCGCATCATGAATGAATTATGTAATGTTTGCATGGTGAGCAAATATATTTTCACATGGTGAACGAATAAACTGATGGGCTTACATCACTTTGAAATGCCAAAACTTAAGATTGTCTACATATTAGGTAGACATAGTCGTGTTTGTGTGGTAAATGAATAAAATTTTGAATTTTATTTAAAAAAATTTCCATTTTGGGACCCAGCGTTACAACACTGTGATAGTGAATCCCAGTGCTTATGTGGCATGACACGGGGGCAGGTGAGTTGGAGGCTCAATGCCTCGGTGTTGTGTATGTAGCACCGTGTCGCCACTATTATTAGTCATTTGCTCATTTGAATAGTGTTGAGGCACCACCCTATAACACTGCGGTGCTGGTCAAGATTCCTGACAAACATGTAGTAAATTTTACGGGGAAACGATAATGAGCACCGCGGCGCTATGCTTTTTTCATGCGCATCAGTTACAAAAAATTATTATAATTAATTTTATCTTTTCAATCACATAGTAATTGATGAGATGAACTGACCAATGCCTTGGAACTACATGCGGGCTTGCGGCATTAGGGCCGTGTTCTACAACCTGAGAGGGTAGCGCCTCGGCATCTGGTCAGAGCGCCATAGTGTTGGGTCCTAATTTACAAATAAAGGCCCAAAATGTTAAGAATTTTCATTTATCAATCCCTTCCCTTAAAAATTCCTTTTCTTTTCTAGTTATTCAGTTTTCAAATTTGTAATATTAATCATGCCAATCGCTTTGTTAGTACTGATGTCGATGAGCGATATTAGCATGCTCTCCTCCACAAACACCTGATTCAAAAGAGGGAATTCCAAAATCCAGGTGGCAACGTAGAGGGGATAATCATGGAGCAGAGATATCTCAAACTACCATATGATAATAATTTGTGCATCATCCCGATGGTGCACAAATTCTTCGCAAATGCACAGGACGACCAGGACAGTAAGGCATACATCTAGGAAAAGCTGGTGAGTTATGATAGTAGTGCTATAAATGCATATTACAATCTTCCTAATATTGAGGATGATCGATATCTCTTCCACTACAATGATCATCACGATTTCGATGAGATTATTCTTTTTCTTTGTAACAGAAATGAAAGTGTTCAATGGAAATTACGGGTAGAAAGAATTATCAACTTTTCTTCCCTCGGTATGATAGCCGCCTCTAAGGCTTGGCACTATTTCATTCCTACTAGGCTTATGCTCTCTTGTAACATTAATGAGGTTACCAAGAACAGAGGTATTTTTAATTTTTCTATTCGAAAGAGGTTCTTGATCGATATCAGAAATATTATTTTTAATTCAATTTATGTTATGCGGAAGGAGAACACTACTATTGAGTACAAACACCCTTCTCTTATTTACAGTTTATGTAACGGTGGGTGCGATAGGAGGGGCTGATGAAGAAGTACTCCTTCAGAAGGCTCTTCTAACAAAGAGGGTGATCATGGGGTTTGAGAATAGATTTGAAGTGGAAGAGAGTTCACATCCTCCTCGATCTAGATCCTGAACTCCAAAGTCTTTTGCCAAGCAAGTTCAAGAGATCAGCAGCCAGGTCTCGAACTTAAGGAAGAGGGTAGCTAAGAGTAGTCGTAGGCAGGAGATGTTGGAACAAAAATTTGACTATCACATGGATCAACAACAAATGTAATTTACTTACTTGGCCCAGTTCAACCTATCTTCTTCCCTACTGCGCCTCAATATCAGCCTTGGTGATTACCCCACTGGTATCAGGCATGGAGGAGGAAGAGGAGGGTGGCAATGAGTATGATTACTATCTTTCCCAATTTATATATTTTTTCTTTTTTTGTTTATAATTTTAGTTTAGGGTTTAGGGAGGAGGGTGGCAGCGAGTATGATTACTAGCTTTCCCAATTTGTATTTTTTTTCTTTTCTTTTATTTATAATTTATAATTTTCTTTTGAAGACATAAAATTTTCTTTTTTATTCTCTTTACATTATATTTTTGCATATATTTTTTTCTTTTTTTCTTGCTTATATTGATGCTCTGTGATAAATAAAAAAAATTATACTTATGTATAAAAAATATTTAATAAGGGTATAGCATCATGGCGCTAGTATGCTAACACCTCGAGGCTACAGATAAACCAAAGGACCCGAGAGGTAGGTGCCACAGCACTGTCCTGTGGTACCGTGGTTATGTGGGATAATATTTTCTCCCCAACCAAAAAAATTCTAAGTCTTTTTTCACATGTAGTAAGGTGACACAACGTTGTGACACTGTCTCCCCTAGTGCCACAGTGCTGTGAGATTTTATTTCATGTTTTAAATCAAATATTCTAAGTCATATTTCAAGTGACACATTGGTATGGCACCGTGACTCTAAATCTTAGGCACTGTAGCACCACTTATGTAATATAGCTACCCGAGGGCATGGCATCAAGGTGCTGATATCTAGCGCCTCGGCACTATAGGCCAAATTTTGAATTTAAAGTGCATATTTTTTGAATTGTTTAGAAATTTTGGTAGTATTTCTTCTTAGCATTGCTATGTTTCAAAATTGTATAGTGTAAAGCACTCTTCTCTCTTATTTCAGATCTAAGATCAATAGAGGGGAGGAGATTTTCATCTCTCATTGGAATAAAATTTAATGACAAAGGTCTTCAAATATCTACATTTTCCACACTATATTAAATATCAACCTTGGGATTTATCAAACTATTAAAAAAACATAATTTCTTGACCTGAAGTGAGAAACTTGGAGAGAAGTGTGAGCACCGTTCAAAAAGAGTAGAGGAAAAATATGAGTGAAAAGTCTTTTGAGCGGACTCCTTACTCCTATTTATAAGAATGGGTTGATAACTATTCCCTCTCAAAGGCCAGTGTAGTGCCTAGGCACCAAGATCGTGACATTGTACCGTATTTTGATAGTTGGACCAAGAAGTTCAGCACACCTCAATGCCAAGATCGTGGCACTGTATCATGCTTTGATAGCTTGATCGAGTAGTCATTTCATTTAGAAAACCAGAGCAGTGCCTTGACACTATGGTCTTAGCATCATGGCACTACAACCAAAAAATTTATTTTTTATTTTTTTATTTTTTTTCTGATGTAAACAGTCATATTGACCATTTGAATGGCACCTTAACACTGATCATCTAGTGCCACAATGCTAGTAAAAAGTGGATTTGATATAATTGATATGCGTTTAGGTGCTTTAAAGACATAGGATAAACCTTTTTACCAATGCCTTGGCACTATGTCAGGGCATTATGATGCTACATCAACTCGTCACATCTTTCTAGTTTAAAATTTTAATGGTAATAAATGTTCCTTTTGACTAGCACAGTAACCAACTTGACCAGTTGATTAGAACCTCGGCGCTACATGTAGGTGCCACAATGCTAGGCTACTATTATAGAACCTAAGAGTTTAATGCATCGATGTTGTTATTACATCACCGCGGTGTTAGACCTGGCTTATGAATTGACCTCCTTGGGCAGTGACAAATTTCATTTTGTATTCCTTAGAACTTTCCTTAGAGTTCTCTTTCTTCCTCTCATTTTCTTAGCTCTTCTCCCTTACTAGGAAGGAAACGATTCTATTCAAAAGGGTTGCTGGGAAGAGGAGAGCCACCTCCTCAAAAAAAGCTAACAAATTTATTTACTCAACATCAAAGAAATGCTATCAATATGTTATCACTCAAAAGTATCTCATCCCAGAGAGTAGCTTTCCCAACCCATGTGGGAAAGTGTAGAGCGTGAATATTGATTACAACAGGGCAAAGTTGACCTGTGAAACCCGCTCCTGCATAATCTTTTTGGTGAGGGAGTTCTTTGTCAATGTGAAGGAGCACCAGGACAATCAAGCATTTGTCTGGGGGAAATTAGTAAGCTTTAGTAGTATCACCATTTATGCATATTATGAGTTGCCAAATGTGGCATATTACCAATGTCTTCCTATTTAAATGAACACTTAGACTTTGATGAGGTTCTTGGTTTTCTCACTGGCTACAATGCCAACATCTAGTGAAAATGATGAGAGGAAAGGATCATCAACTTTCCTGTCACTGGCCTCACTGTTGAGTCTATGGTTTGGCAATATTTCATTTTCGCCAAGTTGATGCCCACTGGTAATATCAATGAGGTGACCAAGGATCGAGCCATTTTAAATTTTGTAATTTAAAGAAGGCTTTACAATAAATATAAGAAAGATAATTTATAATTTCATTTGTAATATGCTTAGGGGTAGTACTACAATAGGTTATGGTCATCCCTTCCTCATTTACAATTTATGTATTGTGGCGAGTGCATTAGGGGAGCCTGATGAAGAAGTTCGCATTGAGAAGACTCCTCTAATGAAGAGGCTTATTGGGGGTTTTGGTTCAAGGAGTGAAGTGGGGAAAAGCTCACGTGCCCCAAAACCCCGACTCTGAACCCCTAAATCTTTAAGCGAGCAAGTCTCAGACTTAAGGAAAGAAGTGGGCAAGAGTAGCCACAGGCTTAAGGCTTTAGAAATAAATTTTACAATCACATGGATCAACAATAAAAGTAGTTTTCATATATGGCCTAGTTTAATACGGAAATGGTCCATATGTTTGAAAATTATGGGCTTGGGGTTCCAAGTTAGGTTTCTTTTTTGGCAGTGCTAGAATATCCTTTTTTTGTAACTACCTCAGAGGTGTCAGAGGAAGATGAGAAGGAGGGTGATTATGACTACTAGATTCCCCTTCTTTTCATTTAGTTTATATTTTTCTCTTTATTTTGTACAATCTATGTAATCCTCCCTCTTTTATATTAATATATATAATTTTCTTTGACGTATTTATGTATTACTATGCATATGTGTTGTTATTTGTCATTTGGGAAGCTCAAAGATTAAGATAATGAAATCTTCCTACTTGAAACTTCGACCTATGTTGCGTCCGCTCACTCTTAATCTGCAGGTCTTGGGCTCAATACTCGAGAGTACAATGCTTCGACGCTCGATATGCAACATCGCGACACCCTGTAGAGAATAAATTTATGTTCATTCAACCTAAGGATGGCACCTCGGTGCTCGATATTCAGCGTCATGGTGCTCTATTATGAACTAGACTCGAGCATATAATTTCAAAGTTCAATATTCTAGATGTTTATTAAAAATATTAACTTATTCTAGTGTCATGGTGCTTGCGAGACAGTGCCAAGGTGTTGTTAGATTTTTAACATGGACAATCTTAAGAGCATGGTGCCTCGGCACTTCAACCACAACACTGAGGCATTGTTCATAAGGTGCTTAAAATTTAAAATTTTAGCAGTGTAATGCCTTAATAATGCTAGATTTTTATTTGTTTAGTGCAGAGCACTCTTCTTCCTTATTCGGATCAAAATCAGAGTGGGGGGGGGGGGGGGTTTGTTTCACTTGAACTAAGTTTGATCGTGGAATTTATGGCGTCGCGACATTGAGGTAACGACACTGTATTAAGTGCAAGAATCTCGAGAGCAAATAGCCTTGGAGCAAAGTATCCAGTGTCATGACCCTATGGGGCAGAGCACCAAGAATTCATTTCCTGAGAGCTTAGCGCCTCGGCCCTCAATCTTGGCGCTGCAACACCACGAGGCAGGAATGCATATTTTGAATATGAATTCTTAAGGAACCTAGCGATTTTCATGAAAATTTTAGTAAAGTAACATTTTAGCAATGCTAAGTTCTCGTATTTTAGTGCAATCATCTCTGGTTCCAGATTTAAGATTAATAAAGAAAGGTTCCTTTTTTCTGGCACTGAAATTAAGTTCAACGATGGTGGGTTTTTTTTCTTCTGAACTTGGGATTTTTGAGATAAGCGAACATTATTTTACTCCAGATCTAAGATCAATGAAGATATGTCATGTCTATTTCTCATTGGATCCAAGATCAATGGTAGAAATTTGACCAAAGCCAATTTTCAACGATACAAATTGGGTAAAAAAAGCATTATTCTAGAATTCTTTTACTTAGAGTGGACAAGAGATTACTTTTGTAGTGGTTAGAGTCATTCTTGCAGAGAGCATCGATTCCAGAGCAGGAGAGGAAAAGAGATGATTAAAGAGGAAGAAGGGGTGGGGGAGCAATTTCCCCCCCTCCACCCCCCCTTTTTATAGTATCTCTCCACTACTGGGGTGATTTTTCGCCCCATAATTATTCCCTTCCACTCTCATGGGAAGTTAGTGCTCGTGGGGCTGGAATGGTAGTTTTTCTTACTTCTTTAAACTTGAGATCATCGTCACAGCACTGCAGCACTATCATGGCAGCGCTGTGCTGCCATGCCATCGACTGGCCAACAAGATTAATAGTTATACTTCTAGAAGAATTGCCATAACGCCTCAGTGCCAAGATCACAGCGTTGTGGCCAAAATTTTATTTAATACAATTTTTTTTATGAGAACAGCAAGTCATTAAAGTCAGTTTAATGACTTAATTATATTCCTTGGAATTCACATGATTATTTTTGAACTCAATTAATTTGACAAGTGTTATGGTTTGTTGGAGCTTAAGGGCATACCTAAACAACTCTTCATTTAAACCTTGAGTGAGTGTAGCCTATGCCACTACAAGTTCATAGTCTATGACTTCTATATTTCTTTTTGGAAGCAAGTGATGAACTTTCTTAGGGATTCTCCATGCTTCTACCTCATTTAAAGAAGTGCTTAGGAACTCTTCAATAGATTTTGTACACTAGCAAATTGCATTATGAATATTCTTTTGAAATTGATGAATGATATTATAACTCCTACTAGCAAGCATGAGAACTATCTAAGTCTTGATTCTTTGAAATTGGTGAAGAAGAGGTGACACCTCATCACATCATTTATGTCCAATAGGGATGTTGTTTATTCAAAGTATGTTATGTGGTCGGTTCAGTTTGTGCTACCCTTATATGACTCTAAGTGTGAATCTTGAATCTGTGCGAAGGCAGAGCTTTCACAATTCTCATGAAGAAAGTATTGGTTTGATTCACATTTTTTGTTTATATCTCCTTTTATTCATTTGCATAATATGACTCGTCGTCCACACTAAGAGGTCTAGATAATTTCTCCTTAAATGAGCAAGCTCGACAGCTCATCTTTCATGAAGAACCTTCATTTTCTCTAACCTTTGTTAGCTTGTTATTGGCATTCTCTATGGTTACTTGTACTAGGTGGGTGATTCAATCCTTAATGTCTTTCAAATCTTAGTGTGTGGTAAACTGCTGAGTGTTCGACTCCATGTTGTCAAGCTATTTTTTTCATAAGTATCATGTTTTGGTATGTACCTGATTTCTAGTTCTCAGCCTCATCCACGCTCACCACAATTAAAAGGATGTTGAATCTAAATCTATTCATGGAGTGAAGCAAAACTTTCTTAGGTACATGAAAAACAAAGCTAAAAATAGAGTAGTGGAAAATAAAAAAAGTGTAAGAAATGTCTCAAATTTTATTATTCAAAAGAGATCTAAATATAATGCATTTTTTTTCTGGAGACAACAAAATGCATAGGGGATACGCCATTGTGAGGCAAACACTTAGCCATGAGTGGTGAGTTCTCTGATTTGGGTTCTTCAAGTTATCGAGATGATCTATTTAACGTATATTCTAGATGTATGACCAAAAATATGGGGGTGAGTTTGCATGTTAAGGGCCAATGTAATCTATGTGGTCAACTTCAATATTTCACTTTTGTTCTTGGGTTCTCTTCTCGATTGGCCATACTTAGTCTTATGCTTCTCTTTTATTGGCCAACATTCTACACCATAAATCATTGCAGGTCTTACCACCATCTTATAAAATTTTTTTTTAAGTCTAAGAAGTACTTTTCTATCACACAACAGACCAGATGCAATCTTCCACTTCAGCCATCCTACTTGACTTCTACAAATAACATCTCCATCTATTTCATCATCATTTTGAACAATAGAGCCAATATATCTGAATCGTTTTAATGGCTTGGTCATCCAATGTTGCAACACCACCACTAGAACTTCTACAACTAAAATTACGCTCTATATATTCAGTTTTAGGTCTACTAAAATGAAAACCTTTAGACTCTAAGGTTGACCTCCGTAATTCAAGTTTCTCTTGGACTCCCTCTCTAGTCTTATCAATAAGAATAATGTCATCAGCAAAAAACATACATGAAGGTGCAACTTCTTGTAAATGCATAGTAAGAAAATTCATAACTAAAGCAAATAAGATAAGGGCATAAGCCGATCCTTGATGTAATCCAACTAAAATAGGAAAATATTTTGTTAATCCTCCTCATGTTTGGACACAATTAACAACTATGGTATACATATCCTTAATGACTTGGATATAACCAATATTAACTAATTTCTTTTCTAGAACTCTCCAAAGAACATCTCTTATAACTTTATCATATCTAAATCAACAAATATCATAGATAGATTTTCCTTTCTTTCTTTATACTTCTCCATCAAACCTCTCAACAAATGTATAATATCCATAGCAGATCTACCTGGCATGAAATCAAACTAATTTTGAGAAATTTTTGTATGACATCGTAACCTGTGCTCAAACTCTCTCCCATAATTATAATGTATGACACATTAACTTAATTTCTCTATAATTTGCAAACTCTTGTGCGTCACATTTATTCTTAAATATAAGAATTAACAAACTCTTTCTCCACTCATCTAACATCTTTTTAGTCTTTAAAATAATATTAAAAAGATTAGTAAGCCAATAAATTTCTTGATCTCCTTGACATTTTCACACTTCTATTGGAATATTATTAGGTCATACTATTTTTTCACACTTCATTCTATTTAAAGCTACTCCAACTTCAAATTTACTAATACGATGGCTAAAATAAAATTCTCTATTTTCATTTAAGGTATTAGGGTTGCTAAAATCAATTGTATTTTTAAATCCTTCATTGAAAAGTTTATCAAAAAAATTCATCCACCTATTTTCAATTCTATTTTCTAAGAAATGCAGTTTATGATTTTCATTCTTAATATACCTCACTTGAAATAGATCTTTACTTATCCTATCTCTTTGCTTGGCTAATTTATACATACATCTTTCACCTTTTTTGGTAACTATTATATTATTTAGATCGCTAAAAGGTAAATTTTTTGCATCATATATTGCTTTCTTAGAATCTCAATGAGCAAATTTATATCTTTTCCAATTCTTTAAGGTTTTACATCTAAACTAAGTTTTATAATAATACTTCTTATTTCTCCTTTTTTTTTTTGCACATTTTTGACTCAACCATCAACTATTTTTATTAAAAGATGTTTTTTTTATTTTTTAAGCATATTTCTTGCAACTTGCTTAATTTCACATGCTTCTTTTTTTCACATAACATTAGCTTCCTTATGAACATCCCAAATTCTAAGCTCTAGTAGCTTGCTCTTAAAAATATTTTATTAGTGTTCTTTAAGTGCCCCCATCTAATCCTAGGATAATAATTTAATTTATTTTTCATCTTCCAAATCTACATTTTAAAATTTATAACTAATAGTCGATGTTGGGTACTTAAATTTTCACTCATAGTGACCTTATAATCTTTACAATCTAAACGAACAAATTTTTCATATCAGAAAATAATCAACTTGTGTTTTACTAGATCCATTTTTATAAATAATAATATGCTCATCTCTTTTCTTAAATATAGTATTAGCAACTACAAATCATATGCTAAAGAAAAATATAATATAGTCCTACTTTCTTTATTAGTCACTCAAAATTCATAGTCACCATGAATACTTTTAAAATCTTCTACTACTATACCAACATGTCCATTTAAATCTCCTACAATAAATACTTTTTCTTTAAGAGGTATATTTTATATTAATCTTTCTAAATTGTTACAAAATCATTCTTTTGAACATACATCCAAACCTGCTTGAGGAGCATAAATACTTATAACATTGATAATCTTAGTATCAACAAAAATCTTTAAACCGATAATTCTATCTCCAATTTTATTAATATTTCTAACATTATCCTTCAAATTTTTATCTATAATCACACCTACAATATTTCTAATTCAACTTTTACCTGAATACCAAAGTTTAAAACCAAAACTATTTATCAATCTCCTTGGCCTTCTCCCCAATCCATTTAATTTTTTGAATATATAAAATATGTATCTTCCTATGAACCATAATATCTATTAATTCCATTAATTTACTTATAAGAGTGACTATATTTTAAGTTCCTAACCTAATTCTAGTTTCATGGACTAGCTTCTTTGCCTACATTCATTCATAATGTGGGAACTCTTTCTTATTTAACATTGCACTCGGGCGCCAATGTAGCGGTTCTTACATACTTTTCATTGTATTCAAACTATACAATTCATTGCTTCTAGGGGACGCCCTATCATTAACACAATATTTTAAATGATTCATGTCATGATTATTTTGACAAGTTTTATGCTGGCTATAGATTGCCAATCACCACCCTCAAATTTTTACATCTGGGACTTGGGACTTGACAAAGGCAATGTTATACTAATTAACATCTCATTCTAAAAAAAGGTAAATCCTATTTTCAACAATAAAAAATAATATTTAGTTCAATTCCAACAATGAAACTAACGATAAAACTCAAAAACTAACATACAAGACATCTAAATTATTGATTTATCAAATAACAATAAATAAATATTGGAATTTACAACGAAATGCAAGCAACACATACTACAGTAGTAGCAAAGATGTCAGGATTTGAAGGGAATCGATATACATTGTACTAATAATTATTCTTCCCTATCCTATCAACTTCTTGTCAAGATCAATCTCCCAAAAATAACAACAATATTAGGTACCAACCCACACCACAAGAAAGAAAAAAATTGAAAATATCTCCAGAGAAAGGAGATGTGTGGAGGCTTACAATTTCAGCTAAATAATAAGATTATTAAAGGAAAGCTACAATCTCTTAGTAGTACTTCTTCACGTAGAGCTGTTGCTTATGAGAATAAGAAGAGATGAGGAGGACGTGAGAACAACAATCCCTATCATATTCACGAGATCACACCAAGGTACTCACTACTCATAGTAAGAACTATAGAGAAGAGGAAAACATATATGAGCTAAACATTTCGGGTTGTTATAGTGGAGGTGAAGGAATGTTCTTCACTGATGATGAGAAGAAGTGTCCACCCAAAATAATAGAAAGGAGGATACAAACACTTGAGTTTGGAGAGCCATAGATGGAGAGTGTGGATGATGAGTGTGTAATGATGATTGTCATAAGAATAGGAGAGTGTTGTGCCAATAGGAGAGACAAACTAGGGTTTCAAAAATCAAGAGATTAAAAAACCCTTAAAATAAAGCTTTTGGTATAGAGTGCTATGCCTACTTAACGAGTAGCTTGATCAGTCAATAAGTCGAGTTAACCTGAGCTCAAGCTTAAGCTCATAAAATATTCGAGATTGATTAAGAATTCAAATTCAAATTCAAATTTTAATAAATTTGACTCATGAAGGAGTCTAATTTTAATTATTTGATTCATTTGTACTCCAAATTATATCAATTCTATCAAAACTTGAAGAACTGCAGCACACGACCATTCCTCTCTCCGTCTCCGAAGGGTCCAAAAGATGGCGGTCATCCGTGTATCCAATGCGCAACTTCCGGCTATAGCTAGGGATCCGGCGATATCCGCCGTATAACAATTAGAAGATACTCAAATGGAGAAGCAGACATCCGCCAAGAATTCTCAGCCAGGGCCAGCGCTGCCACAGCAGCTCTCGCCTCAGGACTGGGAAACCCTAATCGATGACTTCCAGTCCGGCATCCCCTCGCGCCGTGAGCAATGGCTTCCTTTCCCCCTCCTCGATCGCACCTTCAACTCGCTCCTCCGCAAGGACTTTCCACTGTCGCTCAAACTCCAACTCCTACTTTTTCTCGAAGATTCGTCCGACCTGCTCTTCCGCTCCTCTTCCTCTTCATCTCTCCCTCCTCTCCTAGATTTTCTCCGTTCCCTCCTTACCCACTACCCCGTTGAATTCTCTCTTAAAGAACAGGCTATGATATCGACAACCTCGATTGCAATCACTGCACTCGACATCCCCTCCCCTCACCTGCTCGATCCCCTGGCTGAGCTCCTCCTCTCTGTTGCAAACCGCCCGAACCACGGCCCGGACCGCCACATGCGATTTGTCGCCTGCGAGTGTCTTCGCGAGCTCGAGCTCTTGCTCTGCTGTTATGTATTCTCGCGCAGGCGCACGCACGCTGCGCAGTCATACTCTGCCATAAATGGCCTCCTTCTTCCTCATCCATTCTTTCCACAGCCGTTACTCTTGTCCCTTCAAACACTTGACATCTTGCCCTCCAACCATGGAGCTGGTCTCAGTCCTGGCTAGCATCGTTGGTGCTCTTGAACGCCACATGCAGGCTGTGGCTGCGCTTCTGAAGGTGCAATTCTCTGGCCTGCTTTACTGCTATGACCCCATCCTCTGCCATGTTGTTCTCATGCTGTATTCACGATTCTCAGATACGTTTTCAGGGGAAGACGAGCTTGGGATTTCCTGTCGACTTGCCCTCATCCCCAAGGAAGCCCACCAAACGCTTGTCTTCAGGCTTCTCGCCATTCATTGGCTTTTGGGATCACCCCGGCTAGCTCGTGAAAAGGACTTTCTTGCCTCCTTGGCACATTGCTTCTATCCCTCTGTTTTTGATCCTCTTGCTCTGAAAGCTGCAAAACTAGATGTCCTTGCTGGTGTTGCTGCTCATGCTGATAGTCTTCAAGGTGAAAGGGCTACAACAGTCCAAGAGGGGAAGAAAGAGGGGAGTGCCACAGTCGTCAAGCTATTGGATGACGGATTAGTCTGCGTTTCAGCCTTCAAATGGCTTCCTCCTTGGAGTACGGAGACCTCTGTGGCATTCCGGACTCTTCATAAGTTCTTGATTGGAGTTTCCTCACACCATGGTAGTCGCTTGGCTGATGATGAGTTACATGCAGTTTTTGGTTCTTCTATCTTCCAAACCCTGCAGGTATTGGAAGCACAGCATATATTGGCATCCTTTCCTTTCGCTAGATCTTATACTTAGATTCTTAGTTTGACTCTGTCGGATTTCTATTATTTGTAGAGTATGCTGGTGGAGCTGGCATTGTCATATCATGTATTGGTTCCAGTGGTTGCTGCCTTTATTGACCGTCTAATGGGATGCAAGGGACATCTGCTAGTTGGAGAGCGTCTACTTCAGACGCTGGATGCACAACTTCTTCCAAAGCTGGATAAGGGTTTTCTGACGGCTTCATACTTTCCAATATTTGAAAGGATTGCAAGGAATGATACAATACCGCCTGGTGGTTTATTAAAACTGCTCACAAAGCATATGCTTTATCTTACTGACAAGCATGGCTCAGAGACTGGTTTAAGATCATGGTCCCAGGGAAGTAAAGTGTTGGGCATTTGTAGAACAATGTTAGTGCGTCATCGCAACTCAAGAGTTTTTCTTGATTTGTCTCATCTCCTTGCCTTCACCAGCCAATTCTTTCCTGACCTGGAAGTTCGGGACAGTGCAAGGTAAAGCCATATACGCTTCTTTGAATTAGTTGTGATGTAATGCTATTCTTTCTCATTCATTTCAAACTTTTTAGGATCTGCCTGAGGATGCTTTTATGTATCCCTGGAAGGAACCTCAAGACAATAATAGATTTTGGGAGCCAGCTTCCTGGGGTGTCACCTTCTCCTCAGCCAGCCTCTTTTTTCCAAGATCCTTTGCCACAACATCTACAGAATACTAAGAAATTGTCTAGTATTTCTTCATATATCCATATTGAAAGGGCAATTCCACCTCTTGTTGAGCAATCATGGTCTTTAGCATTTCCTAATTTAGAAACCAGAAGTGAGACCAGTTACTCTGAGGATATCAAAGACATTTCAAATCCCTCTACTACACCTGATAGTGATGCTGGTGTAACTATAGATAGGATCAGTTTGCAAGTGGAGACTCTTCGAGTGGACTCAAAGGATTCTGAAACACTAAGAATCTTGCAAAGGCATTTTTCATGCATTCCAGATTATCGCCACATGCCTGGGACTAAGATTGGTATACCCTGTTTATTGAGGTTTAAAGCTCAGTTTTTTAATCGGGTTTGGGGATTTGATTCACCTATAATGGGCTCAGACTTCGTGGACAACCTACCAGCTCTATATGCAATTGTTGTTACTTTTAAGTCTACTGCAAAATATGGGTCTATTCCTGCTTGTCGCGTCCCCTTTCTTCTTGGTGAACCTTCAAAAACTGGGCTTGATGTTGTTCCCATCAAGTGTGATGTCCAGGAAAATTCAAGTTTTCAAGCAGCAGTTACAGTTGAACTAGAACCTAGAGAACCAATGCCTGGACTTATTGATACTGAACTAACGGCAAATATTGAGAATGGTCAAATTTTATCAGGCATGCTACAAAGTATTACGGTAGGATTTGAGGACATGTTTTTGAAGGCTAGTATACCTTCTGATGTCGTTGATGATAGAATTCCACACTACTACCTAGATCTTTTTCATGCTTTATGGGAAACATGTGGAAGTTCTACCAACATTGGGCGGGAAACATTTCTATTGAATGGAGGTAAAGGTGCTGCAGCAATCTATGGAACAGAATCAGTGAAACTTCTTGATGTTTCCCCAGATTCTCTCATAACCGCAACAGAACAATATTTAGCACCATTTGTTGTCAGCGTTGCTGGTCAGCCACTGGTGAATATTGTAGGTAGTAATGGGATTATCAAAAATGTTATATGGGAAGAAGATTCTGCAGTTTTTCCTGAAAAGGAGAATAAAGCTTTGGTACCATACTCAGAAAATGAGCCCCTTCAACTTAAATATACCCAAGATGAAATTGCTTTATGGCATCCTCGTGAAACTATTAAAAGAAATCTTGGTACGTTTCTTGTTTTAATATTCTTACCACCTAGGTTTCATTTACTTTTCCAAATGGAAGTAGGTAATATTTCAACGTTAGTTAGGATTAGGACTGATCATTGGCCGTGCCTTGCGTATGTTGATGAGTATTTGGAATCCTTGGTGACAGATGAATTTTGAGTGAATTATTCTAGTCTTTGCCACACTGTTATTCTAGTATGGCTTTCTTCATGGAAGCTCATTTGCATCCGTTGCAGACGCAATTCTATTCTTGCGTTCGTGTGCCTAGAGCAGCATTTTTATGCTCATCAAAAGAAATAAAATTTGCATAAAATAAGTAATTTTTTTAACATTTCATTTTCGTAATTTAACGAACTTATTGTTTAAGTGCTTTTTTGGTTGTTTGTAGTTAGAAACTTACTTCTGAAAAATGGTGATTTTTTTGTTTCGTTCATTTTATGTGTTTAACTAAAGTTTTTTACTACTGAGGGGGTTTAAAGCTGCATATGGAATTTATAACCCATGTTTATTTTTGGCTTCCCACCCAAATGATTGAATCATGCAAATTTCATCATTAGCAAAATTATTTTCTTTAACTATAAGCAACCAAATCGGTTCCAAGTATTATTTTCGTATTGATATTTGATATAATTACTATTTATTTTGTTGAATCGTGAACTTGGATCAATAATTAGGTTGTCTTAATTGCAATTTGGGGATCCAGGTTCTAGCCATAGAAATGGCTTCTATGTTAGGGTACTGCATGTTGGCATAAGCTGTTTCCTTGTATGGAGTTTTATGTAGCTAGTCGCCCTTCATGTATTCGTAGGCCCCCTATTTGGACCAACTTTGTTTTGTTTTGTATTTTTAATATTTTATATTTTATAATTATTTTTAAAAAATATATTTGTTTGATGTCTTTTTATATTTTATTTTTCTAAAATAAGATTAAGTTATTTTTAAAGGCATTCAAGTAATTTTTAGGTGTTTTTTGTAACATTTAAAATTATGCAATTAGGTATTTAGGTATATATTTTGGTCTCTAAGATTACTCAAAATCAACAAATTACGTAAAGTAAGTTGTACAAACATTAAAATATACAACAACAAATAATATATTAAACTCAATAAAAGACATTAAAATATAATAGATCATAAATTAAAAGGTATTATGCAAATATCAAAATAATATAAGATATTAAAGTAAGAATTAATGATAATAATTCAAAATGAATATAATATAATAAGTTTTTTCTTTTCATTCTAATTATCTTGGAGTATTTCCATCATTCTAATCATTCAATATCAAAATTCAATATCAAAATAATATAAGATATTAATATAAGATATTAAAGTAAAAATTAATGATAATAATTCAAAATAAATATATTATAATAAGTTTTTTTTCTTCATTCTAATTATCCTTGAAGTATTTCTATCATTCTAATTATTCAATATCAAAGTATGAATATTAGTAATGATGGCAACGATAGTGACTAATATTGTGTGAGAAGCAAAGAGCACAAGAGGAGAGATGCTCGAGTAATTTTTACCATAAGATCGGTTGCATGTGTGTTAGGGCATGTATGTTATTTGAATAATTAATATTTATATTTAATTTTAAAAAAAATTTATATCTAAAAATATAGGTTTCAAAAAAATTGAGGGGAGGTGGACTTTAAGGAGTATTAATGAGGTTGTCCTGGTTGGCTTTATTGCGTAGTTTTAAGTAAAGGTTCTTAGTGTTATAAAGATGGGTATCATTGTTAGCCCGTACTACCATTCATCGTTGTTTATTATTAATTATTTTTAGTTATTGTTAGTCATCATTATCACTACTTCATTGATTATCATCATCAACATTATATAAAATAAAAATAAAATGTTTTCAAAAGATAGTACATATATTTTATTTGAAGTTAAAAAATAAAATATAAAATATAAAAATGATTCAGGTTGTCTTGGTTATTTAGATTTTTTTTTTAATAAGATCATTAAGTTTCTTTTCGTTAGACAAAAAAAACCAATTGTTTCTTAAGTAAATCAAAGACTTTGTACGTCTATTTATGCTAAGAGAACGAGAACTAATTTTAAATGATTCTCGTTTTAATATGGTGTTAGATTAGCTTCCATGGACTTCTATTATTTTGTTTTTACTGAAGTCAAACCTTCTTTTGAGTTCAGTAAGAGAGAGAAAAAAAAACTAATTAGTTGGTTCCTATTTTAAAGAATATAAGTGATGTACAAGAGTGTAAATTATAGAGTAAATTAATTTAATGTGTTATACATTAAAATTAATGGAGAGTAACTAAAATTTTTCAAAATTAATTTGGATTTATACTTGATAGATCTATCATTGATGTTATATATTTGTTGAGAAATTTGATGGAGAACTATAAAGAAGGTAAGGAGGATTTTTGATTTAGAGAAAGTATATGATAAAGTTTCAAGATAAGTGTTTTGGAGAGTTCTAAAAAGGAGTTAATATTACTTATATTTAAGTCATTAAAGATGTGTATATTGGAGCTGTCATTTGTGTTCAAACATAAAGAGTGGCCAAGTATTTTCTTATTTTAGAGTGGATTATATCAAAGATCGACTTTAAGCACATATCTTTTTGCTCCAATTATAGATCTTCTTACTAGACATTTATATGAGGATGTACCTTAGTTTACATATTTTTGCTGATTGTATTCTTCTTGTTGATAAGATAACAGAGGGAGTTCAAGAAACTTGAATTATGGATGTCCCCTTAGAGTTTAAAGGCTTTCATTTGAGTAGATCTAAAATTGAATACATAGAGTGTAATTTTAATTGTAAAAGATCTAGTGGTGGAGTGTGACAATAGGTGATCAAGTTATTTAAAAGAGTAAACATTTTAGATAGCTAGGCTTTATTATTCAAAGTGATGGTGATATAGATGGAGATGTTATTAGTAGAATTCAAGTTGGATGGTTAAAGTGGAGGAATCAATCAAGCCTATTGTGTGATAGGAAAGTATCTCTTAAATTTAAGTGTAAATTTTATAAGATAATGGTTGGCCATGCAATGCTTTATAGCATAGAATGTTGGCCAGTAAAATAAAAGCATAAAATTAAGTATTATAGAGATGAGGATGCTCAAGTGGATGACTGGTTTTATACTTAGATACAAAATGAGAACCGAATATATACGTGATAAGATTGGAATAGCTTTAGTGATAGATAAGATTAGAGAGAGTCGCCTTAGATGGTTTGGTCACATAAAATGCAGGCCATCTGATAACCCAATTAAGAGAAGATGTTTTAGATTATGCTTATGTTGTAGACCTAAAAAAAGACTTGACTAGAAAGTATAAAAAATGACTCTAATTTATTAGGTTTAAATAAGAATATGACACTTAATAGTGCACATTGAAAAAATGATATTCATGTAGCTGACCTTAAGTAGTGGGATAAGATTTATTATTATTGTTGTTGTAGTATTGAAGTTAAAACTTTATGGTTGGGAAGAAGAAGATGACCCCACTATTGACCAAATGGGATGGGACTAGTAGGGTGGTTGATTATCACCAAGGATCTTAAACATGAATGACTAAAGTCTTGGCTCAATCAGACTGTCTCTAGCAACAATGTGCAATGCGGTTACAACACAAATTCACATCAATCTAGAAAGAACAAAATGTGATCCCTCGTCCTAAATTGTTAGAATGTTCATCTTTTGTAAAAGCAATTTAAGATATATAACTTGTGATTTACCATAATCAAAATCATATGACCCCTCATTTAGGAGATGGAGGCTGAAGAGTTCGATGATGGGGAGAAAGTTGATTAATTCAGTTGATCACTTACATGTTAGTGATTTTATTTTATTCCCATTTTTCATATATGTATAATTTAAGTGCAAAAGCTTAATTTGATGAGAATGACACAACTCATATTTTTGATTTGAAATAACAGGCAAGTCAAATGAAATAATATGGAATCAATTAAACTTATTACAGTGATATTTGTTGGGTGGTATTGACTTACATTATTCAAGTCATATGGATTGTGCCTATAATATACATAAGTATAATGGTCTTATGTAAGAGGACCGAGTGAATTCCTTCTTTAATTAGCTCCATGATAGACTTGACAAGATTTGAACTAATGGACTACAATTAGAGCCATTTTCAACCTTTGAACAAGCAAATGCGTATGCCTAGAATGATGTAGCCAAATCATCTTTCTTACAACACTTGAAACATTACCGTTGATGTTATGTCATCATAAAGGATGAAAATTTCTTTGCAAAATAGTCTCTAAACCAAGTGGCCACACCGAGTCCTAGGTGTCAAATGGAATGCCAAGCATCAAAGCAACAAAAAGAAAATTGTAGAAGTGACTATTCGTATTTCCACAATCTTAACTACATTTGAGAATTTTGCTTTAAAGTTGCATGATTATCATGACCATGTTGAGGTGTAAGCTCAAGAAACTAAATATTAAATTAATATAAATTAGGAATCAATAAATGTCATTTTAACATAAAAGTAAGATATTCAAGTTAGATCATAACAAGTCAAAGTAAGATCATAATAATGTACGTGGGTGTCAATTAGTTCAATTGTTAAGGGTCTTGAAAGTTGTTGTTAATGTCTTGAGTTTGAATTTCGCCTACACTTTATAGACTTTGGTGGTTTAAAAAAAAGTTCATAATAATTTGGCTCTTTCACTCCCAATTCAATATAAATTGTGGAAAAAATTTATGAGAATTCTATAAATTTTGAAATTAACTTTATTTTAATTATTAGATATGACATCGAGATTAATATACTATATCAAAAGTTAGAAATATTATTTTGCAATAGATTCAAAGGCTAAAATAAAGAAGATTTTTTTAATTATTATAGTTAAATATGACAGAGAGAATAATATACTATCTCTAGCAATAGTTATTCACCTATGAATTCAAATACAATAATAGAAAAAGTTTTAAAGTTTGCATGATTTGCATTTTCAAGAAATTTCATTAGTTGAAATTTCATTAAGATTTTTGAGATGTGAGTTCTCTACAGAAGCTTGCCTCTATAGTTAACTACAGCTTACGAGTTCAATCTCTTAAAAATACTCTCGATTAAAATAGTGGTGAGACAATCTCATGATTTATTCAAAGTTTATTTCAAGTATTTGATTATTTGAAAATTAAAATGAGATTGGTTCAAATCAGGAAAAAAGTTCTTTTTAGAGTCCAAAGAAAAATAAATAGGAAGCACGAGATATTGAGAAGCTCAGTAGTGCTATATTTATCTTAAGGACAAACAATACAATTTAGTATTCAAATTTATTTATGTTTCGAGTTGATCATTTTATTAAAAATTTGAGATTAATAATTCACTAGTATAAGATTAGGATTAAGCCTAAGAGAGGAGGGCTTATGAAGTAGCCTAAAAAATACAATCAGCCTCAGAACTTAAATTAAGGTGAAAATTATCATAAAGTACTCACTTAGACTAAATCCAATGATAACTAAAATAGGGCTTACAAATTTCAACCTCATCTGAAGCTAAAATAGGCTTGACTCTATTGGACTTATATTCTTGCCTAGAAGGCTACCAACTAACCCACATAATCACTTTAAAATCATGAAGTCTAATTTTATATGAATAAAAAGATATATTAGTCTATTATTAATTGGGAAAATTTCTATGCCTATACTTAGGCACTATATTAAGCTATATGTGAGTATAAAATGCATCAATTTACATTTTATAATTTTTATTTTGATAACTTGATTTATTTTAAAGGATGTATGCATGCAAATTATACTTACTATGCATGTATTCAAGAAATAATCAAAATTTGAATTAGTTTTTAGAGGTAGTCTTCCCCTAGAAGGATAATCATCTTCACAAGATACATGCCTCCTTATATGAGACAATATGATTTATGATTTAACATCCAAAAGTATTTCTAATAATTGTTATTTATTATTCCTAGAGGCTTTTAAAGTATTTTTGTTATGAGTTGAATTTATTTTTATGTTTTATTTGATCAGTTGAGTAGAAAACTTATTTTATCTTAAGAGTTTATTGCATAAATTGAGGCTTTAACATACACAAATAATCATAGAAATAAACATAGAAAAAGCAAGCATTTCTAGTGAGCAAATAATGTATGTATTACAATCAAATAATCAAATTAATAAAAAAAAGCCTGTGTCGCTAGATATTACTATACACCTAAAAAAGTAAAAATTGGCAGCTAAACTCTGCAATTACATTGCCCGAGCTAGACCTACGATTGGCAGACTTAGCCCGTCGGTCTCCTACTTCATATTCTGATTCTTTTGGTTCCAAATGGATACAAGAATTTACGGATTGATAATAGTTCATAAGGTGCAAATACGGATGGATCAATAGCTAACATTTCTCATCTATGATATTTTAATTTTTATTGTTATTGGACTCTTTTTCTTCTAAGTTTAATGTAATAAACTTATTTTTTTTCATTCATAGTATCATAAATAAAACTCATACTTAGCTTTTGTCTCTTCATCGACCTTTTTTAGAACATGAAAATGCTTAGTTGGTATAATAGCATATGCTACACTTAACCAAAATCTATCACTAAAATTAATCTTCACGATGATATTGTAGCACACCCTAGAAGAGATTTGAAATGGTGTGTGAAAGAGAATTTCAACGAATTAATGATTTTTTGTAGTCATATATTTTAAATTAATCAATGTATAAAATTATATTTATTTTTAATCACTTTAAAACAATATTTTCAAGCTATTTGGCATATAAGGATTATTTTATTAAGTTTTTTTTATCTTCTAAAACTTATTTTCTTATCAGTTTTTTGAATTAAAATATTATTTAACAATGCAAGTTCCTTGAATTGAAAGATTAATCTATCTACATTTTTATGTGGCTTGTATGCTATATAAGATCTGTTTTCTTGAATGATTTGTAAGATAAATAATATCATTGTCATTATATTCTTCACTCAATCAACATATTAAATGCAATTGTAATTAGCGTAGAAGGTTAAACAAAGTGTAAATCAATTTTTTCTTGGTTTAACACCAATGTCCTACATTTAGGCTTTGAGTTCTCTTGAGATTTTCACTTTTCTCCTTGTTTGCATCTAAAAAAATAATAATAATTAAAAAAATAACTTTTTACCCATAGCGTTGTGGTGCTACAATTATGGCACCTAGGCACTGTCATAAATTTTGAGAAAGATAACTATCCCAACTAAGTGCTGATTTAAGTGGCACGACACTGCGGTGCCGGAATCCTAGTGCCGAGGTCCAACAACGATGACCAGCAATTTAAAAAAAGCAAAAAAAAATTAACACTTTTTCGCTCACTGACTCCCTGACAGTTACAACTGCCTAGAGGGGAGCGGGAGGATGGTTGAAGAGACAAGAAATCACCCATTTAGTGGGGATGATTATCCAAGAATACTTATAAAAGGGGGCGGACAATTTCCACTCTCCCTTCTTGGTCTTTTTCTCCCGCTCCAGCACTCTCATTCTTCGTACTCTCAATTTTTTGTGATTCCTCTCTTTGCAATGAACTTCTTGTTGATGTACGAGGACAACGAGGGCACTCTCCTCTTATACGAGGCAAGCACAAGATCTACCACCATGAATTTTAGGTAAATTTCTTGGGTATGTTTCTTTTATGAAATTATTTCTCGCTTAAAAAAGATTTCCACCTTCGATCTTGGGTCCGGTGGAAAATCAAGAAGCACATCTCCATTAATCTTGGATTCAGAGTGAAGAAGAATGTTTCAGAATCCTCAAATTCTAGAATATTGAATGTTGAAAACCTCCGCTATTGAATTTGGTTTTGGGGCAAGAAGAACACCCTCCCTCCGTTGATCTTGGATATGGAACATGAGAGAAGAATGGTTTACACTAAATTAATAAAAATATAGCATTACTAAAGTGTTATGTTGCTACATTTTTATAAAAAAATCACTAAAATATTCAAGAATTCGATTTAATACATGTTTTTCCGTTTAGCGGCGATGTAGATGTCCAGCACTGAGGCGCCAAGCTCTTGGGAATGAAATCCTTGGTGCTCTATTCCATAGCGTCAAGGCATTGGATAGTTGGAACTAAGGTGGTAAGTTTTTGGATTTTACTCTCTTAACACAGCATCGTAGTGTTATTATCATAGTGCCGAGGCACTATGTCTTGAAGTCCATTCCACCATTGAACTTGGTTCCAGTGTGAAATGAAATCTTCCCTTCGATGATCTTGGGTCTAGAACAAGGGAGAAGAGTGTTAATGCATTTAGAAAATTATGAAAACTTGGACTGCTAAGGCGTTATGTTGCCAAAATGTTGAATTTTTTTAAAAAAATAGTTGAATCTTAGACATTAGTGAAACAACACCAAGGTGCTATAGGCCTAGTGCCAAAGCACTACATCCTCAAGAAGATTAAGCTTAGACAGGCATCTTGTAGCATCATGGAAATGGTATCCCAACGTCAAGGTGTTGTGTTCTCAGAATGGACACGCAATTAATAATATTAAGGCATTCATATCATAATCTAAATTATACCCAAAACGTCATGGTGCTACAAATATAGCACTAAGGCATTGCATCCTTGAAAATTTTAAGCTTGGGCAGGCATCTCATAGCACCATGGTGCTGGCATCCCAAACTTTGGCATAGTGTTTTCGAAATGGACACCCAATTAATAAATTTAAGGCATTCATATCATAATCCAAATTATACCCACAACATTGTGGCACTACAAATAGAGTGCCAAGGCACTAAGCTCTCGAGTTTTGAATTAATCATTTTCAACTTAATAGCGCCAAGGCGTTAGGCTAGTTCGTCAGTGCCGAGGAGTTGAGCCCTAATGTTAAGTAGAAAATTTTTATTCCTAAAAATTTTATATTCTTGAGCATTCCACAGTAACATACTTAAAGGAGTAGAAATGAAGAAAACACATCTTTGTTAAATAAAAAATTTACTATTATAAATTATTACAATGAAAAATAAAAAGAGAAAAAATACAAAATAAAAAAGGAGGGAAACTAGTAGTCATAATCATTTCCTTCCTCTTCTGTTTCTAGCTCCAATGAGGTAGCTATATAAGGGGGATATTGAGGCACCGCAGGAAAGGAAGCCTGACTTGGATCCCTAAGGCCATAATTTTTACACATATAGACTAGTGCCATATTGAACTGGGCCATATAAGAAAACTATTCTATTGATGATCCATGTGATAATCAAAAAAATTTTCTAAAGCCTGCTGTCTACGGTTACTCTCACCCACCCCTTTCCTTAAATCCAAGATTTGCTCATTTAAAGGTTTAGAGGATTGGGGTTGAGGTTATGGGGCATGTGAGCACTCCCCCACTTCATACCTCGAACCAAACTCTTCAGTAAGTCTTTTCATGGGAGGAGCCTCTTAAATAAGGACTCCTTTATTAGGCTCTCCTAACACACCAACTGCAGTGCATAAATCATAAATAAGAGAGGGATGACCATACCCGACAATGATATTGCTCCTAAGCATATTACAAATAGAATTATAAATAATATTTTTTATATCAATTATAAAACTCTTTTGAATAGAAAAATTCAAAACGACTTTATCCTGATCACCTCACTGATATTATTAGTGCACATCAGCTTGACAAAAATAAAATAGTGTCAAGCCTTAGACTCTGCCATTAGGTCAGCGGTAGGAAAGTTAATAATTCTTTTCTCCCATCAGTTTTACTCGATGTTGGCATTTTTACGAGTGAGAAAATCAAGGATTTTATCAAAATCACAATGCTCATTATAATAGGAAAGAAAATGATTGTATGCCATATTTGATAATTCGTAATATACGTTGATGACAGTGCTATCAAAACTTACTAGTTTTCCCCAAATGAAGAATTTTTTGTTTTGCTGCTCCTCCGTATTGGAGAAGAATTCTCACACCATGTGGACGACACAAGAGTTCCTCTCGTATGCCAACTTCACATAGTTGCATTCATTGATCACCCCTTTTACTCTCCCATATGGGTTGTAGAAGGTCCTTTCTGAGATGAGATGCTTTTGGGTGAGCGTGTGTTGATATCTCTCTTAAGCTTCCACGCTAACAAACCTATTAGTTTAACTTGAAGTTTCCCTCCTCTTGCTAGTGAGCCTCTTGAACGGTATGATTTCTTTGACTTAAGAGAAAGCTAAGAGATAAAGAGTGCACCATGATTGAAATGAAAATTTTTATAGCCCTAGGCATCGATTTATAAGGTAGGCATAGCACTATGGTACCACATCTGGGCGCCAAGGCGCTAGGCTCCCGTGTTCTGGAACAAAGGTCCAGCGCTACGACACTCACATGTAGCACCTATGTGTTGGTCAGTTGGTCAAGTTAGTTTTTGTGCCAGTCAAAAAGAGTATTTATTATCATTAATTTTATAAATGAAAAGCATGTCAAGTATTGATGTAGAGCCGCATAATCTGACTCAATGCCATAACGCTGGTAAAAAAGTTTGCCTTTCTATTTAAAGCACTTGTCCGTCTGCCAACTTTTCTGAACCAACTTTTTCCTGGCACTATGGTGCCATATAATCAACACCTAGGTGCTAGTTAGTTGGTCAACATGAATACTTGTCATAGAATACTATAGTACTAATCACTTGATGCCAAGGCGCCAATTTAATAATGTCATAGTGCTACCAAGCGCCTACACTGTTCCTTAGAATTACAAAATTGATGTTACCATGTAAACACCCTATCAATCTATCCGTTCTCCATATGAATGCCTTATAATTCATTCACCATGTGAATACTCCTATAATTTTGGGATTCTAAAGGAATGTAAGCCCAGTATTCTATCTATTTGCCATACGAATGCCCCAAAATTCATTCACCATGTGAACACTCCTATAATTTTGGTATTTCAAATCTTCTATCTATTTTCTATGCAAACACCATATAATTCATTCACCATGTGAACACCCTTATATTTAATGGCATTCCAAAGGAATGTAAGTCCAATCTATCTATTCTCCATGTGAAAACTCAGATGACATTCCAAAGGGATGTAAATTCAATCTATCCATTCTCTATGTGAACACCCTACTACCATTCCAAAGCATATAAGTATAATCTATATCCATTCTCTATGTGAACACCCTACTACCATTCCAAAGCATATAAGTATAATCTATACATTCATCATGCGAACACTCCTATACTAAACCTCTAGTCTACTTGAGATATTTGAGATGAGCCAACCCATAGTTGCTAATCAGACTCTCTGGACATTACGACAAGCCCTCTGATGTTTGTAGACTAGAATAATATAGTCCCAGGATGACAAAATGATATGATGTTGATTAGGATTATTCTCCTACCCCCTTTAGATAGTCATCTATGCCATACCACACACACCTTTAGATACCGATTCATATTAGGAAGATATGATTTTTTTCCAACCTTAATCATGAGTGCTCTCTTAGTATTGTAAGAGAGGTAATTAATTATGAAGGCTTGCGTTCATAGGAAGTAGAATCTAGATCAAAATAAAACCTAACGTAATATTAAGGGAAATCTTGTTGAATATATATCAATCTGCCAACATACTCCTACCCATCCCAATAAAGATGGCAAAGAGTTTTCAAAAAGATATTTTTCTTAAGCGATCAGATTTTTGGCAACTCCACTGGAGATTACTTCTCTCTCCATCTCTGGTTGGAAAAAAATAAAAATATATGGTGTCATAATAGACTCAAATAAAGTGTTATAATGTCTTAAAATTTTAAGATCTATGATTAGGTTCATTAAATAGAAAATATCAAGAATATGATGACTGTGTAGCTCAGTGAGGGATCCATTGTAAGATTCTCTGAAGCCATAATCAATGATAGTTCTACTGGAGCTACTCTCTAGTTTGAAATAATTTTTGAGGTTGTCTAGTTTTTGCCCGCTGAACCTATCACTAAGCCTGTCACCAAGTTTGCTGGAATGCTAAAAGCATTCAATAAGGGAAAGAGGTTGAATGTGAACATTCCGAATGATACCAACAATAAAGCCCTAAACTTAAAGAGGGGCTTTGTCTTTGATAGGTTTTCAAAGGCAATGCCAACTACCCCTGCTTAGAATAAGATAGTTGTCAGGCCCAAGTTGAAGTTCATTATCGTTAACCCACTAAACAGTGCATTATGGGAAGCTACTACCCCACATACTGTTACCTTTACTCCAGGCAAGCATGACCACGAAGCTTCTTCCTCAAGTACTTAAATTTCCAAGAGGGCTAGCATAAAATACAATGCTGGTTGTAGAGCTACTAGTTGCCCGTTCCTACCGAGCAACAAAAGACCCATTGGTGGAAGCAAATATACCCACCAACAATAATTTTGATCAGTTTCGATGGGTCAAAAGAAATAACTCAAGAGGACCTATAAAGAAATCTTTTTGCGATAAATATACAAATCTCAGTCTACAGAATAAACCACAGAAGGAAGAGTTCATTTTCATCAAAATCTACAAAATTCTGAAGGCCGTTATGTTTACCTCAATTTTTGATGAGGTTAATATCATTTTCAAGACTAGTAATTAAGATACCTAATCATAGATTAAGAATATCCTAATTAGACACATAGGACACTTCACTTAGTGACCTAATGCACCTTTCTAGGGTCTAACCTAACCCAATAAGATTGGATAGACCATACTAAATTCAAATTAAAATCTAAAATAATTGAAATTAAAATATATTGGAACTTAAATCAAGGTGAATAGGATAATTAACCTAATTATCCTATTTAACCCTAAATTAATTTAAACTTAAAAGAAATTCAAACTAAATTAAAACAAACTCAATTCAAAATCAAATAAAACTATGAAATGAAATTCAAATCACAGTCAAATTGGATCAACCCTTTTTCACATAGGTTGGACTTATATGAGCCCCACCACGTCAAAGGTCAATCCACCAAAATTTGATCAAATGAAATCATTTCAATAGATCCAAATGATAAAATAAACATGTTTAAACATTGATTTAAAGAATATAAATCCATTAAGGACTTAATTAGGTTAATGAGATCATTTTATCTAAATGAGTTAAAATGAGCCTTTTTGAATTCAAATAAAAATCAAACTGAAATAAATCCAAATTGATTGTTCAAAATTATTTGAAAATGATTATTAAACATAAATCAACTAATTATTGGATTTAAATTAATTAATATTGACCATTTAACCTAATTAACTCAAATTTAACCCATTAAGACTAAGTTGGGCCAAAAAGGGTTTTAAACTCTAAATAAGTGAAATTAACTAATCCAATCCATTTCAAATGCTTGGATTAACATAATTGAAAGATAAATACATTGTAATAGAGTCAAGTAAGTCATTTGACTCAATTAGACCAAACCAAACTCATTTAAGCTATAATGTGTTAAATATGGAATAAGCAAATGATCAATTTCAAATTCCATTAAATCCATTGATTAAAAACATCATAATTGATTAAATGAATATAATTAAAGTATAAATCTAGCATTAATCCATCAAATGGATCCAGTTAGATCAAGCCATATAAAAAAGTTCCTAAATGACATAATTTCAAAAGATTTGAACCCAAGCTTCAATAAATCATCTTGGAATACATTCAAACCTATCTTAAGATAAGTTTAGGATAATTGGCAGCCAAGATTAATCAAATTAATGAAGTCTAAGTCAATCCAAGGAAAGGAATATGCCATGGCAAGAGAGGAATACATGAAGACAAATTTTCTTCCCCAATTCACTCCTTCTCTTTGCTCCTCCACCTCAGCACCCTTGGACGTGTGTTAATCTGCTAACCACCCCTTAGCGCTAACCTCTAAGGGTGATAATCACATTGGTCAACCAAGCAAAGATGGAAGCTTTGATAAAGCTTTCAGCCAAACATGGAAAACCAAGACAAAATGGTCAAAATCTGCAATTACACTTTCCATCACCTTCCCCAAGCTAAATGAAGTTGAGCGCAACTTTTCCCCAACCCCCATGCCACCGACAAGCTAGAGAATGACTAAACTCGCTGGAAAATGTACGAAGCTTAGTCTCCACTCTAATCCATGGGGAGGCAATCCAATTCCTCCTTCTTAGAGTCTCGTCGCATCTCCACAAAGCTAATTAAGTCGTCCCTACCGCTTGAAATAACTGTCGGAGAGGTACGCATGAAACCCAACATTCTTTACCTCTAGTTTTGGGTTTTTATGAAAGAAACTTGATCCCAAGAGAGATTAAGCCATTCAGATGTGATCTATGTGAGATCCTAATGGATTTGGAATTGATATCGAGTGATTTCATCTGTTAGATCATCGAAAAGCATTCTGAACTGACAGATAGCTCTCAGCTTTCATCTCCATCGAACAAGATGTAATCTATGCAGTCTATTGCTTTTATTAAAAATGGATGATCAAGATTTAGTTGGATCGATCGATTAAACCCCCATAGGAAACCATTGGTTAATTCAAGCCACCCGATCTACCAAGATCAAACTACATTCTGCTACCATTTTAATGCACAATCCACGGGGATCCAGTGTGGACGAATCACGAGGCACCTCACATAAAGCGGTGCCATGTGGCACTGACGCGTCTAAATAGTAAATTTAGGTTTTTTAAATTTAAAAATTATAGAAAATAAACAATAACTTCAAAAAATCATAAAAAATAAAATCACATTAAAAAAATGTAATTAAGGATCTTATGGATTCCTCTTAGTGAGAGGAATCCATTAAACCCCAAATCCCTAACTTTTATTCGGTAATTTTGGGTTAACTTGAGTTTGAATGAAAATAATCAAAGTCAAATTAATCTTAAATCATTATTCCAATTGATTTGAAACTTTGGGGAAATGAAATTAGGGTAAATATACACTTTAAGAAAATTTGCATGATTTATTTCAAAGTGAATCAAAAAAAATATTTAATTTCAAACCTTAAACCCTAATTTTAATGAAATAAATTAATATAGAATTAAGAAAATAAAAAAATTTATAAGATCATCTTAAATTATCATAATAAACTATAATAAATCTAAATAACCCATTGAAAACTTCTGAAATTCAATAATGTATAAAATCACCTAATTTACTAATTTATTGAACAAATTAATTTAAATAATTAACCTAAATTTAAGAAAATCATAATAAATCAACCAAAGATTTAAAAATTTTAAATGACCCCTCTATGGAAGCATCTTCAATAGAGGAATCTATGAAAAATAAAACCACTTAATAATATTTTATAAATTAGGCTTAGTTTAAGTTTTAATAAAATAATTAAAACTTTAATTAATCTTAAACTGCACATCTAATCAAAATCAAACTTTAGGAAACTCAAACTAGTAAAGAACCCCATTTGTCATAAAAATTTCAAGGTCAATTGGCATCTGGATTGGAAGTTATTGGATTTCCAATCTCTTGGTCAATATAAGTGCAACAATAAATTTTAGAACTATAAAAAAATTATAAAATTTATAATATCAACTTGAAATATATTTATCAACATTAGAACACTTAGAGAAAGTTGTCTAACACTCTAAAGTCAATAAACTTATATAATTACAAACTTAGGGTTTAACAAAATAATTAAAAATACAAAATTCAATTAAGCTTCAAAGTTAATAATCGATTAAATCATGATAAGTCCACTAATAAAAGATTCTTTAACCTTTGAACTTTATAATCTCTTAACATATGAGTCCATTAAACCCATTTAAGTTAAGGAGTAATGTAGTTGCAAATGTAAATAAAATAAAGATAACAAGTCCAATAAATAAAATCTAAAATGACATAAAAAGTTAAAAATGGTCTAGAATAGGTTTAATATCCAAGTAGCCAAGTCCTTAAACTTCTTAGATCAATGCTAGCAATAAAGATCCCATTAAGTTAAGTGATAAAAAGAACCTTTCTAAATAATTAAACTAACATTTCCTTTAAGCTAACTAAAGATAATTGAATCATTTTATTTAAGTTCATAACTCATGAATGTCAATGAAATAAATGAAACAAATCATAACTTGAAACAAATTACATTAATCTAAACTCATTAGCAAGTATAGGAATGTTAATGAAATAAATAAATAAAAATAACAAAAGGAAAATATAAATAAAACCTAACTAATCAATTAAAAATTATACAATTGATAAAATTTAGGAAAATTTACATACATACCACGCAATTCTTCTGCATTTACATATTTCACACTCAAACTTGAATATTTACAAAACTAGCACTTTCCCTATGCTAAAAAAAGTGCATTTCACTTGAAAAAAGTAACAAGGGTGGTATTTTTGATGTAATAATAAAGATTTAGGTGCTATTTAAGTAAAAATTAAAGTTTGGGTGTGAAATACGTAAATTCATAAGAATTGCATGGTATGTATGTAAATCCCCCTAAAATTTAAATATAATAAAATGATAACATTAAAATTAAGATTGAATTTAAGATATTATTTAAGTTCATGAAAATAAATGAACATAAACATTAATAGACATAAACCTTAATGAAATAATTAAGTCAAATAAACCTAATCATTTGAATCAAATCATTTGAAGGAAGTAATGAATGAAATTAATTCAATTAAAATTGAACAAATCAAATAAAACAAACATAATTAAATGAATAATGAACCAAATCAAAAGGATTGAATATGAAGGTTAAGTTATATAACATAAGCATTAACAAACATAATATCAATGAAATGGAAGAATAAAATTACATCTTGAAATTGATTAAGTTAATTTATCCAAACCCATTAACATAACATTAATGAAAAGAAGGAATGAAATTAATTTAAATTAAATAAATTAAGTAATTAAACTATATAAAAATAAATAAATATTTAATCAAAATAAAATAAAAATTAAGACAATGAATAAGCCAAATAATTTAAACATTAATCAAACTAAAAAAGATTAATCAAATTGAAAGAAATAAAAAAGAATAATGAGTCGTAATTCAATTCTAAATCAAAATTAAAAACTTTAATCCAATCAAATTTAACTTAAAAGATTTCAAGAAGTGGTTAATCAAGATACTTATGATCTTAGTTTAACCTTTAGAATGAAACTTTACTTTAGGTTAAAGCCTTCATTCCACTAGGATTTAGGATGTTGAATAAAATAGGTTTCACCTAAAGTGGAACTTACTATATTCTTCATTATTAAAAACTTAACTTTTATTTTAATATAAAATGAATCTTAAAATGGAAATGAAATTATAAATTTTTAAATCATTTAAACCCCACATGGTAAATTAAACTAATTTTAAGATTAAAATAAATCAAAATAATATATATATATATATATATATATATATATATATATATATATATATATATATATATATATATATATATATATATTATAATTAGCAACATATGGTATATTGTCTGGGCACCCGAGGTCGTAGGGCTACAGGTCCGAAGGAGGTCTTGATATCTCGAATCTCTACTATAACAATGACAAGTACCTATAGAGCGAAATATGAAAAGTAAAAAAATAAATCTCAAAATCAAATTAAATTAAATATTGAAAACCCAAATTTAAACTTAAACTTAAAAAGAACCTAATATAGTCATGCCACACAAACCCCTCACTAGAGTTCTTTGAGGTCACCGACTCTATATTTAAGTTAGGTCGATCAGTGATGTAATATTTTTATTGCTTTGTGGTATAATATTTTAGACATGATGATTAGGATATGTATCCATTAGACTTGATTGTAGGATGCTGTTTCTAGAACTAATGCTATCTTCTACAGGGGACTATGTTGAAAGAGACTATTATAATGAATTGCAAATAAATACTACTTTCTTGCAAGTATGCTTAAGTCCCTAAGCATAGTCCAATAGGACAAGTGGGCTTGGCAAAAAACTAATGCTAAGTCCGTATATTTGCAAATATAATCTAGTGTGTTGTTTGTATTTCTTAACGTTTATTTTACAGAGCTTAGAAATTTCTTTTTGAATTTTAAATATAATTTGAGCCTAGAATTATGTTATGATCTATGAGAACAAGGAATAGCAGGAGTTGACTGTATCATTCTAGTGGTTTCTTGTGAAGCCCAAAGGAGAACCTTGAAGATGGAGACGACCTTGGAAGAAGACCCATAGATCTTGACTTGTAGTTTTAGGCTAGGCTATATAAGGCAGAGCCCACGCGACCCAAATATAAATTAAATTAAACCATACAACAATTGAAATATGAATTTAATTAGGCTTAGATTAAGGATTTAATTAGGGAATTAAACTTAATTACCTTATTTAAGATAAAAATCACATAAATAAAAAATTTCAAATTAAATAAAAATAAATCCAAATCAAATTAAATGAAAAGCACGAAACTATAACATGAATATGAAAAAAATCAAATCCAAATCAAAGTCAAATCTAGTCAATCTTTTTGTCATGAGTTTGACTTATGTAGGTCCTACCAAATCAAAGGTCAACCCACCAAAATTTGATAAAATAAAATATTTCCAAATGATTTAAATAATAGAATAAACATGTATAAATATGAATCTAAGGAAATTTAAATTTATTTAGTCCTTATTTAGACTAATTAGATCATTTGATCTAAATAGGCCTAAATGAGCCTTATTCGGTTCAAACCCAAATCAAACCAAAACCAACTCAATTTGATTGCCCAAAATCACTTGGATAGTAATCAAACATAATTAAATCCATCATTGGGTCCAATTTAACCAATTTGGTGACCAAAATGAACTCAAACTTAACCCATTAAGCCTAATTTTGGTCAAATGGCTCAAATTTGAAATCAACTTGAAATTAAATGAAATTGATCACTCCAAATCATCTCATACATGTGATTAAAAATCATTAGTGTCTAAATATAATTTAATTGAGTGAAAATGAGTAATCTAACTCAATTAAATTTAACTTAATCCATTTAAATCAAAATGGGTCAAGTTGACTTAAATCAAATTAATCTCTCATGTGGCATGGGATAATTGAATTCTCAATTATCCAATGAATAATCAATGATGATTTAAACCCAAACCTAAAACTAATCGAATAAATAAATTTATTCAAATCAATTTCATCAAAGTAAAGCCAAAATGTCATGAAATCAAACACTTAAATTAAAATCCAATCCAAATGGACTTAATCCAATATTTAATCCATATTAAATGGTTTAACTTCGGTCAACAACCAACTAACAACTTATGAGGTAATGAGGTGGCCAAGGGAAAAGTTAGGGATGGTGTGAAAATCATGTGGAAAAAAGAGTAATCAAAATTTCAAGAGAGAAGGAAAATCCTACTTCCCCTCCTCCATACCTCATCCACATCTTGGCCTCAACTAGTTTAGCTTCTTTCAAATTAGTTGATTGCCTCTTGGAGGAAATTTCCAAGAGGGATCAAAGGAGATAATGGCCATCACCATGGCAAGAATTGAAGAGAGAATCTCCCATGAGATAGCTCATGACTATGTGTGGTGTTTATTTTTCACCTTCAATCTAAATGTGATTTAAAATGAATACAAAAATAAAAATGCTTTGATAGGACACTACGTAGATCCGTAGATATTCTTATTGGGGTGATCGGGTATGACATTGAGGAATGATGTACTATCTTGAGATAGAAGTCATCATCCTACAATGGACCTAATGACCTAACACTCAAGGGTCTTGGGATGTAGATTCTTCCCCTACTTTACATGGAAAAGTAAAGCAGGGTTTATTTTAAATCGGGTTCATTAAGTTCCCTATACAGGCAAGCCCTCATAGTTAATTACATCTTAAGAAATGAGATTCCTTAAGAATACTCTCAATTAAGATAAATGATCGTTGTCTCCAAAGATTTCAAAGATAAGTCTATCAATCAATTGGTTATTTTTGGAAGATCAAGTGGGATTGATCAAGAGGAGGGAGTAGGGGATGCTCACGATGCTAGGAGATCTAGTGAGCATCCCAAACTATCCTATGATTGTGCTTTATATTTTTGAATTTGAAGAAAATTATTTATTTGAGTTGAATTTTTATTAGAAATCTAGGACTTACAATTTTATAATGCAAGATCATAAAAATGCCAATAGAGGTGAGGATTTATGCTTGTAGCCCACAAAGGGAAATAATAACCTTAGAACCTAAAACTTGGGAGCTTTGACGATGGCCAAAGAATGATTTAAATCTAAGGAGAAAAATGGGCATATGATTTACCTCCACAAGAGAGAATAAATCACCTGACTGTTGGACTTATAACCACTTAGGGGTTGCCGCCAACTAACTCCTCCTATGATTTTAAATATATGTAGGTAAGTCATATGCATTTGCAAGATAGCTAAGCTGTTATTTATTTAGAAAGAGACTAAGTCCTTAAACACACTCCCTAAGAGACTAGATCATATAAGGCATGAATAAATGACTTAATCTAATACAAATTTTGTTATGCTTTATTTTTATTTTTGGACAATTTATTTGACACAGGCTATGGGATTTATATGCTTAATGCATGAGAAATTGGTTATGGGCCAAAATCAGCAAGAAGGAGGTGTGTTTTCATCATAGCTCTCAAAGGTCAAGCCAAGTTCCCTTGCAAAGGTGGAAGCCCTCCATATGCAAGAGTGAACTAATATGCTTTTTATGCATGACGTGAAACATACAACATCCAGTTAAGGGATTAATAAATCTTTTATCTTGATTTATAACCTAGAATTTAGGTAAGGTTATGATGTATTAATTTTTAATTTTGAGTTAATTAATTGAATAAAAAATTTATTTTTCCTAAGAGTCTAATCACATCCATGCCATTCATCAAACTAAGAATGAAACTAGGAAAAATATGCCATGTTAATGCACAAGCTAAACAAACATCAAACAATTTTATAAAGCTAGCACAAAAGAATAAAAAGGCCATTGTGATCGGGCTCCACCGTACAAACCCGAAGAGAAATATGGGTAGCTGAGCTCTATCCTTATTTAACCCAGATTATAAATGAATTAATAATAATCAAAAAGGGAATTCATGTTATGGTGGTCTTCATTCTTCTTTCTTCTTCTCTTCTTTTCTTCTTTCTTTTGGCTTGGTTGGAATGTGGTTGCTCTAAGGCTTCAAATGGTGCTTAGGACATAGTCTTATGACCAATGCTCATCCTAATCCCCCATAACATTCATTCCAAATCCTAATTGCAAAAATTACATAAAAATGGGAAAAATAAATCTTACTAAAATCTGTAAAATAGAGATTAGTGAAACACACCACACATCCCAAGCATGTATATGAATAAATTGGACTTAGCACCCCACACATGGGTAACTAAGTTAACCTAACCTATTTTGGATTATGCTTAGGGGTATAAGTAACCTGCATAGCAAAAGAATTTATATTTTTATTACATCGCCCATTAAGCACAATCCCCTACAGAAGATAATGATTAGACTAAGATCATCCTATCATCCAGTCTACGCACATACACTCTAACATCTAGACTAAAATGTTACATTATAAAATAAAATTCGGCATCAAACCATGCACCGCCTTAACATAGAACTAGAAATGATGACTTAGCCTAATGTGTGTCTCTTTTAAGGCTTGTGTGACATATATTAGCTAGGCTTTAAGGTTAAAATTTTCTAAGTGTGAAAGGGCTCAACTTAGAGGGTAGTTTTATTTAAGTGATTTAGTTGATTTGTTAATTTTATTTGATGATTTGATTTGGTTTGAATGAACTTATATTTAACTACTAAAAGTTATAAAGAGAAGAAAAGAGAAGGGAACTTCTATTTTCTCCCTACCTTAAGTAATTTCTAAAATAGATTCATTAGTGATTTTCTTTAGTGAATCTTTTAGTATGTGCTTTTGTTAATCCTAAGTTTAGATTTGCTCTAAATAAACCTAATCAAATAAGAAATGCATTTTAAGATTAATTAAGGTGAATTACTATCACAAAACACACAATCATTTATTTATTTTCAACATGTGTATCATGCATATGAACAAACCCTAAGCATATCTATACATGCAATGCAAATATTTACCACACCTTAATGATGAATGCTAAGAGATGTTGTTTAGAAAAATTTGGATGTTTCATGATGCATGATTTTATTTAAGTAGAAGAGAAGGACTCTTTTATCTATTAATCAAATGCACATTTACATATATATAAAATATATAAGTGAGTACGGTGCCATTATTTTTTACACCAGGGGTGTAAGGTATAAGACCTACTTGGGGTTACCCAAAGGTTCACAATCCCGGGATGTCCAGACTAATATACAACTTTTCTTAAATACATGTGCATGTACAAAAGAAAATGAATGGATGAAGAATCATGCAAAATATTTTTATTTGTTTATTTAGTTTGGTTTATATATATGTAATATGAAGATCCTTCTTAATTCATGACATGGGAGGGCATATGAATGAACTTAAGCAAGTGTTATGCTCTTTTCGAATAAACTATATACTTTGCAAATCCTATACAAACCCATGTTAAGAAAAGAGAAGAAAACTACATAAAACATATTTCTATATTATAACCACATGCAAGCTTTATAAGTAGCATACCTTCATTTGTAATGTTTGATTTCTATGTTTTGAAAATAATTTTTGATTTAATAGTGATAATGGCCATTCATATTCTTACTTTAGCCAAAACATGTAATTTGACATAAAGGAAATATTTCATTTATTTTGATTTTTCAAAAGGTATGAATGCATGATTTTCATATAGCACACAACATTTAGCATGCTTGGAAAGAAGTAAACTAGTATAAGCATGTAACTTCATTCACCCTAATCAATTCCTAAAGACAATCCTATGAAATAAGATCATTTTAAGAGAATCAATATTTCTTAAAGAGATTTTATTTATTTATTTTTGTTTTGAGTTTGATTTAGGAAATATGAAAAGGGTGTTTGCTAGTCCTAACCCATTTCCCTCATATGTGTATTATTTTAGTTTAACTTTTAGAACCATTACATTGATTTTATGTTTTGTTTAGGTTAAGGTATGAATTAAGTCCATTAATTACCCCTTACCCACACCTCTTTAACATAATTAACCTAACAATTATGAGCCAACATATGATATGCAGCCATATTGAATTTAAATCAGTAATGCGCCTAGGAAAGAAAGGGGTCTAATGCAATTGGCTAACAATTAATGATTAATTAAGCTAAAGGGTTTAATTAAGTACTTTCATAACCTTTGCACATATGTGAGTTGGATATGATTTTCTTAAATCAACCTTATGCTTTTGAACATCTAAGGATCTACCCAGTAAGGGATTGATTAAGTTTAGATTGATTTTGGAAGTTTGAATAGGCTAAATAAGTAGATCATTAGTGGATTAATCCTTAATTAGGTTTGGATTAAGGAAGAAAGGGGGTTTAGAGAATAGCTTAAGGAAAATATCCCAAAATCATTCCATAAAACTCCTATTCCCTTAAATAATGTTTAATTATTTTAATTAAGGAATTAATTCACTATTCATATGCTTAATTATCCTTAATTACACTCAGAGGGTGATTAAGGGTTCATTAATTGATTTCCCTAATTTACTCATTAATAATTCCAAGAAAATTAGGGGAGGCAGAAGTCATCCCCCTAAATATGTTTGAGAAGTTTGAAATTAATTAATGAAATTATTAGAGAATAATTAGGGATATTATATTTTTAATTAAACCCTAATTAAGAAAAATCTACTATTCAAAATCAATTAAAAATAATTTTATTGGATTCCCCTCTGAATTATCTTTGAAATCTTTGGAGAATTCTAAGTGGAGAATTTGGATTTGGGTTTGAATTTTAATTTTAGTTTTGGTTTGATGATTGAAGTTTATGATTGAATTTGGTTTATGATTGAAGGATTGATTATTTTGAAGATAAAATCTAAAGGTCTGGATTAGTTTGAATTTGATTTGGCTAAGTTCAAGAATTTGACTTGAAAGAGTTTAGGTTGGATTTTGGTTGGATTTGGTTCGAGTTTTGAACATGATTTTGGTTATTTGAATTTATATTTCATTTATATTTGTGAATATAAATGAAGATATAAATTGGTTATAAAAAAATCTTTTTTGAATTTGATTTGAGCTAAGTCCATAAGATGAAATCAAAGGGGCTGAGGAAAGATTTTGGATTTGGAATTCAATCATGGGTTTCAATCATTTGGAATTGATTCATGATTTGAGAAAAATCATTTTTGGAATTTGATTTGAAATTTGATTTTGAATTGGTTGAATTTGAGGTTAACTTGAAAGAAGAAAGTAAGGATTGGGTTTAAGCTATAGGGTAGGCAAGTTTTCCTAACACCCCTAATACACAACTTATTCCTATGGCTAACTCTTCTAAGTCTCTAGGGTTAGGTTAAGTGTTCACCTAATCACTATAAGGGTCTTAAGACTAAGGAATTCTTAATTTCTAAGAGGTGTCTTATTTCTAAGATGAATAAGTTGAAAGCTCACTCCAAAAGTGAGGTCAATAAAGGGCGCCCAATAGGTGTAGTGTGACTGACAAGGCACACTGTATGTTTTGATGTTGACTGAGATGATCAACAACATTGAACCATCACGAGAACTAATAAAAATGATCTGCTCCCAACCCAAGGTGTAGAAAGAATCAAGAGTTTAGTGCTATGTGACTCTACTCATGTCAACAACACAAGAGAGTGAAGGAGCAATCCACTAGGGACTGAGTATGTGAACCTTCCACTAGGGAAAGAGGTTCAAGTCATCCATTGGGGGGATGAGAGTTTTGATTTAATTTTTGTGTCATTGGGGAGAATTTCAATTTGATTTGTTCATTTAGGATTTGGTGCTCCACTAGGGATGAAAATGTAAACTCTCCACTAGGGGAACAAGTTCAAGTCATCCACTAGGGATAAGAGGTTGTGAAATACGTTGGGGGAATAAACTTCGGGATCCACTAGGGAGCTGGAAAGACTTGCATCTCACTGTGGAGAAGCTGATTGATTTAATTTGACTTATTTTGTATTGATTATTTTGATTATTTGATTTGACTCTACTAGGGAGGAGGGTTGAATTTGTTTTAGATTTTACTCCACTGGGGAGGTTGATTGATTTATTTCAGATTTTACTCCACTGGGGAGGTTGATTGATTTGTTTCAGATTTTTAAATTTTTAGATGGACCTTGTTGGTTTACGATGGATCGCATTGAGTAGGAGCCATGTTGGCTTAGTCCTAACTCAAATTTACCAATACAAAGTGGTAGTCTACCAACCACATAATAGGACTATCTAACCAAAGGAGTGCCTTTCGGTGTGCAGCAGCTGTATTTTGGAAGAACGCATAGTAGACTTACATCCTCCAAAGTAGGGATCAATTGCTAGGGTGATCAGTTGGCGATACAATGAATCAAACCCAACATAGGACTGACTATTGAGTGAATACCGCTAGGGGACTTAAATCAACTCAAAGGTGGTCAAAGTTTATTTTATTTTTAATTGTATTTGATGGATCCCATTGGTTTGTGATGGACTGCACTGAGTAGGGGCATGTAGGCCATGACCTAACATAGATTTACCAATCCAAAGGAAGTAGCTTATCGGTTGAGGGGAGAACTATCCAACCAAACGTGTGCCATTCTGTTTGTAGAAGCTAATTCAGGGAAGAAAGCATGGGGACTCACATCTTTCTTGAATAAAATGCCACTCAGGCAACATATTATCAAGGTAACATGTTAACTTAACCTAGGGCTACCCATCAATTTATGACAATCATGCTAGAAAGAATGCATAGTAGACTTATATCTTCCAAAGTTAAATGACTGTTGGGGTAACCTGTTAGTGGCAAAATAAATTGAACCTAACCTAAGGGAGACTACAGAGAGAGTGCCGACCCGGAGACTTATCTTAACTCAAGCGTAACCATAAATTTTTATAGGGAGTTCTGTTGACACTACCCTAAAGATAGGATGCCTGTTTGGGAAAGGGGCCACTGGGGCTTGAATTCCTAAACCACAAACAGATTAATTTATTTGTTTATTTTATTTATTTATCATGGACCCTATTAGTTTGCAAGGGATCATATTGAGAAGGAGTTTATATCAACCTAGGCCTATCTCAGATTTATTAAACCAAGGGAAAATCTGTGCATCCGCTGAATGGATTCTCCAACCACAGGGGTGACTATCAAGAAAGGGGGATTGTCCAATCCAAAAGTAACCGTATAGTGTATAAATGGGGTCACAAAGGACATGATCCAAATAGAATGTGCAGGAGGGCCGCTAAGGATTTATCCAAAACAGGAGAAGATAATTTGCATAGGTATTGGCCAACTCAAGGAGAAAGTGGGACTCACATCCGCCAAGAGTGGTGTATCCATCGGTGAGTCACAACATAGCAACATCAACCAACCTAAGGTGCCCATCAATCGCCTAGGAAGAAAGCATGGGACTCACATCCTCATATAAAGAACTGATCATGGGATAGTTTATCTTCGGAGCTATCCGACCTAGGGACTACCGAAGTGAATGCACTGGGGACTTATATCAACTCAAAAGTAGTCAAGAGGAATGGAGCCTTTGGGGGACTTATCTTAAATCTCAAATATACTCAACTTAATTAGTGCATGGTGGCTAGTTCAAGAAGAAAGCACAGGGACTCACATCTTCTTAAACAAAATTAACATGAGGTAGCTTACCAGCTGGGCAGTGAAGCCTACCAAACTAACAAGGCCCTCATTGGTTTACAATGGTCAAGTCAAGAAGAAAGCATGGGACTCACATCCTCTAGACAAGTGACCACTGGGATGATGTACTAGCAAGGTAGCATATCAGCCTGACCTAGAGCAGCTAATGAGTGAGTTCCACAAGGGGCTTGCTCTCACTTCAAAATAGCCCAAGATAAAAGATATGTGTTTATTCTTGTACTTGTGTTAAAGGGAATAGGATGTCGATCAAGTTCTCTTAAACCTACCCTAAACATGTTGGGAAATTTGATGAAATGGTGCCGCGAATGACAATTATGATCCCACCAAGAAAGGATGTTGCTTGGGTTTTCTCACACCTAACTTAGTTATGCTAGTCAAAATAAGATGCCTCTTGGGTTCTCTCACACCTATTCTAGTAGCACTGGGGAATTGTATTTAATTTATGTTCATATTGAGAAAGAAGGATATGATGTTGCTTGGGTTCTCTTACACCTAACCTAAACACATCATGGAGGATTCACAAGACAAATAAACAACACTTCGAATGAAGAGAAGATTTTGATGAATTAGAAGAAAGTTTTGTTCTTTTGATGATAATTATTTTTAAACATGATTTTATGGGTAATATCTCTTCAAATAGAGCTCATTAATTGGAAGTATCGGGTGTTCTCCTTTACAATCAATAAGTTGATAAGATCCTCCTTGGTAGGTCTTCTTTATGATAAAAGTGCTTTCCCAAGTGGGTTCAAACTTGCCTCCCATCTTTCGACTGGCAATAATTAGTCTCCTTAGAACTAATACAAGTTCTCCTACTTGAAAGGTTCTAGGACAGACCAGCTTATTATGATCTTGAATTATTTTGGCTTTGTATAACTCGAGGTTCTTGCACACACGTAGGTATCTCTCCTCTAAACCTTTGAGCTCTTGTAACCGTAACTTGGCATTCTGCTCTATAGTGATTTGACTACCCATTGCTATCCTTAGTGATGATAGCTAAACTTCTAATGGTAGAATGACTTCAGATCCATACAGTAAAGAGAACGGGGTAGATCGAGTTGGAGTTTTGTATATGGTACGATATGATCACAAGGCTTCAACTAACTGCTCATGCCACTATCGCTTATTATCATCAAGTGTTTTCTTTATTATTTAGATGAGAGTTTTGTTGAATGCTTCTGCTAGGCCATTCTCCTTTGGATAGTAGATGGTGGAGTATCTCCAATTTATACTGTGTCTTCTAGCGAAGCTGTTGATCTTGTTGCTCTTGAATGCAATACCATTATTGGATATAATTCATCGAGGCACCTAGAACCTATATATGATATGGCTCCTGAAAAATTGAAGCACATGCCGAAGTGTGACCTCTCGAGTGGATTGCCTCTCGCCCACTTGGAAAAGTAGGTGGCGCCAGATGAACCGATGACCCTTAGAAGAAGGAGGATACTAGACCCACAATGTCGCACTCAACACTAAAATGGCCATGAGGCCAATGTGATGTAGAATGTTGGGTGGTTGATGTAAGACCATGTCATGTACATTAATGATGGCATCTCCTAGCTACGTAGTCTGATCATTGAAGGCGAGTATCCTAGTCCCTTGACCTTTACTTTTATCTTTAGATCGGATTGATCCGCTCCATATAGACCTGAATGTACCTCTATCATGATCCTACAAGCTTTGTGTTTGTCTAAACAACATAACCACATTTGATCGAAGGACCATCAGTACAAGGTGTCATCCACGAGAGCATAGGAGAGAGCTCTCTACTTCATCTGATGGGCTTGTGAATTTTCTTGAGATAGTTTGCCGGTGTTCAAGTAATTTATGGATGGTTGCCTCCAATCCAACTTGTCATATTTATTGGTAATGATAACCTCCCCTTCAAGAGAAAGTCTCTCAACAAGTTCAGCATCAATAAGGGATAAAACTTGTTTGTTTTGGACCCTTATTAAAATAGACTCATCTTCCCGACTTGCCAATTCCTTAGCAAGTTTGGCCAAAGCATTGCTAATGCGTTCTCTCCTCGAGGGACCTTGTAGATAGTGACCACAGGTATTTGGGTCAACAGCTTCATGGTATACTCATGGTAATGACGAAGCTTGGGTTTGAGAACCATGTAGGACTTGACAATCTAGTTGATGACCAACTGAGAATCCCCGAAGATGTTGATGCTCTTGACACAAACTGTAATGGCTAACTCCAGTCCGACAACCAAACCTTTATACTCGGCTTCATTATTGGTGTAGGGATTGGTGAGATAGTATGAGAATCTCATCACATTGCAGTTTAGAGTTAAGAGAACTATTCTTACTTTTGCTTCTTCTAAAATAGTAGATCGTGGTTCTTCTCCTTTATGAAAGGAAGCTGTACCATCAAAATACATCTCCAAATGATGATTATCAACCTCCTATAAGTTCATGATTTTTTCGTCAGGGAGATCATCACTAAATGGAGAATCAGCATGCAGTGTGTGTGCTATAAAGAAATCTGTTAATGCCTATCCTTTAATCACATGGATGAGTACGAATATGATATCGAACTATGAGAGAATCATGGACCAACGTGCCAAATGTCTGGATAACATTGGTTGTGTCATGAGATACTACAATGGATTGGTTCTGAAAATCAAGTTCAGCTTATGAGAAAGCATATAGTGTCATTATTTTTGGGATGCAAAGATTAAAGATAGGTAATATTTCCCAATAGGTGGGTAGTTTGCTTCAGTAGGGATCAAATGATGGCTGAGGTAGTAGAACATTCTCCTTCATCATTGGTTTGAGCCAACAAAGTGGAGTCATCCAATGTAGGTGTAGAGGATGACCGCCAGGATAGGGTGCTAGAAGCTACCACCAAATCGCTTGATATCTTCAAAGGCATGCTGGCACTTATCATCCCACTTGAACTTGACATCCTTTTTGACAAGTGCTGAGAATGATTTGCATCTCCCCAATAGACTGGAGATAAAGCATTTTAAATATGCCACCCACCCTTAGAAAGATCTGAGTTGAGTTATACTTTTAGGGAGTGTCATTTCTAGGATAGCTTTGATCTTTCTTGGATCTATTTCTATTCCTTGATGTCGGACAACAAACTAAAGGAACTTCCTTGAAGCTACTTTGAATGAACACTTCAGGGGATTCATTTTGAGGTTATATTATCTTAACCGTTTAAAAGCTACTCTCAAGTCAAAGAGATGGTCTTCCTTTTCTATGTTTTTCACTACTAGATCATCAACATAACATTCAACTTGATGATAAATGAGTTCATTGAAGATCTGAGTCATGGCCCATTGGTATGTAGCACGCATTTTAAGGCCAAAGACATGACCTTATAATAATAAATTTTGATCGAAAAGTGTTTCTCATCCTCGGGACATCTTGATTTGCTTGTAGCCAGATGACCCATCTATGAAGAAGAATACTATATGAGATGAGGCAATGACCACCATTAATTATAGTATAGAAAGAGAAAACTCATCCTTAGGACATGCCTTATTCAAGCCCCTAAAATCGATGCATATACAAATTTGGCCATTCTTTTTCTTAACTAACACGACACTGGCTAACCAAGTATAGTATTTTTCTTCCTTGATGAAACCAGCATCAATCAATTTATTGACTTTAAAAATGACCTGTTGTTCGATTTCTAATCGCATGCGTCTAGGAGCTTGCTTGATAGGGTTAGCATCAGGGTCTATTGCTAGTTTGTGAACTGCTATGTTAGGAGATAATTCGAGAATTTTTTCATAACTCCATGCAAAGCGGTCCTTAAACTCAATCAATAGCTTAACTAAGTCATTAGTTTCTTCTTCATTCAGCAACAAATTGATGTATGTCGGGCATGGATTTTCTTCTGTCCCGAGGTTGATTTCTTTAAGCTTATCGATTGTTAAATTGATTTCTTCTTCGAATTCTAGAAGTGCATCTTTGATTTAGAGATCATTTGATATTTCTAAACACACTTCCTTATATAAATTAGTGTGGTTTGAGAAGAACTTATCAGATTCCAGATGATTGGTAACAACTAAACAAGAATCATCATCGAACCCAATTGCATCAATCCTACCCGATCTTGATTACATCCTGTTATTCCGTAGCTTATTGAAGCATGTATAAGGAATCAAACCCTTCTTTGCAAGATTAAGAACACAAGGTGAGTGCCAATCAGAAAGAAATTCCATTAATTCTTTATTTAAGTAATCCTTAAATTTTACATCAACTTCTGGATTTGAGGATGATGATCCCAATAGGAATCTCTTCAGTTTCACATCAATGGAAGACTGAGGGCTTCCTTAACAACTAAAACTTCAACTTTTTGAGAGAAAAGTGAGGTTAGAGCTAAGGTTCCTAACTACTGCCTGATAGTTTCACATAAACTTTATTCGAATACATTTGTGCTTTACTTGGAGGCCTAGTCTTCATCGTTGTCCGGCTCGAGTGTCACCACCAACGAAACCTGCTAAGAGGGGTTGGATGGTATGCTAATCACATTAGACTCATCCTCCGAGCTGGATTCCAAGTCTATATGAATAGTTGTGAACCGAACATAACCCTTGGTAGTGACCAACTATGGGGTCTTCCACCTCTGGAATTGCCTCTATATTTCTTCTATCTTTGCCTAGTGGAGGTCAAATCATCCTACCCATATGTTCATATGATGGAATGAACTGTGGGTGAAATGTGACATGCGACTCTACTTCTTCATTGATGTCCTTTTCTCGTTCACTTGGACTTTCATTTTTCTTTTCATTTTTTTTTATTTTTCTTTTGCATTTAAATTTTGACCAAGTTCACGAGAAAAATATTTTGAGGAAGATAGTAGGTCGCATCTTCATATATCTCAACCTCTTTGACTGAATGGATTTTCATCTCATTTGACATAGTATTCAATTTCATCCCTTCTAAACTTGATGCACTAATGAAGGGGGGTTGGAATCATCTTGTTCTGATGTATCTAATGCCTACCGAGCAAAGCAGTGAACGAAGTATTCGAATCAATGATATAGAACTTAGCTTCAGTCTTCTAGTTACCTATATGCAAAGGTAACACTATGGAACCTAAAGCCCCTCACCTTGTTCATTGAATCCTCTCAACATCATCCCATCTCCTGAGTGAGATGTCAATCGGCAGTAAGGGTCTTTAGACTTATAATATTCACCGATGCACATGGATCAATAAGAACCTACATAGTCTAAATCTGTACATATCTACTATAATGTAGAGGAGACGGTTGTGCTCCATGTCCCTCAGAAGAAGGTCTTCATCTGTGAAAGTGAATCCTTGGGCTTCTCTAGAATAATGTGCCTTCTTTCTAATAGTGGTCAGCTGAGCTAAGCATATTTTTGGATCAAGAAGAGCCTCGATTAATGATTCATTCATCTCTTTGGATAAGATAAGGGTATCATATATGCTTAATTTAGATGACAACTTTCTTAGGTGAGAGAGAACATTGTAATCCACTCTGGGCTGATCCTCTACAAACATGTCTAAGGGTTCCTATGGAGGGGCTTCTCGATCATCTGAACCAATGAATTCTTTTCCATTATCTTGAGGTGCTACTATAGGAGGTAGAACATTTCCACTATGAAGGTTGACATTGGTGATCTCTTATGAAAGGTTAGTGGAAGATTCTACCTACAAGTCAGGCTTACGTACAACTTCTCCTATGGGACCCTCAAAATCAGATGATTCCAAATCTTTCTCAAGAGGTGAACCCGTATTATTTAGAGAAGAAAAGTTCAACTCTAAATCAAAAAGAGGAAGATCGAAGTTATTATAATTATTGTTTAGACTTGGAGAGCTTTCTAAAAGAGTAGAGTTAGACAACCCATCATAAGTGACACAGATGTAATTCAAACTAGCTTTATTCCTTAATTTCTTAGATTTTGAAGGAGGTACATAGTAGAAATCTAATAAAGTAAGTGGGGTGAGGGATTTGATGCCCTCATTCACCGATACAAGATGTCTACTAGAAGAAGAGCTAGCTGAAGTAGAGAAGCTGTAGAAGGTAATTGTGGAGGAGGGCTCAATGGTATTGCTATTTTGGCTATCCCAGCATGTGTATGCTTGAGCTCCCCTTTCCCCAAGTTTTTTTTTGGCAACAAACCTTCCTTGATGTTGAGGTTCGAGCGCCTCGCACCAAAGAAAGTTTTTTGATTTTTGATACAATCTTTTCAGGGTTCGGAATAAGGAGATATGCCAACCTTCTTTGGTTTTAAGAGGATCACAGGTATCCCCAAGGATCACCTTAATAGAATTGGATGGTTGTTCCACTGAGTATTCCTTTGGGATAACTATGGTTCCTGTCTTGTAGCTATGCTCAAGCTAGTCTTCGAATGTAAAGCAATCATCCAAAACATGGCCAAGCATGCGGTGATAAGGGAAAAAGTTAGGATCATTGCTCTTGCCCACTTCCTCTAGCCTTCTATGCTCGGGTAGCTGAAAGTCAAGCTTTTTTAAGAGATTCTTAAAGATTTTTCTAACTACCTCCCTCTTAAATGAATAAGTTTTATTTAGTTATCCAAAAGAGTAGGTGGATGGTAGCTACCTGGAGGCAGGTATGTGTGTCACTGATGTGAATATGGCTGAGGAGGAGGTAGTGAAGGCTGTGGAGGCTACTGTGGTGGCTGATAGGATGGCCTAGGTGGTGGTAGAGGAGGTGGAAGTGACGACTGTGGAGCTCGAGGTCTTTCATACTACTCTCTAGCTGGCTACTTCCCCTTGTCTACTGCTCTCACTACTCCTGGTATCTTCTCATATGCTTTCTGTAGCTTCAGCTTTGTTGATTGATCCAGGAAAGACAACTATTTGGCTTCTTCTTGTAAGCTAGCCACCTTGTTGATTAGCTACTCAAATGTCTTAATGGTAAAACCTTTGAGCATGAAGGTGACCAGGCAATGAATATTCTTTAGTAGAATTTCAATGACATGTTATTTAGATAGCTGCGGTTCATATTTCATACTCAACTTGCGCCATCTGAGAATATAATCAATGAGAGAATCATCAAGGAATTGTTGAGCCACAACGAGATCGCCTACAGTCACTCTTTCTTAAGCTCTAGTAAACCTCTTAATGAAGAGTTGCTCCAACTCAGCAAAAGTCTTCACTGAACTATCGGGGAGTTCAGCATACCAATCAAAGGCTATGCTTACTAAGATGCTGACAAAAAGACATAATAGTAACACATCATTATGATCCGCATTGAAATAGCTGACCCTGAAGTGCGCTATGTGCTACCATGGGTTCCCGCTACCATTAAAGCTCTTGAAAGAAGGTGGCACAAAACTCTTAGGATACCGGATGACATCGAATTCCTCTAGGTAGAGTCTACCCTTTGGAACTGATGATCCTCCTCGGGCTTGCACCATTGATTCCCTCACATGCTGCTCAACCATGAGTTTAATGTCCTTTTCTTGTATGGAGATACTATCCACTACCTTCCTATACAAGCTTGTGTTGCCTTTCTCTACCGGAGGTAAACTCTTAGGCAGATCCAAGACATGCAGCAACTCAAATTGACCTATTCTGCAATAGTAGGATGCACTATCGAGGCTTGGTTCTGAAGTGTCAAAACTACTGCTGGCAAATCTTCAAGTTTCTTTCCCATCCTATTGATTTGTTCATCCATTTTCTTTAGTTGCTGAAGGAGGCATTGGGTCGAGTAGGCTATACCATCCTACTTGGCCACATCACCTTCCAAATTCTGCTGATCACGAAGGAGAGAGTCCCTGGTATCAACCATGTGCACTCCTGCTAAATCCTCTAATATATCATCTTCATTAGGATCAAAATTGACCTTCTCCGCCTCTAAATCAGACAAGTCATATCCTAGGATCTCCATCTTGTCCACTAGATACTAGGCTACAATATCATTGAGGGAACGATCCAATTATGTGGGCACAAATGATCGCAGTTGATCGATGATGGGATCACTGTCATGAACAGAAAGATATCTAATCTCTGCTACTATTGGAGAGCTAACCCTGTGAGGGCTATGCTCACTAGAAGAAAGATGCACCTGACTATCACTGGATCTGGGTGGAGTAGTACTCTTAGGAGGGTTTTTGGCCATGGGAACAGTGGTACTGTCTCCTCCTCCCTCGACTATTATTATCTCCATGCCTACTATGGTGGTGGTGGTGATGGGACAACTACAATGCTCTGAGGTCACCATTCCCTCTTCACCACAATCAAGGTGAGGTCAGCAGGAGATCACCACCCTCAGGCATGGTGTATGAATGGGATCTTGGTAGGATCACCATGGGGATCTCTTTTTCCCGGATGCTGCCTTCATGGCTTTTACTGAAATAGTGGATGATGGAACTTGTATTGGAGATGGTGGGCACGGAGCAGAGCAGTGTGGCAAAGGCACCCCCGACTCTCTTTGTACATGAGCTCCTCTCCTATGGTGGGTAGTACCCATTAATATAATGCTATAGTATAATCGACATGGGTAGTGAGTTAATCGAGAAATTTCATTAGGGCGGAGGCAGCTGACTATCTATTATACCTCCACCTCTCTCGATTAGTAACCTGTACTGATACTTGGGCCTCCCTGGCCCTCTCCCACATCTGATGTGCTCCCCTACCTGTGAAGGATGATAGAATGTAAATCAAACTAAGCCGATGGGTCCATAGCTCCACCTACCGATGAGAAGCGTCTAATCTGAATTACGGCAACCTTCTCTTGTCCTTGATAGGAATTATGATGTGAACTACAGGTGTAGGCAAAATTGAGATCCTCCTAATATCTTCCTCTCCATCAGATCCAGAGAGGGGGTGAAACTTGTTCTCTGTGATAAAGAAGAGACTACCCTGAGAAACACCTCTGCTGCATATTCGAAAACTTCCTCTAGCTCCTTGGCTATGCGATCGTGATGCCGCTTGATCTTGCGACATCAGTTACAATGTTGAGTCCTGCTAGGAGGAGCAGTATAAAAACTAGAACCTACCTCGTAAGTAGGGGAGACTATCCCTGGGATCAAGGGAGCCTTCCCCTTGGAGGAAGCCAATGAGTGGGTACTAGCCCGTACTAGGGCAGAAAGAGGAACCATTGAATGCACTAGCAGTGTAACTGCTACTGCTACAGAAACTTCCATAGCCTTCCTCTTCAGTAAGGGAAATTCTAAGTCATAGGACATCTCAACCTGGATGATTGGCTTCTGCCTGGTCACCACACTCCTGCTGATGGTTGTGAGGGTGGTCCCCTCCTAAGTGATCCTAGCCCCCTCGAAACCTTGACCAAAATGAATGAGGTGGGCGAAGTCAGACTGTGGGAGGCTAGCCCGATCCAAGGCCAAATCCATCCCAAAAAAAAAGTAAACACCTACTTTTGGGCTGCCATTTAGACTGAACTGAACTGAACTAAAAGAAATTGATTGAAACTAGGTTGAACTTCTACAATTTGGAAAAAAAAACCTGAATCAAATTTTTACTTTTGCTAACTTTATGAATTTTGATTTTAGAATTTTGAACCCACACTCAATAATTTGAATATATTAAGTGAGTCTCATTGAATTTGGAGAGAGATTTTGAATTTAGAATTGGAGAGGAAATTTTTAGATTTGGAATCCATTTTCAATAAATTTGTGTACGTTGGAAATGGGTTCAAATATTTTGAAGAGATTGATGCTTCCACTGGTTCTTATTTGAATTTGATTTTTGATTATTTGGGGACCCTTCATTGAGTATGTTAAAGTGAAGGGTCAATTGATTTCATTTTGATTTGTGATTTTGGAATTTACTCACTTAGCAAATTTGGGTATGCTAGGTGAGGTGTTTGAAATAATTTTCTTCTTTTGGTTACTTATTTATGAATTATGTGTGAATTTGAAAATAGAATTTTTACTTAGCAAAATTGGATATGCTAAATAAAGTCCAAATGTTTTCTTATTTTTGAAAAGAGGATCTTTGCTTAGCAAATTTAGGTATGCTAAATAAAGAAGTCCAAATGTGTTTTATCTTGATGATTTTGAAAAGAATATTCCTAGCAAATTTAGGTATGCTAAAGAAATCCAAATGTGTTTAGTTTTAATTTTTGAAAAGAGGATTCTTTACTTAGAAAATTTAGGTATGCTAAATAAAATAAATCCAAATGTGTTTTGTTTTGATGATTTTGAAAACAGGATTCTTAGAAAATTTATGTATGCTAAAGAAATCCAAATGTGTTTTGTGTTGTTTTTGAAAAGATAATTCTTTACTTAGCAAATTTAGGTATGCTAAATAAAGGATCCATGTGTGTTTTTATTTTTTGATTTTCAAAAGAGAATTTTTTACTTAACAAATTTAGGTATGCTAAATAAAAGAAATCCAGGTGTGTTTTGTTTTGATTTTTTTTTTTTGAAAAGAGGATTCTTTACTTATTAAATTTAGGTATGATAAATAAAGGATCTATATGTGTTTTGATTTTGAACTTTTGAAAATGAGAACTTTAATTAGCAAATTTGTGTATGCAAAATAAGATTCAAATGTATTTTTTATTTTTATGTTTTGATTATTGAAAAGAGGATCTTCATTTAGCAAATTTAGGTATGCTAAATGAAGAATCCAAATGTATTTCATGTTTTGATGTTTTGATTTTTGAAAAGAGGATCTTCAATTAGCAAATTTGGGCATGCTAAATGAAGAATCCAAATGTTGTTTGATTTTTTTGATTTTGAAAAGAGGATCTTCACTTGAAAATTTGGGTATGCTAAATGAGGAATCCAAATGTGTTTCATGTTTTAATTTTTTTAAAAATTGAGAACTTTACTTAGCAAATTTGTGTGTGCTAAATAAAGTTCAAATGTGTTTTTGATTTTGATGTGTTGATTTTTTTTGAAAAGAGGATATTCACTTAGCAAATTTGGGTATGCTAAATGAAGAATCCAAATGTATTTCATGTTTTGATGTTTTTTATTTTTGAAAAGAGGATCTTCACTTAGCAAATTTGGGTATGCTAAATGAAGAATCTAAATGTATTTTATGTTTTGATGTTTTGATTTTTGAAAAGAGGATCTTCACTTAGCAAATTTGAGCATGCTAAATGAAGAATCCAAATGTGTTTTGATTTTAATGTTTTTGATTTTGATTTTTCAAAAGAGGATCTTCACTTAGCAAATTTGGGTATGCTAAATGAAAGATCCAAAGGTGTTTTATTCTTGAAAAGATGATTATTGATTTTGTTTTTGAAAAGACGATTATTGATTTTGTTTTGAAAATGAAATATTCATTCAATAAATTGAATGAGGATATTCATTTGTGCTTTTTAAAAATATGATTGTTGATTTTAATTTTTAAAAATGAAATATTTATTCAATAAATTGAATGAGGATGTTCATTTGTGCTTTTTAAAAATGTGATTGTTGATTTTAATTTTTGAAAATGAATTCTTCATTCAATAAATTGAATGAGAATGTTCATTTGTGCTTTTTGAAAATATGATTATTGATTTTGATTTTTGAAAATAAAATCTTAATTCAATAAGTTGAATGAGGATGTTCATTTGTGTTTTTTTGAAAATATAATTGTTGATTTTGATTTTTGAAAAGTTGATTATTAATTTTATTTTGAAAATGAAATCTTGAATGAGGATGTTCATTTGTGCTTTTGGAAAAATATGATTTTGGATTTAATTTTTGAGAAGATCCTACATATAACAATCATGAAGATTGTTAGATGAGGTTGATTTATGAAAATTTTTGTGCAAACATTTTATTATGTGCATTTTGAAAAAGTGCTTTTTGGAAATTATTATTTTTTATAAAGGATTTATTTTTTTTTATTTTTTTTGGAATGAACCTTACCTTACCATTTACCAAGGAAGTCTTTAATTATTTCTTTTTATTAAATTTTTATTTTCACCTATTGGGGAGCCTAATAGGGGTTTTAAGACTTACATGAAGTGAGGTCCTAAAACCTAAAGGATGCTAGCTAGCTTAGCTAAAGGAAAAAAAAGCTAAGTGCTAATGGAAAAGGAAGATAGTATTGGGTTCATAAAATATACAAACCCACTATTGATACTTGGAGACAATGATCATTTACCAAAGATGGAGAGAGGAACTATCCCCAGCGGAGTTGCTAAAAAAATCCGTGGTGTTTATTTTTCATCTTCAATCTAAATGTGATTTAAAATGAAGACAAAAATAAAAATGATTTGGTAGGACACCACGTAGATCTGCAGATGTTCTTATTGGGTGATCGGGTATGACACTGAGGAATGATGTACTATTTTGAGATATGGAAGTCATCATCGTACAATGGACCTAATCACCTAATAAGGACTTTGAAGGACAATGGGTCTTCAGATGTACTAAAGATTCTTCTCCTACTTTACATGGAAAAGTAAAGTAGGGTTTATTTTAAATTGGGTTCGTTAAGTTTCCTATGGAGGCAAGCCCTCATAGTTAATTACATCTTAAGGAATGAGATTTCTTAAGAACACTCTTGATTAAGGTAAATGATCACTGTCTCCAAAGATTTTAAAGATAGGACTATCAATCAATTAGTTATTTTTGGAAGATCAAGTGAGATTAATCAAGAGGAGGGAGTTATTATTGAAACCAAAGGGGAATAACTAGGGGATGCTCACGATGCTAGGAGACCTAGCTAGCATCCCAAACTATCCTATGGTTGGACTTTATATTTTTGATTTTGAAGAGAATTATTTATTTGAGTTAAATTTTTATTAGAAATTGAGGACTTACAATTCCATGATGCAAGATCATAAAAATGCCTAAGAGGTGAAGATTTAAGCTTGTAGCCCACAAAAGGAAACAACAACCTCAGAACCTAAATCTAGGGAGCTTTGGCGAGGGCCAAAGCACAACCTAAATCTAAGGCAAAAATGGGCATATGGTTTACCTCCATAAGAGAGGATAAACCACCCAACTGTTGGACTTATAACCACTTGGGGGTGGCCACCAACTAACCCCTCCTATGATTTTAAATACATATAGGCAAGTCATATGCATTATTTATTGAGAAAGAATCTAAGTCCTTAAACACACTCCCTAAGAGACTAGATCATATAAGACATGAATAAATGACTTAATCTAATGCAAATTTTGTTATATTTTATTTTCATTTTTGGATAGTTTATTTGACACAGACTATGGGATTCATATGCCTAATGCATGCAAAATTGGTTATGGGCCAAAATTAGCAAGAAATAAGTGTGTTTCCACCGTGGATTTCAAAGGTTAAGCTACGTTTCCTGGCAAAGGTGGAAGCCCTCCATAAGTAAGAGCAAAGCAAGATACTTTTATGCATGATGTGAAACATACAACGTCTAGCTAAGGGGTTGCTAAATCTTATATCTTGATTTATAACCTAAGCTTTAGGTGAGGTTATGAGTTATTAATTTTTAATTTTGAGTTGATTAATTGGATAAAAAATTTATTTTTCCATAAGATTCTAATCGTATACATGTCATTCATCAAAGCAAGGAAGAAACTAGGAAAAATATGCCATCTTAATGCACAAGCTAAACAAACATCAAATAATTTTATAAAGTTAGCGTAAAAGAATAAATGGCCTTTGTAGTTGGGCTCCATTGCACTAACCCGAAAAGAAATATGGGTAGCTGAGTTCTACCCTTATACAACCTAGATTACAAATGAATTAATTATAATAAAAAAGGAATTCATGTTATGGGGGTCTTCATTCTTCTTTGTTCTTCTCTTTTTTTTTCTTCTTCTCTTCTTTTCTTCTTTCTTTCTTTTCTTCTTTCTTTCTTTTCTTCTTTTCTTCTTGTCTTCTTTCTTTTAGCTTGGTTAGAATTTGGTTGCTCCAAGGCTTCACATGGTGCATAAGACAGAGTCTTATGACCAATGTTCATCTTAATCCTCCATAACATTCATTCCAAATCCTAATAGCAAAAATTACATGAAAATAAGAAAAGTAAATATAACTAAAACCTACAAAATAGAGATTAGCTAAACACACCACAAATCTCAAGCATGTATATAAATAAATTGGACATAGCTCCCCACACATGGGTAACCAAGTCCACCTAACATATTTTGGATTATGCTTACGGGTATAACCAACCTGCATAGCAAAAATATTTATATTTTATTTTTATTAAACAATCCTAGAGATAATGATTAGACTAAGATCATCCTATCATCTAGTCTACGTACATACACACTAACATCCAGACTAAAATATTACATCTTAAAAAAAGATCAAGCTTCAAACTTTGCATTGCCCTAACATAGAGTTAGAAATGGTGACTTAGCATAATGTGTGTGCCTTTTAAGATTTGCGTGGCATGTCTTAGCTAGGCTTTAAGGTTAATATTTTCTAAGTGTGAAAGGGTTCAACTTAGAGAGTAGTTTGATTTAAGTGATTTAGTTGATTTGTTAGCTTTATTTGATGATTTGATTTAGATTGCATGAACCTATATTTAATTACTAAAAGTTGTAAAGAGAAGAAAAGAGAAGAAAACTTCTCTTTCCTCCCTACCTTTAGTAATTTTTAAAGTAGATTCATTAGTGATTTTGTTTAGTAAATATTTTATTATGTGTTTTAGTTAATTCTAAGTTTAGATTTTCTCTAAATAAACATAAATAAAAAAGACATTTTAAGATTAATTAAGGTGAATTACTATCACAAAATACACAACCATTTATTTATTTCCAACATGTGTATCATGCATATGAATAAACCCTAAGCATATCTTACATGAAATACAAATATTTAGCACACCTTAATGATGAATGCTAAGAGATGTTGTTTAGAAAAATTTAGATGTTTCATGATGCATGATTTTATTTAAGTATTAGAGAAGGACTCATTTATCCATTAATCAAATGCACATTTACATGTATGAAAGATATAAGTGAGTACAATGCTATTATTTTCTACACCTGCGGTGTAAGGTATAAGACCTACTTGGGCTACTTAAAGCCTGGCAACCCTGGAATGTCCAGACTAATATATCACTTTTCTTAAATACATGTGCATGTACAAAAGCAAATGATTGGATGATGAATCATGCAAAAAAATTTTGTTTGTTTACTTGGTTTGGTTTATATATATGTAATATGAAGATCCTTCCTAATTCATGACATGGGAGTGCATAGTAATGTACTTAAGCAAGTGTTATGTTCCTTTCAAATGAACTATACACTTTGCAAATCCTATACAAACTCATGTTAAGAAAAGAGAAGAAAACTACATAAAACACATTTCTATATTATAACCACATGTAAGCTTATAAATATTTATAAGTAGCATACCTTCATTTGAAATGCTTGATTAGTAGGTTTTGAAAATAATTTTTGATTTAATAGTGATAATAGCGATTCATATTTTTACTTTAGTCAAAATATGCAATTTGACATAAAGGAAACATTTCATTTATCTTGATTTTTGAAAAGGTATGAATGCATAATTTTCATATGGCACACAACATTTAGCATGCTTAGAAAGAAGTGATATAAGCATGTAACTTCGTTCACCCTAATCAATTCCTAAAGACAATCCTATAAAATAAGATCATTTAAGCAGAATCAACATTTCTTAAAGAGATTTTTTATTTTATTTTTGTTTTGAGTTTTATTTAGGAAATATGAAAAGGGTGTTTGCTGGTCCTAACCCATTTTCCTCATGTGTGTATTAGTTTAGTTTAATTTTTATAACTATTAAATTGATTTTATATTTTATTTAGGTTAAGGTGTGAATTAAGTCCATTAATTATCCCTTACCTACACCTCTTTAACATAATTAACCTAACAATTATGAGCCAACATATGATATGCAACCATATTAAAGTTAAATCAGCAATGCACCTAGGAAAGAAAGGGGCCTATTGCAATTAGCTCACAATTAATGATTAATTAAGCTAAAGAGTTTAATTAAGTACTTTCATAACCTTCCCACGCATGTGAGTTGGATATGATTTCCTTAAATCAACCTTATGCTTTTGAACACCTAAGGATCTACCCAACAAGAGATTGATTAAGTTTAGATTGATTTTCAAAGTTTGATTAAGCTAATTAAGTAGATCATTAGTGGATTAATCCTTAATTAGGTTTGGATTAAGAAAGAAAGAGGGTTTTGGAATAGCTTAAGGAAAATATCCCAAAATCATTCCATAAACCTCCTATTCCCTTAAATTATGTTTAATTATTTTAATTAAGGGATTAATTCACTGTTCACATGCTTAATTATCCTTAATTACACTAAGAGGTTGATTAAGGGTTCATTAATTGATTTTCCTAATTAACTCATTAAAAAATTCCAAGAAAATTAAGGGAGGAAGAAGTCATCCCCATAAATATGTTTGAGAAGTTTATAATTAATTAATGAAATTATTAAAGAGTAATTAGGGTTATTAGATTTTTAATTAAACCTTAATTAAGTAAAATCTACTATTCAAAATCAATTAGAAATAATTTTATTGGATTCCCCTCTGAATTATCTTTAAAATGAGCTTTCATTTATAATTTTCTGATTTTTATATGTTTAATTATGTATTTTTGAAATTTTAGTGATTAAGGGATAATTAAATAGCCCTAATTATATAACTAATCACATCGATGCCACGCTGACTGCTGATGTGGCATTCACTTTTCAAGTGGCGTGGCATGATTGGTTATTTAAGTTGTCACAACCTATGTCATGTCAGTCAGTGGTGCTACACATTTTTTCCTTGGACCGTCCGATCAAAGGTCGGATGGTCAGGATTAAAACTTTGATTTCAAAGGATAAAATCACTGGATCTAACGCATTTTAATCAGGGATAGAAGATCCATGATTAATCATTTCCCTCGCCTACTGGAGACAGAGATTATCCATCCTCCATGGCTTGATCCGAGCTCAAGGGAGCTCGGATTGAGCTAGGATTCAACCCACACCACCTCGGAGAAATAAGAGACACATCCAACGGTGGAATTCAATTGGGATTACACTTGCCTTTACAAATGACCAAAAAATTTGTACCTTCGGCTCGATTTTGAGACATACCTCGCCCGAGGCTATCTCCGGTGCTCCCAGCCGTTGAGGTAGCTTCGTCTAGTGGAGATGAAGCCTTGTTGAGGTTTGAAGGTTTAAGATGAAGTGGATCTTCCAATTGGCCAAGCACTCCTTCAATGGCTTATGGCTTTGGTCGAACACCTCCTTCCCGTGGCTTGGATGCTTGGGAAATAATTTGGGTGAGCTCGATTAGGTCCCCTGATGGTCCTTGCAAGAGGAATTGGCCTTTGGTGTAGTGATGAGTGAGTTGGGATATCTTCCCACCTCCCCTATTTTTGGCTTAAAGAAATCGATAAGGAGAAGTTTGAATGCACTTTAGAAACCTTGGAGAAGCTTTGGGAAGCTATGTTTGGGTTCCTAGGGTTCAATCGAATGCAAGGCTTGTGAATTGAATTGAATTGAGGGAGAGTATGTCTCCCCCTACTTGGATCGGATGACCGTGAGCCTACATGCAATTTTGATCATATTGATCTCATGGAATGGGTTGTTTTGCCTGTTACAAGCTCCATGTGATTCAGTTTTGGCAGGGGAGTGGTGGTGTGGAGTTGCACATGTGTTAAATGAGGATGTGAGGGATTCCATGTGGAGAATTCTAAGTCGAAGGGTTGCTTTTGGCTTTAGGTTGGGTTTGGTTGACCCAAACACATTTGGTCATGTGCACCACATCCCTTGGTTTCCAAATGGACCACTAAGAGGATCACAAGTGGTCTTGAGTTGGAATATGATCAAATCATAGGTAAATTTGATCATAGGTTACCCTTTGACCTAGGGGTAAAATGGTCATTTGTCTTTGATTTTGATTTTAGTATATTTGGAATGATTGTAAAATTGGTTGTGCTAATTTTCAATGATTTTGGAGTTGATTTGATATCATTTGGCTAATGTTGACCCATTTAGGTCAAAATGGGTCAACTTGGGTCAAGTTGACCAACTGGTCAAATTGGGTCAAACCAAGGGTTGGGTCAAGTTCATATGACCATTTGAAGTGGTTTGGTATCATTGGTTTGGATCAATTTGATTTATATTTGGTTTTGGTTCATTTGATTTCATTTAGGTCAAATGGGTCAAGTTGACCAATTTGACCTAATTGGGCTAGGTCATGGGTTGGTTTAGGCTGGTTAAATATTTGAAATATTTTTCAAGCTTTGGTTTCAATAAATTTTAGTTTGGTTTGATTTTGGCTTAATTTGACCTTTTAGGTCAAGTTGAGTTCTTGGTCAATTGGGCTAGGTTGGGTATAGTTGGCCAATCGAGGCGTTGGTCAAGTTCAACAAGTGATTTAGAATGAATTTGACCCATTGGCTGCAATTAATTTAGCTTAGATCAAGATTTGACACATTTGGACTTTTTAGGTCAACTTGGGTCAACTTGGGTCAAGTGGCCAATTAGGCTAGGTTTGGCTCAAATGATGACTTGGTCAAGTCCAATCATTGATCATGAATTGGTTTTGATCAATGGTTTCAATCAATTTGGCATATGATGAATTTTGGCTAGTTTGGGTTTCATTTCGGTTAAGTGTTGACTTGGTCAAAGGCTAGGTTTGATGGTTTGACCCAATTTTAGTGATTGATCATCTTATGATGATTGTTGCTCACAATGTGAAGTTTAGATGAGCTTAGTTCAATCCAATTTGGGTAGGATTAAAGTTTGGCTCAAAAAGGTGTTTTAGGTCACTATGGGTCAAGTGAGCCTAAGTGGGTCAATTAACTTGATCAAGGCTTGATTCAAGTTTGGTTGAACTCACATATGGACTTATGATTGAAATATAAATCCATTTTGGAGTGATTTGGATTCAAATGGTTTTTGATTCATTTGATAATTTTAAGTTCAAAGGATGAACATGGGTTTGATTTGGGTTTGAATTTTGAATTTAGTTTTGGTTTGATGATTTAAGTTTATGATTGAATTTGGTTTGTGATTGAAGGATTGATTGTTTTGAAGAAAAAATCCAAAGGTCTGGATTGGTTCGAATTTGATTTGGCTAAGTTCAAGAATTTGACTTGAAAGAGTTTAGGTTGGATTTTGGTTTGATTTGGGTTTGGGTTTTGAACATGGTTTTGGTTATTTGAATTTATATTTCATTTATATTTGTGAATATAAATAAAGATATAAATGGGTTATGAGAAAATCTTTTGAGTTTGAGGTGATTTAAAATTGATTTGAGCTAAGTCCATAAGATGAAATCAAAGGGGCTTAGGAAAGATTTTGGATTTGAAATTCAATCATGGGTTTCTATCATTTGGGATTGATTCATGATTTGAGAAAATCATTTAAGTTAGAATTTGATTTTAATTTTGATTTTGAATTGGTTTGAATTTGAGGTTGACTTCAAAGAAGAAAGTAAGGATTGGGTCTAAGCTATTGGGTAGGCAAGTTTTCCTAACACCCCTAAGGCACGATTTATTCCTATGGCTAACTCTTCCAAGTCTCTAGGGTTAGGTTAAGTGTTCACCTAACCACTATAGGTGTCTTAAGACTAAGAAACTCTTAATGTCTAAGAGGAGTCCTATGTCTAAGATGAAGTTGAAGCTCACTCCAAAAGTGAGGTCAACACTAAGATGAGAAAAGAGAGGCGGAGACTTCCTCCCCTTAGGATAATCATCCAAGTGCACTCACAAGGTCAAGAAGGACCAAACCAACACTTTGGTCGAGCCTCTTGTCACCGATGGCCAGATTCCAGCCACCTAAAGGCTTGCATACATGATTCTCGGCCATGTAGGGAAAGAGGGGAAAAGAACTTTCCTCTTAATATTTTCATCCCAACACAATCAAGAGATGAAGAGAAGGAGAAATGAAGCATTCCCCATACCTCTCACTACCAACAAGCTAAAATTCAGCCAAAGCTGGAGGCAAAGCCTTTATCCAATCATAAAATCAATGAAGGAATGCTTCTCCCCAAAAATTGGCCTTTTGTACACGTTTTAGAGGTGATGACGACCTCAATGAACTTCCCCTGATCCCATCCCCATCGGTGAGCCAAAAAACCACCAAGGCTGACAGAAAATGACCAATTTTTGGTCTCCATAGTGTTTGGCGAGGAGGCAAGCCAAGAAATTTTCACCATAACTTCGACCCATCAAGGCGAAGGTGTTTGGAGCACGGCAACTGCCGAGGATCATCGCCGATAAGGTGTGGAGCTAAACCGATCCCCTTAACACTTTTGTTTGGTCCTTTGTGAAGAGAATTTGATTTGTAAGGAGATCAAGCTCTATGGATAGATTGTAAATCGATCTTTGATCATTTTATAATCAAAATCATGCTAAAATTTTCCTTTGATCACAAAAAATTCATTGAATTCTATGGATATCGTTTATTCCTCATTGACGAGAACAAGGGAATGATCTCCTCTATCCATTCCTTTTGTTAGGAATGGATGATCGAGATCTAGCCGAATGATCTGATTTAATCTTCAATAGAAAAATGAGTGAAATCGTGATAGTCCGATCGATTGTTTCACGGTGCTCGTAGCTTTTGACTTGGAATTCATGTGGGGGGGTGAAAAGATGCATTTGCATTGATAATGAAAAAGACTGGTTACAAGTTATAAGCGTTGCAAAAGAAAGCAAAACTACTAAGATGTTTCCTATCCTCCTCAAAATCATAAAAAAAGCTGGAGGAATAGTGTGGTTATCTAAGCTATGCCATACAAAATCAAAGCAAGTAGCTATATCGCACAAAATTTAAGCTATTGTTAGATCTTTGTGTGTAGCAAAAAAAAACGGTGGAAGTTCTTCATAAAGCTTATGTCGAGCCTCGGGAGGTTACTCATATCTCACTCTGAAGAGAGAGCTTGAGGTGGTCCACCACCCCAATGTTATCCCCTTCAATGACTATGCCTCTATACTCTGTCATCCAAGGCTTAATGATGTTCTGAATGTAGAGCATGGCCGCTAATTCCACTGTCGTGCTGTCTCAATGTTGGAAACAATGACCCATAGCTTTGATGAAGTTTTCATTGTCATCTCTTAAGACCACAGCAATACCAGTCGACCCATTGGAAAGCAAGGATCAATCCACGTTCGCCTTGATCCAACCAGGAGGGGGAATTCATGTGACCCAATGGCAACGCGCTGTGTGGCAATGGCGCCACATTGGTGTTGCCCATTAAAACAAAAATTCCCAAATTTTCTTAATTAAAAATCGTAAACAAATAATAGAAAATTATAAAAATCATAAAAATTTAAATACAAATCCAATAAGTCCAAATAAAGGCTTTATGGATTCATCTCAGTGAGTAGAATCCATAAAACCAAAATGCCTAATTAATTTTGGATAATTTTGGGTTAATTTAAATTTAAATTAAAATAATCAAACACAAATTTATCACAAATCATTAATCCAATAAATGTGAAACTTTAGGAAATTGAAATTAGGGTTAAAATACACCTTAGAAAAAAAATTTTATGATTTATTCCAAAGTAAATCTAAAGATATTGAATTCTCAATCTCAAACCCTAACTTTAATAAAATAAATTAATATTAAATTAAGAAAATCATGGAAAATTATGAAATCACCTTAAACCATAATAATAAATCCTAATGAACTTAAACACATGATTAAAACTTATTGAAACACAATAAATCTTAAAATGACCTAATTTAGCTTTTAATTGAATTAATTAATCCAATCAATCAACTTGAACTTAGGAAAATCATACTAAATTAACCAAATATTAAAAATTCTAAATGAACTCTCTATGGATGCATCTTTTAAAGAGGAATCTAATCAAAATAAACCCCCTAGGTAATTCCTTTTACAGTAAGCTTATTTTATGGTTTAATGAAATAATTAAGACCTTAATTAGTCCCAAATAATGCATCTGATTAAAATAAAATTTTAGGAAAATCAAATTGGCAAGAAACCCTGCATGTCATAAACAGTTTAAGGCTAATTGACCACTGGATTAGAAGTTATTGAATTTTCAATCCCTTGGTTGATTTACATAAAATAATAAATAAAAAATTGCAAGAAATTATAAAAATTCATAAATTGATTTGAAACATCTTCATTAACATCAGTGCACCTAAGGAAAATTTCATAATCCACTGAAGTTAATGAATTTAAATAATAACATAGTTAAGGTTTAATGAAATGGTTAAGAATATAAAATTCAATCAAACTTTAAAGAATCACTTAATAATTTCTTAACCCATTGAAGTTAAAGAATTTAAATAATAACATACTTATGGTTCAATGAAATGGTTAAGAATATAAAATTCAATCAAGCTTTAAAGAATCACTTAACAAATTCATAATAAATCAATTAATAAAGTAAAATAAAAACCAATCAACCTCTGAAAATCATACCTAAATGTGAAATTCATTTGTATGAAAATTCCTTAAATTTATTTGAGTCAATGAATAACATAATTGTAAATGCAAATGAAGGTAATTAATTAAACTAATCAAACCTAAATACTTAAAAAAAATGGCCTAAGTTAAGTGCCCAAACTAGCTTAAGTCTCTTAGGTTATGAATTGATTAACAAAATCAAACAAATTGATTAACAAAATCTTAAAACACAATGAAACCAAAAACTAAACTAAGAATGAATCAAAATACCAATTTAAATAAATTAAATTAAATTCAAACTAACTAACTAAACATAAAATAAATAAACATAAACATTAATTAAATAAACATTAAACTAATTCAAATCAAATAAGTCAAATGAAAATGAAAATTAAATCAAAATAAATTACAATAACATAAACACTAATGTAATAAATAAACCTAATTAATCTAAGTTAAATGAATAATACAAAACAAATAAATGAAATGAATATAACCAAATGTATTAAACAAAATCAAATTATAAAACTTAAAACTATAATAACAAATGAATTAGGCTTAAAATAAAAATCAAATAAATTCAAAATTATAAAAACATGAATGAACCTTAATTGAACTTGATTGAAGACACATACCTTTAAAAAATAAACCAAATCAAGATATGATCAATCAAACATTAAATAAAAGAAAGAAATTAAAATAAGAATTTAAAATAAACAAAATTAAAACATTTATTGAACTAAACATAAATCAAATCATTTAAATGAATCAAAAGGTGATTAGTTAAGATACTTAGAATCTTAATTACATCTGTAGAAAAAATCTTCAACTTAGGGTGAAGGCTCAATTCTATTAATATTTAGGATGTTGAATAGAATGGGTTGCATCCAATGTGAAATCTATTCTATTTTTCATTCTTGAAAAATTAGAATTCATTTTAACATAAAACTGAACTTAAAAATAAAAATAAGAATAAAAAATCATTAAATCATTTGAATTGAAACTATCCAAAGGTAAATCAAATAATCTTTAAAACTTAAATTGAAACTTGAATCTAAAAAGGTTTAGCACACTCTTACCACACAAGCTTATTTCTTTAACACACTAGATTATTAGGTCATAGACCATTGACTTAGGTTAGGTCGATCTATGATATTTCATGATATTTTGTGATGTGATATGTTGTGCTTTTCTTATTTTATGGTGTACTATTTTAGATTGGAGGTCTAAGATTATTTATGAGTTAGACTGGATGGTATGATATTCTTGTTTAGAACTAATGATGTCTTCTACAGGAGGCTGTGCTAAAAGGGATTGCCATCATAAATCATATATAAATGCAATTTTATTGCAGGTATGCTTAAGTTCATAAGCATGGCCTAATAGAATATGTGAGTTTAGCAAGCAACTAATGCTAAGCTTGTATATTTGCAAATATAGCTATTGGTGTGCTATTTGCATTTTCTTGATGTTTGTTTTGCCTAATAGAATATACGAGTTTAGCTAAACTTGCTATTTTCTTAGAATTTATTTTTCAAATTTAAAATATAATTTGAGTTTAGAATTAGGTTAGAATCTATGGGGTCTAAGAACAGCAAGAGCTAACCCTACCAACAGATAGGTACAAAGGTCCCCTATGAAGCCCAATGGCGGTCCCTGAAGAGGGAGACAATCTTTGAAAAAGAACCTCACAGATTTTAGCATGTACTTCTAGGCCAAGCTGTATACGGGTAGAGCTCAGCTACTCATTTTTTCTTTCTTCCAAAGTATACAGTAGTACTCATCTGTATTGTCCTATTCTTTAATTTAAATTAACCTGATTGACTTTGGGTGTATAATAGAATCAACCTGCTTTTCTATGTTTCTTTTTGTGATGTATTTTCTGTGATGAATTCCTGGATGTTATGCTCATAGGAAAATAAATTTTCTACTCAACCTAAATCTAAATAACTGAAACAAAAATAAAGAAACTTGAAACTTTACAAATAAATTAAAGTCCTATGAATAACTTAAAATTAAATAAAAATAATTAACTTTTGCGAACCATGCTAGCATATTTTTATAACTCCTTGAATTGGGAAGTTCACCTATTACACATAATGGGCATCTGACTTTTGAGGATGACCACCTTCTTGGAAAAGTCTGCCTTCTCTTCTTGATTTAACCCATGACCACTTTGAATTACACGTCATTTAGGCAAAAAATGCATACCCTGAGACCTTAAATGAATCATGAGTCAAAACATATAAAAGCTAAAAAAGTTGCATTAGTTAGGATCATTTCATATGAAAACATGACCTTAAGGATTAGGGAGTGAGTCTAGGTTCCTAGACTCTTTTCTAAAATGCAACAGCCTAACCATCTTGCATACATGAGACTTGGCATCATTGAATTAAAATTCACATAGGTTATGTTAGCTAGCAGCCCTTTTAGACAGATTATACATTGAGAAGAGTTAGGGATAGGTTTTTTCTCTCAAATGAGAGGAATGGTTAATAATTCTCAAAAGTGGACCTAGGTCAAAAATTTGACTTGTGTTAGAAGCAATTATAGACTTAGTATCTGAAACATCTTACTAGAGTAAATCTTCAACCCCAGGTATTTTTACAATCTTATTCTACTAGAATATAAGTCCTAGATTTCTAATAAAATATTAACATGAAATTATTTTTAAATTCTAAAATTTAAAGCTCAATGATAGGATAGTTGAAATTCCCATTAGGCATCTCAGTATCAATAGACATTTCCAATTTAATCGAGATTGGCTTTCAAAAATAAATCTATCCACTTTGCAGCAGTCCCAATTGAAATTCCAAATTATCATTTCCTTCGGAAACCAACTTAGAAATCCATAGAAATAATAGCTTATTAATTTAATCTAGAGTATTCTTAGGAAGATATTCTTTTCTCTTAAGATATAATTAACTAAAAGGGCTTTTCCTTATAGGGAACCATGAACCCAGATTAAAATAAACACTGCTCTACTTCTCATGTAGTTCAGGGGAAAACTCTTTAGTACATTAAAGACCCATTAGTTGTAGGTATTAAATGATCAAATCTATTATAGAATAACAAGTTTATTTTTTGAGATAATATGTTAATTACTTAATGACACATTTGATCATCCAAATAAAAAAATCTTAAATTCTATGGGGTGTCACAAAATTTTCCCATAGAGATATTTTATGGTGACTCCACTAGGGAATGGTTCATCTCTCGATCTTTAGAAATAGGATTTTATTTCTATATATTGGCAGTGTACTTATGCCACTCATGAGTCAAGATCACCATTCTTTCCATTGGATTCCTCTCCATTTTATCCTTGGTTGAGCTCATCCAACATCATGAACTATGGTTCTAGAACTCTTCATTTTTTATAGTTAAATGACTGGGTCCTAGAACTAACCCATTATAAAACTTTCATTAAGATTTAAATAAATGAAAATAAAGTCATTTCTATCAGACCTAATTTTGGTCAAAATGGATTTGATATCATTCCATTGTAGAAAAGAAATATTATATTCAAAAATTTTGAAAATTACCTCAAATTTTTAAAAAGTAAATCTCAAAGTTAAATTTATCCTTGATTTTATTTTAGTTTTACACAGAAGCTAAAGAGATCAGGGCAGGGTCTTTAAATTGATACCCTTTGTTCTAATGCATTCAAATGAATCGAACACCTAAGGATTAATATTGAAATGAATGAGCTCTTTCAAATTTTAAGAAAATCCATGATATCAAAAGAAGTGGGCATAGTCTTACCTATTGCCCCTTACCATCATGATTGAAGCTTAAATTACATTCTAAAGAAAAATTAACTCAAAAAAAAATTATAAAGATGGATAAGTATAGAATATGATCCCAAAAGGCTGTATTATTGATCTTAGGCAGATGTCGATTAAGGAATTAAATGTGAACCTTCTACCATTATAGAAGGAAATTTTCATAAATGCTATTCAGCTCTAATCTTAATTATTTTATGATTCATCTCCATACATCCATTAAAATTTTGAAAAATTAATTGTTTGAGCTGATTGGCCAATTCTAGGGAGTGACTTGGAGGTAACCCTCTTTTAGACCCTCCAAAAGCCCTCAATTCATAATAGTTTAGGAGAGAGTTAAAAGAGAAAGATAAACATATATTGTGAACAAAGATGGCATGATAAAATCTCACTTTTTCTCTTAATCAATGCGAAAAAAGAAGGCAGCAAAAGAGAATTTTGATTCTCTTGATAAAGTTGAAATGAATGAAATTTAAATCTTATAAATTTAAATCAATTTCTTGGTGGGACACTTCTCTCATTGAATGATTGTTATTTCATAGATGGGCTTAATTAATTTTAAGGATAAATCATAAAAATGAAAATTAATAAAAATTTCAATCCTTCTAAAAAATTATGACCTTAAGATTCGGTCCTAAGGGTGACATTTTTATTTCTTAGAGTGAAAATACAAAAATTTTATCTTTGGTAGATTGATACATGAATCATTTGGGGGCTTGATTAGCCCAAATTAATGAAGAATGCTTTAGTTTTCACCACTCAGAAACAAAGGCATTACATGTTTCTCATAAAGTAAATCAGATTTCAGGGGTGAATCCAATATCTTATGACCCACCCGACATTGTTTGAGTGTCTAGCACATTGGTTAATGATTTTATTACAATTTGAGATTACCTTTATTACTCTTTGTGCTGTAAAAATGTCAAGTTATAGTTAATTTTTTTTTAGCAGCACATTCTTTACCCAATGGTTCTCCTTTAAATGATGATCTTTTAGATGAACAAATCATGCCATTAGAAGGTGAACTTAATGCCACTTTGGAATTATATTTTGATGATACAACATCATCAAAGAAAATAAAGAATTAAATTCTTCTATCCTAAGGAAGGCAGGGATTGGACTGATTTTCATAACCCCAGGCAAAGAAATGATATGATATTCTTATCATTTGCCTGAGCCTTGCATGAATAACGAAGCTAAATATGAGGCTATTATAACTAGGTTAGAACTAGAAATCCTTAAAGAACCCTTTGAGAGTTGGGGTATTGACATTATAAGGTCTATTAACCTATTGAGAATAGAGTTGGACCTATCCTCCCTCCTTTCATATCGAAAGGAAATAATTGAAATTAAATTCAAAATGATAGAGTCATACCACCTCAAATAACACTGAAAAGAAATGATAAACTAGTTATCTTAAAAGAAAATAAAAGAGAATAATAAAAATCCATTCACTTCAAAATTTTAAACATGGTGTTTTGGCCATCTTAGAGAAGTTGCTTGCAAAATCGAACATCATAGTGCTTTATAAAAAAAATAAAAAGAAATGGAAAGAAATAAAAATAAAATGACCATTATTCTAGGCATTATATAATTTTGTAATTTTCCTTCTTTAATAATAAGCAACTTCCTGATGTGGCATTCTACTAAATAAGGTTCTAGGATTATCTTCTATGATGAAGATATACTACTAAGAACTCATGAACATCTTAGTCACTGTGGAAAATTCAAAAAGAAAGTCTCTAGAATGCTTGTTGATTCGACTGTATCGATCAACATCAATTATGAAAATGAATATACATAGGCCCAATTCTATTCTAATTCTAAAAAGATGGTGTTGTGTGGATTCAATCAAGTAAAGAAAGGAGTTTTCAATTAAATAAAAATTTAATCTTAAAACTTAGCTTAAAAGAAAAAATTAATCTTAGTTACTTTATTATCTGAAGATGAGAATTTAAACATTTGAATAGAATCTTAGAAATTTAGGAACATCTTTAATGCTCTTGGATGATCCTATCTAGCCCAAAAAAAAGAGAAATGTATTAAAATGAAAGAGAAAAAGGAAAAATAATAATTATTACGAAAGAGTGTTTATATCCATTTTATATTCATGAGCGTAGAGTCTGTGTGATTGTCATTTTGTCAGTCATAAATGACCTCACTAAGTCTTGTATTCAATTAAAGAATTAAAAAGTGACATATCATGTAATATGATCAATCAGTCAAAATAAAGAATTGAGTATATAAAATGTTATATTCGAACAAACAATCGAATGCAAATGTTGTATGTAGAAAAAAATATCAAATGTAATGTTTTACAAGGAGTTAAAATATTATTAAAATTTTGACAGAAGAAAGAAAGAAAGAGAATAAAAAGGATGGAAGGACTATATCCAACATCAAAAGGATGAAGCCTGATATTTTTGAGTATGTGGGGATTTTAGCTTTACTTCTCTACATCAAAATAAAGTGGTAGGACTAGAAGTCAAGAATTGCCCCTAGCTTAAAAAAAAATCAAATTAGATGTCTGATACTTTGTTATCACATTCTTTGCCATGTTGGGTGGCCGATCAAAGAGATAATGGATTTTCTTTTTTGAGAATTTTTATCCTTTGTTTATCAAAGATTCAACTAAGTATAATTTATTTCCAATGCAAGCAGCCTACAAATAAGAGTCATAACCAAGAAAAGCTATGAAGAAATCAAGAAATTGAAGCCAAAAGTTGGTTTGAGATTCATACTATAGAGCCATTGCATAATGAAAATTATAAAATAGTCAAGGTCCTGATTTTCTCTTCAAAGGCACTCTAACATATTAAATGAATATTATTTATATGTCTTTGAAGATCTATATAGTCTTCATGTTCAAGATGCACCCTTAGAATTTGATGGGAAGCTTAAATCCACAATTGATAAGCAAACAGAAATAAATTTAAAAAATAAAAGTTGGTCTACAACTAATATCAATAATCTAACTCCTTGATGAGTCAGATATTGATGACTTGATCAAGCTATTCTTAAAGTTTAGAGACTACTTTAATTGGAAATAAAATATTCTCCAAATATAGCAATCTATAAGCTTAGACTTGATTCCATTTCAATAAACTAAGTCCCTCAGTGTGTATGATTAAATTCTAAAGAAAAGCAAGGTGTTGCTAGACTAGAAGCTAGTCAATGATAGCCTTACATGAGAAGAAAAATTCTTCTTGGTTGGCTAAGATCATCACAAAAAATAACAATAAAAATGAGAAAAAGAAAAAGAAAAGATCAAATTCGCGTGTTATATCTTGGGACTAGAACAAATATTTACCTTGAAGATGAGTTCTTATTACCCATACTATATTTTAAAATTAAAAAGTTTTCATGCATAAGATTATCCTAATTAATGATAAATTGTCTAAATATTATCAAATCAAGATAATTTTAGAAAAGAAAATTGAAAGCATATGATATGACTTTCAAAATCCATACAAGAATATTTTGCTATATGGTCATATAATTTAGTAATAGAATATCAAGATAATTTATCAAAGAGTCATGATCAAGATTTTTGATAACCTCACTTTTGATTAAGTGAAGTATTATATTGAAAATCTTGCTAAAAAATGAATGAATGAAAAGAAGAAAAAGAATGAAAAGATTATTGATTTGAAAATGATTATATCACTACATGCAAGTTCTTAAAATATTCCTTTGAGGAAATTTCAATACTAAAATTTAGAAAGATAAAAAATAATAATAATAATTGAATCCATCTATGAAATATCATTCAATAAAACCTTTAAAGAACAATAATTTCGACTTAAGAAAATTTATTTCAAAATTATTTGGAGAATCTTAATTTCTCAGACAATTTTATCCCTTAAATTACTTTATTGATTAGAAATAAAATAAAATAAAATAAAAATATATCTTTAGGAGAATCTAAGAGTTTTCTTACCTTGATTCTCATTCACTTTTGGAAGCTTTAAAAAAATCTCTTGATCTTTATTGAATCTAAGAGAAGGCCTTATAAGTTATTGATTCATATTAATAAAAAAATGAAATACATATCAATTATAGCTTGATTGACTTAAGTCAACAAAGAAAATCAAGAATGTGTCATAAAAGCTACATATTCATACCAATAAATATATAAATGTCATTTGATAAGCATTATTTGACTTCATTAATTACGCCTAAGAACTAGAAAGTCACAAGAAAGCTCAAAAGATAAAATTCTCAAGTTAATACCATATGATTTCTTGCCTATAGTGTATTAGACATATAACACGGCCATATGTAACTTTGAGATAAAAAAAAATGAATGATGATGAAATTCCATTGGCATATTAAACATTGGGTCCAAATGTACCGAACCCTTTGTTCAAAAATATACTTCATCTCTTTGAAACCTTCTTCACCAAACTTCTTCATATGTAAGAAGCATCAGTGAAATCAAGAAATAGAAGTAAATTTTTCCAATCCCTCTCACTAGTTAGACTAATTAGGTAAATAATTAAGTCTATGTGACTCTTGCTTATTAGTCAAAAGACTTGAGGATTAGGAATTAAGTCACTACAACTCTTTTTCCTCACTCATATTATCTGCAAGATTGGAACAAGACTTTCATGGCACCATTCCTAGTATCTTATAGGTTAAGAGCAATCCCTTCATGGCACCCTTCCTATATGTTTTGTATATGGAGTAAGCCTTTGTGCACCATCCCTACAAGATAGGTGAAAGTCTTATAGAAGGCATCCTTTCAAATGGCAAGTTAGGATAAAATCATTAAGACCCATTTCTTATCAAACAAGCTACATGGTTTATGTTAAAGTCATGAATACCCCTTTCCTATTAGCCAAAATTTGAGAATTAGATTTAGTCACCAAGACCCATTTCCTCTTATTTAGCTATTTAAGTTAGATTAAGCCATTGAATGCCCCATCTTAATAGCTAATCATATAGGTGTAAGTCCTAGAGAAGGCATCCTTTTAGATGATAAGGTTAGGATAAAGTCAGTATGACCTCTTTCCCTATCGTATATTTTAGGTCAAGAATAAGTCATGAAGACCCCTTTCCTATTAGCCAAACTTTTTAGAATTGGATTAAGTCATGAAGACCCCTTTCCTCTAATTTAGCTATTTAAGTTGGATTAATCCATTGGCTAATCAAATAGGAGTAAGCCCCTTAGTAGGCATCCTTTCACATGAGAAGATAGGATAAAGTCATCAAGACCCATTCTTTATCAAACATGTTACTTAGGTTAGGATTACCTTTCCTATTAGCCAAAATATTGAGGTTTAGGAACAAATCATTAAGACCCCTCTTCCTTATTTTAGCTACTCAATGATGGATTAATCCATTGAAGGTCCCCTCTTAATAGCCAATTATAAAGGAGTAAGTCCTTTTGTAGGAATCCTTATAAGGATAGGATGAAGTCATCATGACTCCTTTCCTTTTCAAGCTACCCAGATTAAAAAGAAGACATTAAAGGCCCCTTTTGTTAACTGAACTTCATTAAAATAGAATTCAAGTTCTTATGACTCCTTTTCTAGTGCAAACTAAAAGAATTTAAGGAATAAAAAAAAGCCATTGAAGACCCCATTCCTATAAATTATTTAGATCAAGAATTAAGTCCATATGACCCTTATTTAGTAGTCAAAATATTGAGGTTTAGGATTAAGCTATTAAAACCCCTTCTCCCTAGCTTAGCTATTTATGTTTGATTCAAGTCTTCAAAGACCCATTCCTAATAGCTAACTTGATAAGAGTAAATCTCCTAGTGGTATCATTCACTAGTTAAAATGTCAAGTAGTTTGGATCAAGAGTAAGTGTGCATATTGGCATCCTCTCAAACTACTATTCCTAGATAGGAGTAAGTCCCTTGAAGGCATCTTCTCTAAGTATAATGATTGTGTTAAGATTCCCCTTCTTTGAGTCTACTCCTAATGACATTTCTATTCTTCTTAGAACTTAGTGAATTTAAGTTCTTAAGAATGAATCATTCTAAATTAAAAAAAAAATTGGCATTTTTATGCCTATATTTCACAATCAAATCTAAAACACAATTTGAAATTAAAATCAAAAATCAAAAATCCAAATTTCAAAACCAATGAACTCCTTCAAGCTTATGCTTATAGTGTAGACTAATTCAGTGAACACCAATATGTGCAGTGCACTCTAGTCGATTCACTACACATGTTGGGGGTCCATTTTGACCTCAATTTTGGATGAGGTTAAAATCATTTTTTGAAATTAATAATTAGGACACCTAATCCTAGATTAAGAGCCTCCTAATTAACCACTTAGAATACTACACCTAGTAACCTAGTGCATTGTCATTGGGTTTGATCTAACTTAGTGGGTTTAGGTAGAATCAATTCAAATCCCAAATATAAATTAAATTTAAACATACACTACTTGAAATGTGAATATAATTTGACTTAGATTAAGGTTTAATTTAGAGAATTAAATTGAATTAACTTATTTAAGTTAAAAATCACATAAACCCCAAAACAAATCTAAATCAAATTAAATGAAAACATGAAATCACAACATGAATATGAAAGAAATCAAATCCAAATAAAAGTCAAATCTAGTCAACCTTTTTGCCAAGGGTTTTCCTTATGTGTGTCCCACCAAGTAAAAGGTGAACCTACCAAAATTTGACCAAAAAAAATAATTCAAATTGGTTTAAATGATATAATAAATTTATATAAACATGAATCTATAAAAGTTTAAATTTATTTAGGCTAAATATATTATTAGATCTAAATGGGCCTAAATGAGCCTTATTAGGTTCAAACCCAAATCAAACCTAAACCAACTCAATTTGATTCCCCAAAATCACTTGGAAATAATAATCAAACATAATTCAATCCATCATTAGGTCCAATTTGACCAATATGGTCACTTGACCCAAACAAACTCACACTTAACCCATTAAGCCCAATTTGGGGTCAAATGGGTTAAAATTGAAATAAACTTGAAATTAAATAAAATTGATCACTCCAAATCATCTCATACATGTGATTAAACATTATTGGAGTCTAAATACAATTTAATTGAGTGAAAATGGGTCATTTTACTCAATCAAATTCAACTTAACCCATTAAATGGGTCAAGTTGACTTAAAATTGAATTAAACTCATGTGGCATGGGCTAACTAAATTCTTAATTATCTAATGGATAATCAATAATGATTTATACCCAAACCTAAAACCAATAAAATAAATAAATTAATTCAAATCAATTTGATCAAAGTAAAGCCAAATGTCATGAAATCAAACACTTAAAATCCAATCCAAAAGGACTTAACCCAACATTTAATCCATATTAAATGGTTTGAGTTGGGTCAACTACCAACCAACAACCTATGAGGTAATGAGGTGACCATGGGAAAATTTAGGGATGGTGTGAAAATCATGTGAAAAAAAGAGGACTCAAAATTCTAAGAGAGAAGGAAAATCCTACTTCCCCTCCTCCTTACCTCATCCACCTTTTGGCTTCAACTAGTTTGTCTTCTTTCCAATTAGTTGATTTCCTCTTGGAGGAAATTTCCAAGTGGGATCAAAAGTGATAATGGCCATTACCTTGTTAAGCATTGAAGAGAGCATCTCTCATGAGATAGCTTATGACCAATATGAGAAAAGAGAGGAGGAGACTTCCTCCCCTCAAGATAATCGTCCAAGTGCACTCACATGGTCAAGAGGGAACAAACCAACACTTTGGCCAAGCCTCTTGCCACCGATGGCTGGATTCTGGCCACCTAAAGGCTTGCATACATGGCTCTCAGCCATGTAGGGAAAGAGGGGAAAGAAGATCTTTCTTCTCAATACTTTCATCCCAACACATTCAATAGGCAAAGAGAAGGAGAAACGAAGCATTCCCTGGGCCTCTCACTGTCAGAAAGCTAAAATTTGGCCAAAGCAAGAGGCTAAGCCCTCAACCAATTATAAAATGAAAGAAGGAATGTTTCTCACCAAAAATTGGCCTTCCTTACATGTACTAGAAGTGGTGGTGACCTCAAATGAATCTTCCCTTGATCCCTTCTCCATCGGCGAGTCAGAAAACCACCAAAGTCAACAGTAAACGACCAAGTGTTGGTCTCCACAGTGTTTGGAGAAGAGGCAAGCCAAGAAATCTTTACCATAGCTTCGACCTATTGAGGCGAAGGTGCTCTGAGCATGACAACTACTGAGGATCATCATTGAAAAGTTATGGAGCTAAATCAACCCCTTTACCAATTTTTTTTTGGTCATTTGTGAAGAGAATTTATTCTCCAAGGAGATTCAAGTGTATGGATTGATTGTAAATCAATCCATGATTGTTTTACAATCGAAATCATGCTAAAATTTTCCTTGGATCATCAAAAATCTACTGGATTTTATGGACGACATCTGTTTCTCCCTTATGAGAACAGGGAAGCGATCTCCGCCATCCATTCCTTTAGGAATGGACGATCGAGATCTAGCTGGATGATATGATTTAATCTCCTTTAAGAAATGCGAGTGAAATCATGACTGTTCGATCGATCATTCCGCAGTCCTTACTACTTTTGACGTGGAATTCATATGGCCCAATGGTGCGAGGCCACGTGGCAATGATCCCATGTCGATGTTGCCCATTAAAATGAAAAATCCCAATTTTTTAATTAAAAATGGTAAAAAAATAATTAAAATTTTTAAAATTCATAAAAATTAAAATGCAAATTCAGAAAATGTAAATAAGGGCTCTATGGATTCATTTTAGTGAGTAGAATCCATAAAACCCAAAATCCCCAATTAATTTTGGGTAATTTTGGGTTAATTTAGACTTAAATAAAAATAATCAAACTCAAATTAATTACAAACCATTAATCCAATAAATGTGATACATTGGGGAACTGAAACTAGGGCTAAAGTATAGCTTAAAAAAATTCTCATGATTTATTGCAAAGTAAATCAAAAGATATTAAATTCTTAATCTCAAACCCTAACTTTAATAAAATAAATTAATATTTAATTTAAAAATTATGAAAATTTATGAAATCACCTTAAACCATAATAATAAATCCTAATTAACTTAAACACATCATTAAAATTTATAGAAACCCAATAAATCATAAAATGACTTATTTTAGCATTTAATTGATTTAATTAATTCAATTAATCAAGGTGAAATTAGGCAAATCATAGTAAATTAACCAAAATTTCAAAAATCATAAATAAGCCCTCTATGGATGCATATTCCAAAGAGGAATCTAAGAAAAATAAAATCCCTAATTAATTCTTTTTAAATTAAACATAATTTATGTTTTAATGAAAAAATTAAGGCCTTAATTAATCCCAAATCACACATGTGATTAAAATAAAATTTTAGAAAAATTAAATTGGCATGGAACCCCACTTTTGATAAACATTTCAAGGCTTATTGACCTTTGGATTGAAAGTTATTAAATTCTCAATCTATTGGTTGATTTACATGAAATAATAAATAAAATAATTACAATAAATTATAAAAATTCATAAATTGATTTGAAACATCGTCATTAACATCAATGCACCTAAGAAAAATTTCTTAGCCCACTGAAGTTAAGGAATTTAAATAATAACATATTTTAGGTTTAATGAAATTATTAAGAATAAAAAATTCAATCATACTTTAAATAATCAACTTAATAAATTCATAATAAATTAATTAATCAATTAAATCAAAATCATTCAACCTCTAAAATTCATCCCTAAATGTGAAATTCATTTGTGTAAAAATTCCTAAAATATATTTGGGTCAATAAATAACATAATTTTAAATGCAAATGAAGGTAATTAACCAAACCAATTAAACTTAAATACTTAAAAGCTTAAAATGGCCTAACTTGAGTGCCCAAACTAGCTTAAGTCTCTTGGGTTATGAATTGATTAACAAAATCAAACAAATAGATCAATAAAATCTTAAAACACAATGAAACCAAAATTTAAACTAAGAATGAATCAAAATACCACATTAAATGAATTAATTTAAATTAAAAATAGCTAACTAAGCACAAATTAAATGAACATAAACATTTATAAAATAAGCATTAAACCAAAGTCAAATCAAAATGAAAATTAAATCAAAGTTAATTATAACAACAAAAACACTAATGTAATAAATTAACCTAATTAATCTAAGTTAAATAAATAATACAAATCAAATAAATGAAATGAATCTAATCAAATGAATTATACAAAATCAAACTATAAAACTCAAAACTATAATAACAAATGAATTAGACTTAAAATAAAAACTAATTTAAATCAAATTATAAAAACATGAATGAACCTTAATTGAACTTGATTGAAGAAACGTACCATAAAGAAATAAACCAAATCAAGATATGATTAATCAAACATTGAATAAAAGGAATAAATGAAAAGACGAATTCAAAATAAACAAATTTAAACTTTCATTGAACTTAACATAAACCAAATGATCTAAATGAATCAAAAGAATGTTAATTTTGGTACTTAGATCTTAATTAGACCTTTAGAATGAATCTTTATCTTAGGGTGAAGGCTCAATTCTATTAACATTTTAGGACGTTGCAACTTTTTATTCTTAAAAACTTAGAATTCATTTTAACATAAAAATGAACATAAAAATCAAAATAAGAATCAAAAATCATTAAATCATTTGAATTGAAACTATCCAAAGGTAAATCAAACAAACTTTAAAACTTAAATTGAAACTTGAATCTAAAAAAGCCTAGTAAACTCTTGCCACACAAGCCCATTTTCTTCACTCACTAGATTATTAGATGAGAGACCCTAAACTTAGGTTTGGTCAATCTGTGATATTTTTTGATATTTTGTGATGTAATATGATGTGATTTTCTTATTTTGTGGTGTATTATTTTAGACTAGAGGTCTAAGATTGTTTATCCATTAGATTGGATTGCATGACATTTTATTTTAGAACTAATATTGTCTTTTACGGGGAGCTGTGTTAAAAGGGACTTCCATCATAAATTATGTATGAATTCTATTTTCTTCCGAGTATGCTTAAGTTCCTAAGCATAGTCTAATTAGATAGGTGGGCTTGGCAAATAGCTAATAATGCTAAGCCCGTATGTTTTTAAATTAATTGCTAGTGTGTTGTTTCATTTTCCTGGCATTTGTTTTACAGGGCTTAGCATTTATTTTTGAAATTTAAAATATAATTTGAGCTTAGAATTATGTTAGAATCTATGGGGTTTAGAAATAGCAGGAGTTTACCCTACTAGTAGATAGGTGCAGAGGTCCTCTATGATGCCCGATGGAGGTTCTCGATGAATGAGATGATCCTAAAAAGAAGACCCCCATAGATCTAAACTTGTAGTTCTAGGTCAGGTTTTATAAGGGCAAAGCTTAGATGCTCATTTTCTCTTTCTTTCGAGGTGTATAGTGGTACCTGGTCGTATTGGCCTATTCTCTAATTTAAATTAGCTTGATTTACTTTGGGTGTGCAATAGAATCAACCTATTTTTTAAGTTTCTTTTTTTGTTGTATTTTCTATGATGAATGCTTGGACATTATAAAATTAGGAAAACTAATTTTCTACCCAACCTAAATCTAAACTACTAAAACAAAAATAAAAAAACTTGAAAGTTTACACATAAATTAAAGCCATAGGAATAACTTAAAAGTAATTAAAAATAGTTAGCTTTTGTGAACTATGCTAGCATATTATTCTAACTCCATAAACTAGGCACTTCACTCATTACACATTAAAAGCATCTGACCTTTAAGAATGACTACCTTCTTGGGGAATTCTAACTTCTCTTCTTGATTTGGCCCTTGACCACTTCTAATTACATGTCATTTAGGCATAAATTGCATACCCTAAGACCTTGAATGAGTCATGAGTCAAAACATCTACAAGTTAGAAAACATTGCATTAGTTAAGATTATTTCATACCCAAATATGATCTTAAGGATTAGGGAGTGATATAGGTTCCTAGATTTATTTCTAAAATGCAATAGCCCAATCATCTTGTATACATGAGACTTGGCATCATGGATTAAAAATTTGCTTAGGTGGTGTTAGTTGGCAGCTCTTTCAAGCATGTTATAAGCTTAGAAGAGTCAGAGATATGTTTATTCCCTCAAATGAGAGGAATGATTGATAATTCCTAAAAGTGGAACTAGGTTGAGCCTCTGACTTGTGTAAGAAGCAATTAAAGACTTAAGATTTGAAGCATCCTACTAGAGTAAGTCTTCAAATCCTAGGCATTTCAGTAGTCTTGTATTGCTAGAATATAAGTCCTAGATTTTTTAATAAAATATTAACATGAAATTCTATTTAAATTCTAAAATTTAAAGCTAAATGATAGGATAGTTGAAATGCCCCCTACGCATCACAATATCAAATGACATTTTCTACTTAATCCTGATTGACTTCCAGTAATAAGCCATTTCACTTGGCATAATTCCCAATTGAAAATTTAAATTATCATTTCTCTTTGAAACCAATTTAGAAATCCAAGGAAATAGTAGCTTATTTCAGTAATAGAGAGTGTTCTTAGGAAAAGATTCTTTGATCATAAGATGTAATTAACTATAAGGGCAAGCCCTTATAAAGAACCTTGAACGCAGTTTAAAATAAATCCTGCTATACTTTCTATGTAGTTCAGGGGAAAAGTCTCTAGTTCATTAAAGACCCATTAGCCTTAGGAGTCTTTTATTAAATGATTGAATCCATTATAGGATAATATTTATCTTTTGAGATAATATGATTACTTCTTAATGACACGTTTTATCATTCAAATAAGAAATTCATAAATTCTATATGGTGTCACAAAATTTTTCCATAATATCGAGCCTCTGACTTGTTTCAAAAGTAATTATAGACTTAGGATCTGAAACATCCTACTGGAGTAAGTTTTTAACTCTAGGAATTTCTTCAGCCTTGTGTTGCTAGAAAATAAGCCATAGATCTTTAATAAAGTTTTAACTCAAAATTTAATTTAAATTCTAAAATTTAAAGCCATTGAAATGTCCATTGGGTATCCCATTATCTATGGACATTTTCTACTTTACCCCATTTTTCTTCCAAAAGAACTCCTACTTTGGAGTGTTGCTTTTTGAAATTCCAAATTATGATTTTCCTTTGGAACTAGCTTAGAAATTTATAGAAATAAATGTCTATTTTTCAATCAAGAGTATTCTTAGGAAGAGATCCTTATTCCTAAGATGTAATTAACTGTAAGGGCTTGCCCTTATAGGGAACTATGATCCAAGTATAAAATAAAATTTATTCTACTTTTCCATGTAGTTCAAAGGAAGAATTCATGGAATATTAATAAGACTCATTAGTCTTAGGTGTCCTTATTTTAGTGATTAAATCCATTATAGGATAACATATTTATCTTCCAAGATAATATGCCTATTCCATAATGATGAATTTGATTACCTAAATAAGAAATTCCTAAAATTTATGTGGTGTCATAAATTTTTTCCACATGTTAAAAATAGAAACTTTCAGAGAAGAATAAAAAAAATGGTGAACCAGATCACCAAACCAACAAATTCCTACCCCAAGAGAGGTGGGAATATTAAAAAATATCATTCACATATGTAACAAGACTCAAGGTCCGTGGGTATCATATTCGGTGAACACCAACAACGAGCCTTTTAGATACAAAGATACTAAGTGGCTAATTATTGGAAGGTCCTGACAACCACCATAAAAAAGGAAACATAATGTGTGACATATGGGATACATTCCTAGAGATCCACCACTAGAAGGTCCCGATTGATTTGGTTACTAAAAGAATCTCAAATCATCAATGATAAGCCAACTCCACGAGATGATGGTGATGGGTAACATTTTAGTGTGATTAAGTGGTACAAAATATTATGAATCTTTAGTTTAATGTCTAAAGATGAGATATAGAGTTCTTGGTGAGATATTGATTAGTATTGTCCACTAGTGGAATTTTCAAGACTAGCTCAGTTTGAGCTAGTTTTGGACTGATTTGAAAGATCTCCTAAAGAATAGGCGTTTAGGTTGGGGTAAATGACTAGCAATAAATATGTATGAGTAGCTCAATATGTTTTTTAGTGATACAGAGTAGATGATTAAATTTGGTGGAGTTTATAATAGTGTCGATGGGTAGGGAATGAAATTAGGTCTTAGTTTCACCTAGATTGGCTAAGGGTTTTAAGTAGTGCTTTAGAGTCGATATGGAGCTTGGAATGAGTGATGGCTGATCTTAGAAGATGATAAAGATGTGGAGTATGACTTAAGTAAATTAAAAGAAAAATATTAAGCAAGAAAAAATATAAATATAAAGTGGGACAAAGGATAATCACTTAATCTCCCAAAGAAAAGGCAAACTTGAGCCACCAAGCACCAAGTTAGAGAAAAGAGCAATACTTCACTCACAATATTTAATTCCACAATTGAAGTTACAAAGCATTTCAAGCCATATTTATAGCAATTACATATCCTTAGGGTTAATAGTTTTTGAGAGAAAAAGTTGAGGTAAAGAAATGGAGGAAAAAGAGGGGTTAGTGGTTATTTATGAAGGAAGTGTTTGAACTTTTCTTTTTTTAATATCCCCTTCATATCATGGCCAGCTATACAAGCTTATAGATGAGCGATTAAAACAAAAAAAAATATAAAAATTAAAATACATTTAAGATGTTCTAGAATATGGGCTCTTTATTGTGCTTTAGCTTGGGCTCTTATTGTTGGATCGATTCTTTCTTCTCATCCTTAGGATTAAGTCTTAGCTCTTGTAATTGGGCCTTTAGTTTGATTTTTTTTCATGATGTGCTACATCACCTGATGAAGGAAAAAAATCTTTTATCATCAACTCAAAATGCTGATCCCAAAAAGTTATCTAGCGGATGATGAGGCAAACAATCGACTCTTTTGGGAAGATGAAGATTTCCCATTCAATGAAGAGCAACAAATTTCAAACTTCCAAAATGAAGAAGATATTGATTGTATGGAAGTTGAAGTGGTTTGTATGGTTGACACACATTTATGAAATAAAAATGTGACACCTAAACAATAGAATGAAGGGGAACATCACAAGAAACCAAGTCTTCAACAACTTGGAGGTGAAGCTTAGTTAGAAGTTAATTGAAGAGCTAACAGATGTTGTAGCAAGGTTAGAATGATAAAAAGGTTCTCTGATCCAACAGTGAGACAAAGAAATCAGCTAGCTTAATAGCCAACTTAATGAAATGCACAGGCTAATGAAAGAGTTATTTGGTCAACTCAATCTTATGATAATTGCAACACAACAAGTTCTTCTGAGAAATCTTCTTGATATAGTCAATCCAACAACTGAATTGGGGGCATGCAAAATGCTACGCCCAACTTACCAACAAACTCAATGCAAAGGCAAGAAGATCTAGAAGATGCTACACCAAATACCTATTATGAGATTGACTTAATCACCAAATCTCAAGTAGATAATCTCATTAGCCAGCAAGTCAAAGCAGTTATTTCTTTAGAAGCACCTAAATAGTTAGTAAAAAAGGTTGACTATACCTAGCTGAATATGATCAAGTACAATATCCTAAAGGGTACATTGTGCTGAAATTCAATACTTTTCAGACATAGAAATCCACGATGATATTTAGCCCAGGTCAAAGCCACATGTGAAAATAATGGATGGAATGGTGCCTTCCTGCTAGGATAATTCATTAGCAATTTTACCAACATGGCTTTTGAATGGTATGATAAGTTTTCCAATGACTCAGAAAAGACTTTCACCAAACTGGAAACACTCTTCGTCAAATGATTTGTAAGAACAACTAAGAAAGTGATGATAATAGATCTTGCCTTAGAAAAGTGAAAGAAATATAAGAGTGTTATAAAATAAATTATGAGATGGAGAATTTTAAACATGAAATGTGAGCTCGAGCTCACAGAGAGCATATAGTAGAACTCCTCTTGGGAAATATCGACTATTAGATGGCTCCACATCTAGACATGGCTACGATTAACTTATTTGAGGAATTATTTGGTCATGTAACCAAGTTTGAAATGCTCCCCAAGTAGAAAAGCCTCAGTGCGAGCTACAATAATAGTCCCTTTGGAGAAGAGAAACAACCAAAATTGTATGATGTGAAGAAAAATAATGTGAATACAACATTCACATTCACAGTTGACAAAATGGGAAATGGAGGTGTGACAACGTTGTGACCAACCACAACCTCGCGACCAACGGTAGAGCTGATAGAGGATAAGAAAAAATGCTCAACCCTCCAAGAGAACATATCTAAGCTGTACTTGTTCAAAAGAGAATGTATTGCAAAGGTCTTTGGACATGCCATGAAACTGGATTACAATTACCAGAGCTATGATGGCTAGACCAAGTAGACAAAGTTGATGATCCCAACTACTATCTATTTCATATGCTCATAAGTCATCCAATTGAGGATTATTTCATCTTCAAAGATTGGATAGGAAAGAACTATCAAAATGGGGAACTCACCTTATTAGACACAATACTGATTCACCACAAGAAGAGAAAGGAGAAGTTGTTACAACATGCCCAATCTAGGATGCAAAAGATAAAATTGTTGAGATAGTTGTAACTCACAATATAAAAGAGGATAAGGGCAAAGCACCACAAATAAAAGAAGAAGAAGAAGAAGAAGGTGATTGTTCATACCAAAAAAAGACTAAAAAGATGATTAACATTCTTTTATCTATAGAGGGCATCCGGTGAAAGAGTTTATTGGAGCCTAAAATAGATCCAAAATGATTCTTCCCTAATAGGGGGTAACTTTTATATAATACAAAGAAGTAGACAAAAAATAATCAGTCTCCTTCATCAAATCCCCATAAATCAAAGAATAAGAAAAAACCTAGAAAGATAATGTCTAAAACATGGAAAATGATTGACTCTTTCGAAGAGTATGAACAACCTCCTTGATAACCAATTAAACTAGAATAATACATGACCCATTTGCAACTTGAAATAAAAAAATCTTGAAGAAGAGGTTTCGACCAAAATATGTCATGTCTTAAGTGTTATTACAAATACAATGGACTTTGAGGAAGAATTATCCTAGAGAAGAGCTCACTAAATGAAAAGTCAAGTTAGGATAAAATAAATTATGTACTAAACTGACCAGAAATTTTGAGAGTACTAAAAACTCTGAAAGCTATGAAGAACACAAAATTTAGATACTTTTCTGTTAAAAAAGATTAAATGGAAGAAGTAACTCAAGTCTAGTTAAGGAGTGAAAAATAAATTTCTCCATCTCCACAACAGAAAATTAGTGATAAAGGCAAAGAAATTCATATTAATAAAATTTCCTTACCCCCATCATCAATTAAACCTCAAAAGTTTACCAAAATAGGTGTAGACTATAATCTTTTGGCACATTAACGCAAGATCCCTACTTTGCTAAGTATCTACAATGCTCTCATATTGTCCAAAGATATATGTAAGATATTAATTAAAGACTTACAAAGTCCAGAACCATATGACACAAGTTTTTGCTAAAGAAAAAAAATGAAAGAGGACCAAACCTCTTAGAAATCAGCAACTATCATATTCAATGATGATGACTTATTATTAGGGATGATCAAACATAATCAGACGTTTATTGTTATAGCTAAAAGCAACTCTATTTGCAAAAAAAAAGATACTAATCAATTCAGGCACTTCGATCAATCTCCTAATTGTTAAAATGCTATGAGCACTAACTTTAGATGTTCGCTACCAAGGTAAAAGTATAGTATTCCTATAAGGATTTAATGAACAAGGACAACAAACATTAGGGTCTCTTGTTCTACTTATATGCTTTAGGAAACTATATACAAAGTCAAAATTCCATGTGATCAAAGCTTAAGTTGGTTACAATGTGCTTCTTGGTCAACTTTGGATTCAACTATGTATCAAGTATATTCAAAATGTTGAAGAGAATCGAATCAAAGGTGACATGATTCCATTCTTGATACATAAGATCAAGATCTATGATAATGCTAATTACTTCATGCCTACGAAAGTAGGGGAATTCAAATCTCAAAAATAAGTGGCTCCATCTATAAAGCTAATGCTAAAATGTGATAAATTAAATGGTAAAAGTACCAAAGAATTAAAGCAACCCAATGTAATTTCCCACTTTTGCAGTGATATTGAGGATGATGAATATGAATTAGTACTTTATTAATCTAACAAAGCCTCAACTAACCAAAATAAAGAAGATGCTAGTATCAATAAAGTGATAAAGCAATTAGAGAAAATTCATGTTTCTTTAATAAAGGTACTTGAATCCCAAATCTCTTACAAGACTTTGAAAGTAACTATAATGCCAAAAGCGCATATAAAAGCCTTAACATCTTCAAAAATGAGGAAATAGTGTAACTAAAAATTTTCTGTGTTCCTCCTAGAAGAGGCTATGATGAATGTGTGATTCTTTTCTATAAAATAGAAGAGAGAACTTTAATCCCACACTAATATTGTTAGAAGAGGATGATTTTAAAGAAGAAGATATTTCAATAATAATTTCTCAATACTACTCATCAGCTCTAAAGAAGCTGATGAAAAATAACATTCAACCTACGTAATCAAGCATTCAAGCTCAATTATTTAGGAAATATAAAGTTCATCACATGGTGATTATGATATAATGCTTTGATATTTTCTTCAATGAGCTCATGCTATTCCATATCCTGCAAAGAAGAAGTCTCTTCAAAAAATGCATATGAGTGAAAGGATGTTTCACATGATAATGAGGATATACCTGAAGAAAAGCTAATCATTGGCCTTAAAGAGGTTGCAAAAAAATTTGAAGAAGGAAATCAAGACACCATTGATGAACTCTAAGAAATCAACCTAGGTTTTGAAGAAGAACCTAAACCAATCTTTGTTAGTGCTAACCTCATGTTAGAAAGATTAGATGAATTAAAACAACTACTCTATGAATACAAGGATTACTTCGCATGGAATTAAAGTAAAATTTAAGCATATTATGAGATGTTGTCGTACATAAACTTTCCATTAAACCTAATGTATATCCTATAAAGCAAGTACCAAGGCGAATGCAATTAAAAATTAAAGAGAAAGTAATCATTGAAACAAAAAAGCTCATTGAAGTAAGATTTATGTAGAAGAGAAGTATGTAGACTGCATTGCCAATATTATCCTAGTAAGGCAAAAAAAAAAAATTGACCAAATTCATGTTTGTATCGATTTTAGGAACTTAACAGAGCAAGCCTAAAAGATGACTTCTTACTGCCCAACATTGTAACTTATGGTATGCATCAAACTATGATATGTTATTCTTCATGGATGGTTCATTAGGCTATAACCTAATTAAAATGGCTCCAGAAGATGAAAATCATGCATCCTTTCACACACCAATCAACATATATTGCTACAAAATGATGCCATTTTGCTTGAAAAATGCATATCATACATACCAAAGGGCAATGGCCCACATCTTTGATGGCCTCTTACATTGGTTTGTACAATGTTATATTGATGATTTGGTTGTCAAGAGCAAGAAGCAAAGCATGCACATATGTGACTTAAGAGTGGTATTCGATAGAATTTGAAGTTTCAACTTAAAAATGAATATGTTGAAGTGGCTTTTGGTGGGATCTCTAAATAATTCTTGGGATTTATTGTGCACCATAGAGGAATTGAAATTGATCCCTCTAAAATGAAAATAATAATAGAAATGTTAGCGCTTGAAACCTTGAAGCAACTATGTTCACCACAAGATAAATTAGGTTACATTAGAAGATTCATTTCTAATCTTTCAGGGAGATGTCAATCTTTCACCAGATTGATGAAAAAGGATGCACCTTTTATATAGGATGATGCTTGTCAAGAAGCATTTGATAGCATAAAATAATATATGTTATATCCCCGAATTCTGGTGGCAACAATAATGGTAAAACCGTTGATATTGCATACAACAACATTAGAAGAGTCATTGGGAGTTTCATTAACTCAAAATAATGAAGAAGTGAAGAAAAATTCCCTATATTATATAAGTCAATGTTTGATAGGAGCCAAAAAAAAATATTCTTCTATTGAGAAGCAATGTCTAGCATTGATGTTTGCTACTCAGAAATTGTGGCACTATATGCTATCACATAAAATAATATTGATATATAAAGTTGACCATCTTAAATTTTTAATGACTTAACCTATCTTAATAGGTCGATTAGCTAAATGGGTAGTGTTACTTCAATTTGATATAACATGTGTCTCACAATAGGCTATAAAAGGGCAAGCATTATGTGACTTTCTAGCTGCTCATCCCTTACCAACAAACTCTCTACTCAACAATGATTGCCTGATGAATAAATCTTCAAAGTTGAAGAAGCTCTACAATCATCATAATGAGAACTATACTTTGATGGGGATTCATTAAAAAGCCAACTAAACTACCCAGTTTACCCATAGTACATGTTAAAATTGGTCTTATATTTATAAATCTTCAAGGTGGTGTTCTTCGATATTCATATAGTCTAACGTAACCTCAAACCAACAATGAGGCCAAATATGAAGCATTAATTATAAGTTTAGAGCTAGAAATTAATATAAAAAATTAAAAAATATTCATTTTTATAGAGATTCTCAACTCATAATATGACAAATAGTAGGAACATTCAAGATAAACAAGCTTGTATATGTAATTTATCATAAGCACATCTTGAAACTTTTGAAACACATCCCTGAAGTGACAATCTTAAGGGTGTCACATGCAAGACAATGGCAAGGCCAATGCATTAGCTAAATTGGCTAAAAAAATGACAGACCCTTAGGAAGAATAAAATATAATAATAGTCTAAAGCAAGCTAGTATTAGCACTAATACTCCTTCAAGCCTTTAAAGCTAACAAAATTGAGAGATTTCAATTGTAATAGAAGAAGATGACTTGAAAAAATCATTCATCACCTATCTTAAAGGAAGCATATTGCCAAAAGAAAAATCAAAGGCTCATCAAATTTCATAAAGAGCTCTATGATATGCTCTTGTGAATGATACATTATATCGATGATAATTTGACCAAATATGATTATGATGCCTAGGACCAGATGAAGCAAAGATGGTGATGCTGAAGATCATGAAGGGTTGTATGGTGCACACCAATACAGCCTAAAATAAAAATAAAAATCAAACGAATGGGATACTATTGGCCTAGAATGGTTCAACATTTCATTGAACATGCCAAAAAATGTCATCAATGTCAAATACATGCATACACGTTGCATCAATCACCTAATAATCTCTATCCAACAGTGGTATCTTGGCCATTCAAAAGTTGGGGAACCGATAAAATTGGGCAAATAGATCCTCCGTCATCTAGGGTACATCATTTCATTTTAGCAACCATTGATTACTTCTCCAAATACATAGAAATAATTTCATTAAAAGAAGTTAAAGGTGACAATGTAGTAAAATTTTTTTGAGAAAATATCATCTACTAATTTGGAGTTCCTCGAAGAATTGTATTCAATAATGAAATTTCCTTCAAGATTGTCAAAGTCTATCACTTCATTGAGAAATACAAAATAGATTGGCAATATTCCTAAATATACAATCCAAGAGCCAATGGTCTCATAGAAGCTTTCAACAAAATATTAGTTAAACTTCTCAAGAAAATTCTCTCTAAAAATAAAAGAGAATGACATGACAAATTAGTAGGAGCATTGTGATCATATCGTACCACATATAAATTTGTTACACAAACAATACCATACTTATTAGTCTTTAGAGCAGAATCAATATTTGCTCTTGAAATAGAACTACCTTCACTCCATATAGACGTTCAAAATGAACTCACAATAGAGAAAAATGTATGAATACACCTTGAAGAGCTAGAAGCTTTAGATAAAACTCGATTACAAGCCTAAAAAATCTAAAATATATAGAGCAAGAATGACTCGAGCTCATGACCACATGGTTTACCCAAGAAGCGTCAAAGCAGGTGAACTAGTGCTGGTAGGTAGAAGGTCTATCATTTCAGATCAATGAGTTGGTGGAAAATTTGATCCAAATAGGGAAGGGTCATATATTATTGAAAAAGTATATGAAAGGGGAGCTTATCATCTCATTGATGTAAAAGGGATAAGACTTATGCCCCTTATAAATGGACAATATCTTAAGAGATATTATGCATAACTATTAAAAGTGTTATGCTTCACAAATGCAAGAGTCAAAATCAACTCTAAATCTATTAAACCAAAAAAGATACTCTTCATTGAAAGTATGAGAAGAATGTACCCATCTAAAAAAAAAATTTATAAATAGGGGGAAATTATATAAGCCTTATAATGCAAGAAAAATCCTTCATAAAAGAGAAACTCTCTCTTATCAAAGTCATCTCAAATTTAGATTTCATCATGCCCAAAGGGGCTAGATCTAAATTTAAATCAAGATCCATCATGTCCAAAGATGCCGGATCAGATCCATCATGCCCAAAGGGGCTAGATCTAAATTTAAATCAAGATTTATGATGCTCAAAGGGGTCGAATCTAAATTTAAATCAAGATCCATCATGCTTAAATAGGGTGAATCAGATCCATCATGCCCAAAGGGGCCAAATCTAGATTTAAATTAAAGATCGATCATGCCTAAAAGGGTTGGATTAGATCCATCATGCCCAAAGAGGCCTGATCTAAGTTTATATCAAGATTCATACCTAAAGGGGTCAGATTATATCTATAATGCCCAATAGAGCCTAATCTAAATTTAAATCAAGATCTTTTATGCCCAAAGGGGCCGGATCAGATCCATCATGTCCAAAGGGGCTAGATCTTAATCTAAATTTAGATTCTATAATACTAGAAAAGGTGAGATCTAAATCCAAACTTTAGATTTCATCCTGTCTAAAGGGATTGAATCTAAATCTAAACTTAAATCCTACATGTCCATATGGATAGGATTTAATTCTAAATGTACTCAAAGAGGTGGGCTTAAACATAATAATTTGGATTCAATATGTTCAACCTAAACTCTATGAAACTGGAGAAGACTTAATCAAGTGTCTATAAGTACAACACATTTACAAATTCAGATATTACTACTTTTTATAGTGCTTATAAAATTTTCACACTTCTCTTGTTCAGATTTGTTATAGATTGCCTACAATGTTCAGTTAGAAAAGGCCAGATGATACGCTTCCTACTAAGCCCACTGAGGACCAGATATGAGCCACTATTAAAGCCCATGATATACATTTTGTAGTTAGATTATAGGATCGAATACACCCACTACCTCATCTCCTCTCAAGTGTATTATAACTTGCTTCTTGAGTATTATCTTCTTAATTAATTTTTAACCATAGTCACACTTTGGCTTTTAATGTGCTTTCTATTTATTGTTAGGTGAGGGTGAGTGCATTTTATTTTCAATCATGCTCAAGTAGCTAGAATTTTTGAGTGCCTCTCCATAAGTTTCTTATACTCACCTATCAAGATTGGCGAACCAATGAGTAGCATTACCCTGAAACTTGTCCCCTCTGAAAGCTTATCACCCTGAAAAAGTGTAAGGTAGCCCTTGTTGCCTCTCTGTGTAGTTAGTGTAAAGATGTCCATTCAATGAAGACATATATAATAGGTCAATGCAATGAAAGAGAGCTGAAGCACAACCTTCTCCTATAGCTATGGGATAGTGGTACGACTTCAACAAATCTTTAAAGAGATAGAAGCAAAACTAAGGATTATTTAGATGATACATCCCTAGACTCAGTGAGCCTATCAAAGATACATACAATCTCAGTGCCATCTTCTTGTCACTTATGGCATACAACAAGCATGACTCAAATTGGCTTCTCTTTATATCATACTTTATAATGAAAGCTTGCAAGCTTAACTAATGATTGAGTTATATCCTCAATGTAAATTGTAAGAGAATTTTGAAGTGATTCAGCAAGTTGGAGCGGGAGTATGTGAGCATGAAGGTTGAGCTAAAGGAAAAGTGCACCATTAGGAGGAAAGTAAAAAGAGAAATGCTAGAGTTTGAGGAGGGAGAGAATAGGTAATTACTAAACTCCTCTAATTAAGTAGGGGCATCATAAAAAAGAACAAGAGTTCTACGTAAAGAAGAATAGTGATCAAATATTATGCTTTTCTATGGTGGAAAGTATTAAGAGATTATCATGTATTGCCTTAAAAAGTTGGTAGTTTATATTAAGAAAAATAACTAGTCACTTGGGAAATTTTTAGGACTTAGTAATAGACTCATCTAATAAGGACAATAGGATGAAGACCTCATATTCACATCATTTTTTCCACTTTAATTAAGTGTAGATTGTAATTTAATTTGACTCATCAGTTAGGTCTTGTTGTGCATACATGGTTAAACTTTTTTTTAGTGCTTTGTGAGGGATGTGCATATAACTTGTCAAGTAGTTCATCATCAAGTCATCTATAAGGCCAACTTAAGTAGGCCTCACCTTAAACTAGTTTTGCGCTTTATGGGGGTATCTTTCGAGACATATATGTAAAGGGAATTGGATGATTTTACTAATCCATACCTATTGTAGGGGTATCCAAATAAGCTTACTTGCTATGAGGAACTGATTGACTACTTATAAGGATCTTATCACAAAAGTAGAAGTCACCACTCTAGTGCTATCACATTATAATTATTTTATTAGGGAGTCATTTTAAGTGGACCTCAACTTATGCCAAGCTTGCACCTTCATGAGGGAATCCACTTAGACTCCCTCATTAGATAGACCATAGTATTTTTGGGGATGCCCATCAAGAATTACTTGCTAATAAAGATGCACACTCTACTTATTATATATCTTGACATAAATGAGGGGATTTTCTCCAACACTAAGTTAATCCATTGTATTGTCTTCAATGAGTTCCATGGGTTTTCTTACATTTAAGATGATAAAATACAAATAATTGTGTAAGATTTTTCTTAATATATGTCTATAAGATGGATATTTTTCCTCTACTGAGCTAATTTGAATTTTCTCATCTCATGAAGATGACTCAACTTACATGAAAAGGTGGCCATGTTAAGTGCAGGTAATCTTATGTTTTAGAACATTGGCTCTCCTCTAGGTCATTTTCCTAGGGCTCTAATTATTTTATAGTTAGTTATCTTATCACTTTTTGATAATTTTAAGCAAAGAATTTATATAGTTAAAACTAAAGTTGTTAAGCTTTCTTACCCTTGTTGAACACCCTTAGTAGTCATGTTTCTTCAAATTTTAATCTTGATTCACAATAATTTGGAGTTAGGTAGCTTTAAATGTTATAAGTTCCTTAACCCTTATTGAGTAGACTATTTTCTTAACTTGGCAACTCATAAAAAGATGCAAATTCATTTCATGGTTTTATATAGTCATGAAATTAGTAGTTGGGTGTGTTCCTTAAGGATCATTGTTGACTTCATTTTTGGATGAGGTTTAGCATCATTTTCAATCATATTGATTAGGATACTTAGTCATAGATTAGGGATTTCCTATGCAAGCACTTAAGACACTGTACTTGGTGACGTTGTCGGTCCTTTTAGGGTTTATCCTAACCTAATAGGATTAGGTGGACCCAAACCAAACTCAAATATAAACAAATGATTGAATTACACACATTCAAATTAAAACCTAAATTCAATTGAGTTTAGACTAAGGTAATTCAGGTGGTAAACCTAATTAACCTACCTAAGCTCAAAACCACCTAAACCCAAACAAATTCAAATACAATCAAAATAAATTAAAATTAAATCAAAAAAGTTGCATAAATTCAATGCATGAATAAAAATGAAATTAAAATTAAATCCAAATGAATGCCAAAGATGGTCAACCATTTGACAAAGAGTTGACTTATGTGAGTCCTGCACTAGATCTAAGGTCAAACCACCAAAATTTACCAAATTAAATTATTTCAAAGGCTTAAAATCATCAAATGAATTTGGCTAAACATGAATATAAACAAATCTAAACCCAACAAGGTCTTAATTTGGTTAATTAGATAACTTGATCTAAATAGAACTAGATGGACCATATTGAACCTAAATTCAAATTAAGTTAAAATTAACTCAAATTAATTTCCAAAATCATTTTGAAATCATCATTAAACATAGTTCAACCAATTATGGGTTTAATTTGATCAATTTGGTCGTTTGACCCAATTGAACCCATGTTAACCCATTAAGCCCAATTTATGTTAGAGTGGGCTTAAATTCAAAATTAACTTCAAATAAAATTAAATTAATTAATCTAAATCATCTCAAGTACTTAAATAAACATAACTAAAGCCTAAACATAGATCAAATCCATAAAATGGACTAAATCAAAGGTAATAAATGCTTAAGTGAACTAACTTAAGGTGTTTATGCTTGAACATAATTGAAATGAGTTTATTTAACTCATGAATCATCTTAAATTTGATTTGAATAATTAATTACTAATTTAAATGAATGAATAATAAATATTTTTCATGCTTAGCCTAATCCAAATCAAACTAGACCCAAATGGAACAAATGTGAACATTTGAACTCAAACCTACAATAATTACATTGCAATACACCTAGACTCATCCTGGGATAAGTTTATAAGTATTGACAGCCAAACTTAAGAGAATTCTAGGGTTTCAAATCAATCCAAAAGCAAGGGAATATGCCATGGAAGCTGATGTGGAACATAAAGACAAACTCTCTCTAATCCAAGACACTTCCTCAGTTTTCCCCTCCATTCCTCATCTTAGCTAATTTGGATTGACCCCAATAAGTTAACCACCTCTTAGAGCTAGCCTCTAAGGGTGGCAATCACCATGGCCTAATCATACTTGAACTACACATAAGAAAGCTCTTGGCCACTTAAGAAAAGAAGAAGGGAGATCTTTTATGGCAATTCTAACATTACTCACACATTCCTCAAGTGAATTGAAGAAGAACCAACCACTTCCTCAATCTTCATGCCACTGGCAAGTTGGAGTTCAACCAAACACGCCAGTAAAGTGGTGAAGCTTTATCTCCATGTTAGTCCAGAGGGAGGCATTCCATTAAATCATCTCCCAGTGCTTCAACATGTCGAGGTGAAGGTATATGAAACTTCCCCAATCCCAAAGATCAACGTTTGTGAGGTATGACCAAATTCTAACCACCTTTAATTTTGGTTGATTCAACATACGACCTTCATGACAATTATATCACTACAAATCACATTAATTCAATAAACAGTGCTCAGCTTCCACATTTGATGGAGTAGATGTAATCTCCTCTATCCATTCCTTCTATTATGAATGGATGGCCAAGATCCATCTTGATAAATTGATTAAAATCTATATAGGAACCACGGGTGAAATCGTGATCATCCGGTCAAATATCAAACAGTTGAAATGAATCCCATGTGCCTATTTAAGTTCCACGTGGATCAAGCGTGGAGAAATAACGCCCCACCACATGTAAAGTAATGCCATGTGGCGCTGACCATTTTAAAATGGTAATTTTGATTCTTTGGATTTTAAAAATTATAGAAAACCCTAAAAAACATCAAATAAACCTTTGGAATTATATATATATAATAAATTACAAGTGAAGTTTCTTGACTCAATATGAGAAAAACTAAAACTAAATCAAATTTTAACCATCAAATGTACAATTTGAACCAAGAGTAGAGAAATAATAAAACTTATAGTTTATTGTTTTAATTATTTGAGTAGAACTTTACTACTCATTTTTAGTTTTTATTCTAGTTATGTTTAAGTAGATTATCCAATTCCACTAGCTTGTTCTTTATTTTTAATAACCATCAAAACATAATGAATATTTATATTTATTATATCTACTTCTTATTTTTACTTTCTTATTATAATGCAATTGCCAAGACTATAAATGACTTTATAAAATAAAATATTTTCTATTAACTTGAATAAAATGATAAATATTATTTAAATTAATTAGAGAAATACTTTAAAGTTAAAATTAAGTCTCTTTCTTACATATATTTTGTTTTACTTTTGCTCTCTATATCTCTTGATGGAGGTATGGGATGAAACTAACTATATATGAATACTCCAAACTTTAGTTCATATAACATTGCCAAGTAAAGAATGCATTAGAGATTTTTATTAAGCACTAGAAACCTATATTGCATGTCACATTCCTTAAGATATGGCCTTAGATAAGTGTATTTTAATTAGGCTTAGAGATTCCTAGTACATTAAGAAGTGACAATCTAGCCTTGAAAGAACTCTACGTCCAAAGTTGAGTAGCTTTAGTTGTATATAATTCGGCTATCTCATTTCTTTCCCTTTGATGGGTGTTTATGTTCTTATGTGGACATCGTGAGTCCAACATCCTTTTAGCCATTCCTTTAAAATCTTCTAGCTAAGATAGTCTAAGTTTTCTTTTCTTAGTTTAAGGTGTGATACCAATTAAGAAGTAATAATTTATTATTGTTGATAGAGTGTTGCATGATTGGGTTGGGTCAACTACTTTTTCATGCAAAATGACCTTAAGCTTGCAACCTAGGATGATGGCTGGCGAAAAGGGGTGGCCAATTATGGATTCTAGTGATTCGCGAGAAGGAAACTCAATCATTCATCAATGGAGTTTTGGTTAATCCTAAGGAAACTCCTCAACGGGTCAATGTCGATGGAAATTCACTTCCGCAAGGTAAAACAAAATCCTTAGTCAACCATATATCTATTTGTTTGTAATGATGTTTGAACGATTTTAGGAATATCCATTAGATACGCCCTGTACTTTATATTTTAAATGATCTGAACGCAAGAACTGGAGTTTTTTCGACGAGATTCGCCAAAAAATCAAGCCCGAATGGACCTTAAGCGTCGATTTTTCATACGCCAGCCCGCGGTTCTCCATCCACGGGGAGGATGAGTCAGCGACCATCTGATCCCCGTTAATAGGGATGAACGGCTGAGACTAAAATGTTAGAAGACTTAATTTCGTCTATTAGATCATGGAATTTGATCTGAACCATCTGATCTAACCCACGCCCTTGCCACCTGATTGCGTGGCCCAGCAGCTCGACATGTGAAAGTCGAGCCGGTCACATGGTGTTGCTTTAAGTAAGAAAATAAGGATTTTTTATATTTAAAATAATGCTAAAAATTATCCAAAACTTCAAAAAATCCTAAAAACTAAACTAATCAACAAAAAATTACAAATAAGGACTCGTTGGATTCATCTTTTTGAGAGGGATCTAATGAACCCAAAACTCATAATTTTTATTAGGTATTTTTGGTTTGATTTAGGTTTTAGTGAAAACTAAATTTTATTAATTAATCTAAAAAGGTTAACTAGAATGATCTGAAACTTTTAGGGATTGGAATTGAGGCTAAAATACACCTACCATTCTGGATTGGGAAATATTAAATTTTGAAGCTCAAATAGTCTATTTTAGTAAAATAAATTATTAAGTTTTATAAAAATTATGAAAAATTATCAAAATGGCTTAAAAACTTTAATTAACATTATAGAGCTAAAAAAATAAAATGGAACTCCTTGGATCTCAAAATAATTAATATTCTATTCGATTTAGTTCAATTAGACTTTAAGAAATAATTAAAATCAACATTGATTTTATCAAAGCTAAAACTCAAATAAATATCAAACCAAAATAATCAATATATAAACTAAATGACTAAATTTAAGGAATTAAACTCTTAATTGGAATTCAAATAAAAGAACATGTTAAACTTCAACTAAATCATAAGTTAGTTAGGATATATTCACCAATTCAAATCAATCTTAAATGAAAAGTTGAAATCATTATATTTAAATAACATTGAAATAATTTAATCAATATCATATAAATTAAAATCTTAAATTGAAACTTAAGAGAAAGGAATTAAATATTAAATTAAAGGATATTGAATTATCAAAATTCAATTAAATTAAAACATCTAATCTAAAATCAATCAATCAAAATACATGAAGTAAAACAAACTTAAACTTTACAATTTAAATCAAATCAAATAAACATTAATAAAATTAAATCAATTTAGTTTAATTATTTATTTAAATTCAGATGGGCTTATTAAGATACTTGGGTTCTTAGTTCGACCCCTTAGCATAAACTTTCATCTTAGGATGAAAGTTTCATTCTATTACGATCAGGATGTTGAATGAAATAGATTTTGTTTTAAAGTAGAATTTATCTTATTCTTCATTATCTAAAACTTAAATTCAACTTAAACATAAAAGTGAAAGTAAAATAAAACAAAATTAATTAACTTATTTAAATTTAAACTATCCAATGGTAAAATTGAACAAACTCTAAATTAAAATCAAACTTAAAAAATAAAACAAAGCATAGAACAAACTTGCCACACAAGCCTTCTAAGGACACACATTAGAATACTAAGTCACCACTTCTAACTTTAGGTTAGGGCGGTGTATGTAATGATAATGTGTTTTATTTTGTGATGTAATTAAGTCCAAGACTATCTTTCTTTTCGTTGGCAGATTGCTTATTTCATCCTTAAGCAAAAGTAGCCAACATCATCTAGGTTTTAGAACCTCACTCCATGTAGGTCTTAAAGCCCCTATTAGGTCCCCCAATAGGTAAAAATAAATTAACTAAAGAAAGGAAAAAAAAATAACCAAACATAAAATTTAGAACCTCTTACTACTAGCTTGGTAAAGCAAGGTTCATCCCATGCTTAACAAAATTTCAATAAAATCAAAACTAAAATAAAAACATCTTTTACAAAAATCTTAAAAAGTCTTTTAAAAATAAAAATCATATGAACCCCATTTAACATAATACAATTTGTTAAATGGATGTTCTCTCTTTAAAATCAAATTTAAACGAAGATAAAAATCTTTTCCCCAAAAAATTTCAAACCCCTTTCAAAATAAAATTAATAAAACCCCACTTAGCATACTCAAATCTATTTAGAGAATGTTCCTTTTTTCAAAATCAAAATTAAACCAAATAAAACCTCTTCTTCAAAAATAAATATAAAAACCCTTTTTCAAATAAAATTAACCAACCCCATTTAACATACCAAAATTTGTTAAATGAGGGTTCTCTTTCAAAATCAAAATCAAACAATAACAAATTAATATTTTTGAACTTACTATCATATTAATATTTGAAAGTAATGTTACAAAATTTCTTAAGTCCCAATCAAGGAATTCTGAACCTATAATCATATTAACATTTGACTAGTGAGGTTCCAAATAAATTCACTTCAAAATCTCTCCAAATTATTTGAACCCCATTATCATATTCAAATTTGACAAGTGTGCATCCAAATTCTTTAAACCTATCAAGAATGTCTGAATCAAATTTGACATGGAGCTTGAAAATTTTAAGATGACTTATGATAACTCAATATTCATTATTATTGGTCATAAAGTTATGGTTAATAAAAAAATTTATGATGGAATTCAACCTAAAACCAACATGTGGATTCTCACCCTAAAGGAGAAAGGCCATAGAGGTTCCTTTAGGGGCCAAGAATAAAATTGGTAAGGATTTTGAGTAAGTCTTATATATTTCAGATAAGTATGACTCAAATGACTTGAATCCTAATTCCCAAAAGAAGACAACTCTCAAAATGACAATCGTATTAATGATCGTAATCCATAAAATAGCAGTACTGATGGACTTGATGTCTTTAATGAGTCCAACTCGGGTAGAGATGCCCCCATTCTAAGCTTTCATGGTGTCACTATCAATAAAGAGTTAGAATCATCAGATTTATACAGTCTAATAGGATAAACTTTGGGCACCAAACATAGTAGGTAAACATCAATTCTTCCTCTCTTTTAGAAGATATCACATAAGTTAATTATTGTAGTGGAAAAGTCCTACCACTTTGATCAACACCATAGGAAGAAGCAAACCAGTCGTTGGAAATAATCAAATTCTAAACCCTTCTTAAGATACACCTCACAATCCAAAATAAGGGCATCAAATTGTTCTGAAGATTAATCTTAAGGTCTTAAACTATCTTGGAAGGTTGCCCACTAAGATAAATAATAAATGCACCCTCACCTTCTCTAAAAAGATAGAAAAGTGTTTGATTGGAACTTAACCTGATTCTAACTTGCTCAATTAGTGGCAACCTCCTCAAGTCATACTTAACTTAGAATATTCTTTGGAAAAGAAAGACAAGCAATCACCTCTAGAGAACACAATATAAACAAAGACTCAAAAAAAATAAAATTCAAAAAATAATAAAAATAAAAAGAGAAAGAGCAAAAGAAAAAGAGAAAAAGGAAAGCACCAATAATACACATTGATTTGGAATCCAAAGGATAAATCATGTGTACGAAGTGTAAATTAAAGGAAAAAAGAGAGAAAAAGAATATAGAAATAAATTTTGAGTCAAATTTTGATAAGTCTATGAAGTTAGATAGCAATAAAGTTAAAAAGTTCTAAAAGGGTGATTCATGTATGATATGACTAGAAACTTAGTAGGTATGCGAGCTCATTGACTCTAATTATATTATCTCATGATATTATTATAGGATTGAAAGTTGAGAGTTGCTCCTAACCTCTAACAATATATATATATATATATAATGAGATATCAAATTTCCACTTCATATTTTTTTCTTCAAGCTTGAAAGAGGATTCAATAGTTGTAGATAAACCTTCAAATGAAGTAATAAAATCATCTTTTGCCTAGTCTACCTACTTTGCTCAAAATAATTTTTAAGACTTTCAAGTAGAAGATACACTCCCTAAAGTTGAGGAGGAAATTAGATCATTAACTAATAAGTTTCAAGAAATTAACCACAGAACATAAAGAGAGTCTGCACACCCTCCCAACATCCATATATGATAAGTCAGAAGGAAAATCCCAATGACTTAGTTTGGTTACTTTTGTAGTTTAAAGATTGTTTTAATTAAAACCATAATAAATTGCCCAATACATCTCCAAAGGTAGCAGTCTATAAACTCAAAATTGAACCTATTGCTATTCCTATTTTACAAACTTTTGATGCAAATATTTGCACCAAAAAGAGGATCAAAGTTTGAAGTCAACCTTATTAAAGAAGAAAGATACTATCATGATTACCCAACATTATGCCTAGTCAAAAGGAAGAACATTCAAATCTGCACATACATCCATTTTGAAGACCTAAGTTAGGCATGTCATTAAGATGAATTCACATTACCTATATCAAATTTAATAGTGGACATAGACGCCCTTAACATGCAGTCTCCTCATTCAAGGATGGGTCAAATGATGCAGAGGATGGGAAGTCATTCGCATTTATAATTTCCATCAGAATTTACTGTTATAAGTTCATGCCTTTCAGCCTTAAATAGTGCCACATACTAGCAGCCAATGACTTGAATCTTCGACGAACTCATTCATCATCAAGTTGAATGCTACGTTAATGATCTCATGGTCAAAAGCAAACAAAATGAATATCATCCTTACGATCTAAGTAGTTATCTTCGATTAGTTTTGACACTGTGAATCCTCCTAAAGTATACAATTAGGATGACTTTAGGGAAGTTTCTAGGGCTTGTAGTAAAGCATCATGAGATAACAAAAATTGATCTAAAATAGATTGAAGTGATATTAGAGATGCAACCTCCAAAAAAACAAAAAAAAAAAAAGAAATAGAAAAGAAGAGAAATTGAGAAGCTTGAAGGTCTTGGAACTAAAATAAAATAAAAAGAGAAAAAAAAAAGAAGGAAAAAAGAAAGAGAGAGAGAGAGAGAGAGAGACCTCAATTAACGTTGAATATAGATGGTTTAAACTCTTTCAAAGTTACTCTATCTCAAAAATATTCAAATCAAGATTTTTCTTTTGATCATTAAAAGGCCTACATTGGTGCTTCGAAGGATGGAAAGTAGTTTAAACCAATATAATAGGAGAGTGTCTTGTATTTCTAGTCAACAAGCACTACCTCAAAATCCATTACACTCGAAATCAAAATCCAAATTTGGAGAATAATTCAAGTAATTAGAATGAGAAATTTCTTTCATTCAAATGCAAATTAGAGCATAATACTTGAGAAGCCTTGGTGAATTTTTTTTCACTATGGATGATCAATTACTTTGACTAGGTCACAAGGATTTTGGAAAAAGAACACTACTCTTAGTTGTTCTTGTTCCATTTGCACACACCTAAAAAAATTTAAAAAAAAAAACTCAAAATCAATTCCTTAGTAAAGTTATGTTTCCACGTTTATGTTGGTTGAGTCCGAATTTTTAAAAAAAGTTATAATATTGATCTATAATCACCCTTCAAATTTTCTCATTAATCTAAACATTCCTTCAAACTTACATCCAAAACTCAAAACTTATTCCAGTGATATTAGGATAGGTGTAAGAGAACCCAAGAGGCATCCTATTTCGACTAGCATAACAAAGTTAGGTATAAGAAACCCGAGCAGCATCCTTTCTTAGTGGAGTCACAATGCCCCTTGTGGCAACATTCCATCCACTCTTCAATATGTTTAGGGTAAGTGTAAGAGAACTCGAGTGGCATCCTATCATTTACTAACATAACACAATAAACACAAATTTTTTATCTCGGGCTACTTTGAGTTGAGATAATGCCCCTACAGTCGTCACTCAATAGCTACTCTAGGTCAAGCTGATTCACTACCTAGTTAGTGGGTCACCCTAGTGGCTTCTTTGCTTAAGAAGATGTAAGTCTCCCACACTTTCTTCATGGCTTAACCACTGCACATCGACGAGCACCCTATTAGTGTGGTATGCCTTGTTACACAGTCGACAAGCAACCTCATGTTGGCTTTGTTTAAGAAGATGTAAGTCTCCCATGCTTCCTTCTTGAATTAGCCTTCGTGCACTGGCTGGGTTGAGTATATTTGAGTATTATTGTAAGTCCCTCAGTGGCTCCTTTCCTCCTGACTACTTTAAGTATGGGTCCAGTCCTTCTTTGTGACTCCTCGCTTAGTAGTCATCCTTAGGTCAGGTTTGATTTGTTGTGCCATCAATAGGTTACCCCAGCGATTATTTCTTGCTTTGGAAGATGTAAGTCTCACGCATTCATCCTAGCATAACTGTTGCACACCAACGGGTAGCCCTACGTTAGATAACACCTATCGAGCCGATAATAGACTATCATAATGATAATTTCCACTTTAGGAAGATATAAGTCTACACATCTTCTTCCTAGATTGATCGTTACACACACACGGACACCTTAGGTTGTTCGGTGTTCATATGCTGACAATGACCCAGTCGGTGGATACACTGCTCATGATAGATGTAAGTCCCTGCACTTTCTCTTTGCTTTGGCCATCGTATACCTATAGGCTTTCTTTTTCAGGGATCAGGGTAACACCCCTAGCGGAACCTCCCTTATGGGTACTCTATTTGGATCATTTCCTTTAAGACCCCATCTAGAAATTACCTGGGTTACTATCGGATTGGACAGTCTCCCTTTCCTAGTAACCATCCCTATGGTTTGAAGTCTGTACTGCGAATGTGTAGACTCTCCCTTGGTCTAGAAAATCTAAGATAGGCCAAAGCCCTCGTGACTCCTTCTTGGTGTAGTCCCTCACACACCAACAAGGTCCACACAAATATATATATAAAATAATATATATATTCACTTGTTGATTAGGAGGACACCCCTAGTGGTACCTTTTCCCAAGCATGCATCATATCTTTAGGACAGTGTCAGCAAAATTTCCTATAGGAATCACCTTGACTACTCTTGAGTTAAGATAAGACCTAGGCAGCACTCACTCAATAGTCACTTTTAGGTTGAGTCCTACATGTTGTGCCATCAAAAAGTCACCCTAGCGGTTGTTCCCTGGTTTGGAAGATGTAAGTCTGCACGCTTTCTTCCTAGCACAGCTATTGCACGCCGATGAGCAGCCCTAGGTTGAGTTCAATTTGTTATGCTATCAATAAGTCACCCCAGCGGTTGTTCCCTGCTTTGGAAGATGTAAGTCTGCATGCATTCTTCCTAACACAACCATTGCACACCGAAAGGCACCCCTTGGGTTGGATAGTCTCATCCTTCAGCCAGTAGACTATCCCTTTAGATTGGTAAATCTAAGATAAGCTTTGGATTTCATAGCCCCTTCTTAGTGCAGTCCATCGCACATTGACAGAGTACAAGTTAAATCAAATATATTAAGTTAAACAAACCAAATCAAATCAAATTAAATCATCTTGACTACTTTTGAGTTGAGGTAAGATCCCCAGCAGCACTCACTCAGTATTCACCCTATGTTAGGTTTGACTTGTTGTGTATCCAACAAGTCACCCCAGCAGCTATTTTCACTTTGAAATATGTAAGTTTATAGGCTTCCTTCCTATCACAATCGTTGCACAGCATAAGGTACCCCTTGGGTTGGATAATCTCATTCTCCAGCCGGTAGACTATCCCTTTAGATTGGTAAATCTAAGATAAGCCCAGGCTTCCATAGCCCCTTCTTAGTGCAGTCCATCACACATCGACAGGGTCTATAAATTAAATCAAATCAATGAAATTAAATCAAAATAAAGCAAACTAAAGTAAATCAAATCATTTTTTACTGCTCTTGAGTTGAGGTAAGATCCCTAGTGGCACTCTCTCAGTAATTTCCCTAGGTCGGGTTCGACTTGTTGTGCTACCAATGGGTCACCCCAACGGCTGTTCCCCACTTTGGAAGATGTAAGTCCTCATGTTTTCTTCCAAGCACAGCCATTGCACACCGAAAGACAACCCCTTAGTTCTGATAGCCTCATCCTATGGAGGGTATACTATCCCTTTGGTCTGGTCCCGTAACCCCTTCTTAGCGTAGTCTATCGCACACCGATAGGGTCCATTTCTCGATTAAAATAAACCAAATCAATCTCCCCAATGGAGCCAAAATTAAAATAATTCAAACTTACTTCCCTAGTGGAATCAAGACTGAATCCAACAAATTAAATTAATTAAATCAACAAAATAAAACAAACTAAATAAAAATAAACCAAACTAATCTCCCTAGTGGAGCCAAAATTAAAACAATTCAAACTTACTTCCCTAGTGGAGTCAAGACTAAATCTAACAAATTAAATCAATTAAATCAATGAAACAAAACAAACTAAATAAAAACAAAACAAACCAATCTTCCCTAGTGGAGCCAAATCAATAAATTAAATTAAACAAATTCAACCAAGCTCATATCCCCAGTGGATATGCCTCTAAATCTAATCAACCAAATTAAATCAAGCAAACTAACCTTCTCCCCAACGAGATGCAAATCAAAATTCAACAAACTAAACCAATTTAAGTAAACCAAACCCAATTCAAATTAATCTCCCTAGTGGAGCTAAATTAAAAATAAACAAAACATAAATCAAATCAAAACTAATCTAGTCTTGATCCCTAGTGGACTCAAGCTTGTATACCTAACGGATATGCCCCCAAATCAAACAAAAATAAGAACAAAATAAAATTCAAACTGGTATCCCCAGTGAATCCCCCTTCCATAAATTAAATCAAACAAATTTAAACAAACTTAAATCAAATCCCAATCCCCTTGATTCCCCACACCCATTCCCTTGGCATAAACTAAATCTAATTCATGTGCGATTCCTCAGTAGATCTCTCTTTATGTCATTGACATGAAATCAATCTTCAAACAATTCAAACCAAATCTTCATGGCTCTCTTATGCCATTGGTGTGAGATGATTGCATTGCACTAAGATTGTGATTCTATCTACCTCTTGGTTTAGGTATAAATAGTCTTCGTAAGTGCTTATGATCTTCCTAGATTCTTGCTTCAGAACTCTCGACATTTGGAAGTTCTGGTCTCTCAAATGAATTTGGTTGGTAGCTTCCACTGAATCCACTCGTTCCCCCAGTTTAGGTGCAAACATCATTTGCTTGCTACCTTTTATACTTTTTTGACCAGTTAAATCAACAACAGTATGTGACCTATTTGGGAGGTCTTTTTGTTAACCTCACTTTTTGTGAGGTTGACAATCACCTCTTTAGATCTAGGAGTCTTCTATACATTAGGATCTTCTTAGTCATAAGACACTTCTAGTGGTTAGGTGGACACCAACCCTATGCCTAAAAACTTATAGGGCTCAACCCTATGGTTTGATTTTGACTCAGTAGACATGTAAGGTCTACCTACCCCAAGTTCAAACAAACTCTTATACCAAAACCAAATCAATCCTAACACCGAATACAACCAAATTTGATTACTAAAACTAAGTTAAGTGGCCTAGTGAGTTTGTGGACCCCACTAAGATTGATCAACCAATCAAATCCTAGGTTAAAACCAAGGATCTAGTGAGCTCTTCTAGCCTAGTATTAACGAAGAGGTGAACCAAATTGAAGTAAAAATAAATTAAATCTAAAACAAATCAAAACATATTATGACAAAATGAACCAAATCAAAATGAACCAAACAATCGAAGAATTCAAAATCAAATGGAATTTAAAATTTAAGTTGAAATTGGTTAATGCCAATATGTGTGGTGTACTCTTGCTAGTCCACCACAAATATTGGGGGTCTATTTGTTGACCTCATTTTTGGATAAGGCTAACATCATTCATAATCTTAGTAATTAGATCCCATAATCTTATATTAGAAGTTCCCTAATTATGTACTTAGGACACTATGCTTAGTGGCTAGGTAAATAAATCATAATAAAATAATGAATCAAATCAAACTATGAAACTAAAATCAAATTTAAAATCAAATTAAACTCAACATGCTAAAGTGAAAAGGCTAGGTCATCTTGATAGATCCTTTTAGGACTTATCATAACTTAATCAGATGAGATGAACCCAGATTAAACCCAAATTTAATAAAACTCAACAAAAATCTAGATCAAACATATTTGAATTAAAATCTAAATTCAATTGAGCTTGGGTTGAGGTAATTAGGTTGATTAACTCAATTAACCCATTTAAGCTCAAAATCACTTATGTCCAAATAAAATCCAATAAATCAAAATTAAATCAAATTAAATTAAACCAAAAGCACATAATTAATGCATAAACACAAACAAACCAAAAAATTAATCAAGATGAAACATGAAGCGGCAAATAGATCATTTGACCTAGAGTATACTCATTTGGGCCCCACTAACTCAAAATCAATTAATCAAAATGTAGCCAAATTAAACCACTCAAAGAATTCAAAATCATCAAATGGAAATATTTAGATATAATGCTAAATAAATTTAAATACAAAATGTCTTAAGTGGGTTGATTTGACCACTTAACTCAAATAAACTTCATTAAGTCAAATCCAAATCAAATTAAAAAATTAATCTAAATCAAACATTCAAAACTAATTGAAAATCATAAATGAACATAATCCAACCTTTCCTTGGATTTAATTTAACCAATTTGGACATTTGAATTAATTGAACCCAATTTAACCTATTTGAGTCAAAATGAATCAATTTGAGTTAAACAAAATCAATCAAATCAAGCTTAAACCAATTAAAATTAATCAAATGCAAACATCATAAATGAATAATCAAGTGTAAATAAAATTAAAATTCAATTATAAAATGGCTAATTGAGTTAAGGAAGCTAACTTAAATCATTTAGGCCAAAAGAATTAAAACTTTCTTCACATTAAATGAAATTAATTAATCATAAATATTATAAAGGCTCAATGAAACAATGGCATGAATTGAACTTTAAATAACTCCAACTCAACTTAAGTGAACTCAACCCAACCCATAGCCCACGTGGGCTTAATTTGGGCAGCCAACCATCATGTGGAATAGAAGCCATGTAAGGTGGGGTAGCCATGGAAGATGTGATCATTTCATAAGAGAAAATCTAATATGAATAAATAAAAAAAGGGTAATATCCATAAAACCTACTCTCCAACTCCTCCCTACTCATTCATTAAATGAGGCTAATCTCATAGCCAAAAGAGAAGACTTTGGGAGCAAACTTCCAAGGCTTCCAATCATCCATGGCCAACCATCTTTGACTTCCTCATGAGGGAAGGCTCTCGGCCAAGTGAAAAGAGAGGAGGAAGAAATGGCTAGGGGCGATTCCAACCATTCCAGACATTGCAAGGCATTCCAGAGAGAGAGAAAGGAGCTTAATTGATCCCTTCCTTGGGTTTCTCATGGACGACAACTGGATTCCAGCCAACTCATACCAATTTAATGGCCAAGTTCTAAGCCAAGCATAAAGAAGAGAAAAGAGAGCTCCTTTCCTCATTCTAATCTCTCAAGTATATTTTTGTGGATGATAAGGAGTGAGATGACAATTCCCCAAGGTTCCTCGCTGCCGGCAAGCCTGAGAACGACCATAGCCAACGATAAAGAAAATGGAAGCTTACGGTCAACCTCCAAAACATGGCAAACCGAACTCCTCAATCCCATAGAACACTTCCTACATGTTCTATGAGAGGAGAGGAGTGAAAGAAAACATTCACCCAAGTGCCTTAATCTTGCGTGAGCAGTGTCGAACCCGTGCCAATGGTATGGATTCTAGTGATTGACGAGGAGGAAACTCAATCATTCAACAATGCAATTTTGGTTCATCCGAAGGAAGCTCCTCGACGCATCAACACTGATGAAAATTCACTCTAGTGAGGTAAAATTGAAAACTTTAGCTGGCCATAAATCTCTTTATTTGTGATGATGTTTGCACAATTTTAGGAATATCTATTATATACCCCGTGCACTTTCTATTTTAAATGATCTAAATACGAGAACGAGAGTTTTTCAAATGAGATTCGCAAGAAAATTGAGCCCAAATGGGCCCTAGGCGTTGGTTTTCCATCTGCCAGCCCCCGGTTCACCGTCCATGGAGAGGATAACTCAACAACTATCCAGTCCCCGTTAATACGGATGGCCGGATAAGATTAAAATGTTAAAAGGCTTGATTTTGTCCATTAGATCACCGGATTTGATCTGGACCATTCAATCTAAGCCCAGTTTTTCTCGCTCAATTGCCACGCGGAGCTGTATGGCCCAATGAGCCACTGACATGCGAAAGTCGATCCCAGTCAGTTCCACATGGCACTGACTGGTTTAAGTAAGAAAATAAGGATTTTATATATTTAAAAAATGATAAAAAATATCTAAAACTTCAAAAACTCATAAAAATCAAATATACTCAGTGAAAAATTATAAATAAGAGCTCGTTAGATTCACCTTTTCGAGAGGGATCTAATGAACCTAAAATCCTCAATTTTTATTGAGTATTTTGAGCTTAATTTATGTTTTATTGAAAATAAAATTTTATTAATTAATCTAAAAATATTAACTAGATTGATTTGAAACTTTCAGAGATTGAAACTAAAGTTAAAATACATCCACCATAAAAATTTTAAGTCAAACTAATTTCTGGATTGGGATATTATAAATTTTAAAGCTCAAATAGTCTATTTTAGTAAAATAAATTATTAAATTTTATAAAAATTATGAAAAAAAAATATCAAAATGCATTAAAACACTTTAATTAACATCAGAAAGCTAAAAAAATAAAATGGAACTCCTTGAATCTCAAAATAACTAATATTCTATTCAATTTAGTTCAATTAGGCTTTAAGAAATAATTAAAATCATCATTGATTTTATCAAAGCTAGAACTCAAATAAATATCACACCAAAATAATCAATATATAAACTAAATGACTAAATTTAAGAAATTAAACCCTCAATTGGAATTCAAATAAAAGAGCATGTTAAACTTCAACTAAATCATAAGTTAGTTGGAATATATTCATCAATCCAAATCAATCTTAAATGAAAAGATGAAATCATTAAATTTAAATAACATTGAAATAATTTAATCAATATCATATAAATTAAAAACTTAAATTGAAACTCAAGAGAAAAAATTAAATATTACTTTAAAGGATATTGAATTATCAAAATTCAATTAAATTAAAACATCTAATCAAAAATTAATCAATCAAAATACATGAAGTTAAACAAACTTACACTTTAAAATCTAAATCAAATCAAACAAACATTAAGAAAATCAAATCAATTTAGTTTAATTATTTACATAAATTCATATTGGCTAATTAAGATACTTAGGTTCTTAGTTCGGCCCTTAGAATAAACTTTCATCTCATGATGAAAGTTTCATTCTATTACGATTAGGATGTTGAATGAAATAGATTTTGTTTAAAAGCAAAATTTATCTTATTCTTCATTCTCTAAAACCTAATTTCAACTTAAACATAAAAGTAGACATAAAATAAAATCAATTAAATTATTTAAATCAAAAATATCCAATGGTAAAATTGAACAAACTCTGAATTAAAATGAAACTTAAAATCAAACAAGGCCTAGAACAGACTTGTCATACAAGCCTTCTAAGCACACACATTAGAATACTAAGTTACCACTTCTAGCTTTAGGTTAGGATAGTGTATGTAATGATGTATTTTATTTTCTGATGTAATATTTTAGACTAGTTGTTACGAATGTGAATCATAGATTGGATGTTAGGCCATTGATAGTTTAACATTATTTTTTTGTAAAGGATTGTGCTTAATGGAGTTGCTATGAAATAAATATAAATATTTTACTTTTAGGTTACTTATACCCCTAAGCATAATCCAAGTTAGGACATGTGGGTTTGGTTATCCATGTGGGTTTGGTTATCCAAATTATAAATATATATGTTTGGGTTTGTATGCATGTTTAATTAACCTCTATTTTGCAAGTGTAGTTAGATTTACTTTTTCAAAAAAAAAAATATAATTTTTGCAAATAGGAATTAGGATTAGTGCTATGGGATTTAGGATAAGCAGTGGCTAGAAAGCTTAGTCCCTAGGGTGCCTTGTGATGCCTTGAAATAAACCAAATTGAAAGGAAGAAGACATGAAGACATGAAGAGATGAAGACCCTCATAGCATTTATTCAATTCTGAATATAATTATTCTTTTATATTTCAAGTTGTATAAGGGTACAGCTCAGCTACCCATCTTTTCTCTTTTCCAAGGTGTACGACGATACCTAACCGCACCAGCATTTTATTCTTTTGCAGTAGTCTATAAATTTGTTTGATATTGTGTTTAGATTGTGCACTAGAATTGCATACTTTTTCTAGTTTCTTTATATTTGATGTTTGAATATGTGGCCTGGATACGTTAAGCTCTTAGGATAAAATTAATTTTTCTACCCCAATTAACAACTTATAATTAAAATTTAAAATAACTCATAACCTCATCATAAAGCTTGTGACATAAATAAGATAATTAAAAGATTTAGCAACCCCTTAGTTATATGGTTATATGTCTCACATCATGCATGCCATTTTCCTTCTTCCTTGAATATGGGGGATCTCCATCTTTGCACGATATGGGAATGCTTGACTTGTGAGGGTATCCCTTGTGGTGGAGAACACTCATTTCTTACTGATTTAAGCAATAACTCTATTTCATCATGTATCCAGGCATAAAAATCACAAGCCTTTGTCCAAATGAATGTGCCAAAATGAAATAAAAAATTATAAAATTTTACATTTTAGATTAAGTCATATGCTCATACCACTCATGCTCTAGTCTCTTAGGAAATGGGTTTATGACTTTAGTTTCTTTCCAATTGAATAACAGCTCAACTATCTTACACTTTCATAATACCAGACCATATGATTTTGAATCGTAGGAGGTATTAGCTAGCGACTACTCTAGGTAGTTGTAAGTCTAGAAGAAGTCGAACGGGTTTATCCTCTATTGTAGAGGAAAACCCTTATGTCCACTCTTTGCTTAGATTTAGGTTGTGATTTAGCTTATGCTAAAGCTCCCTAGATTTAGGATCCGAGGTTGCTAGTTTTCTTTGGGCTACAAACATAAATCCTCATCTCTTAGGCATTTTCATAATTTTATGTTGATGGATTATAAACCCTAGTAATCTAATAAAATATCAACTCAAATAAAATAAATTCTTTCACTTTCAAACATATAAAGTCTCATTATAGGATAGGTTGGAGTGCTCATTAGGCTTCCTAGTATCATGAGCACTTTCTATTTATTTCCCTTTGGATTCCAAAATAAGTCTTCCAATTGAACAATCCCACTTGATTTTCCAAAAGCCAGTCCTTTGATAGTTTTAATCTTGAAATCTTTGGAGACAATAATTGCCTACTTAAATTGAGAGTGTTCTTAGAAAATTTTATTTCCTAGGATGTAATTAACTATGGAGGCTTGCTTTCATAAGGAACTTAAGAACCCAACTTAATATAAACTATACTTTACTTTTTCATGTAAAGTAGGGAAAAGATCTCTAGTATATTCAAAGACCCATCATGCCTTAGAAGTCCTTATTAGGTGATTAGATCTATTTTAGAGTGATATTTCTATCTTTCGAGATAGTACATCACACATTAATATCGTACCCGATCACTTCAATAAGTACTCTTTACGATCTGCTTGGTGTCTACTCACATCCAAAAATAAACACCACACTTGATTTTGAAAATTTTTGGGAAATTTAAGGGGTGAAACACAGGTGTTTGGATGTGTGGTGTGGAAGCAACACAATGTTTACTTAAATTTATTTAACTTAATGGATTTGATTACATTAAAATTTAATAAGTTTGACAAAATTAATGATTATAAATTATTTTGAATATTGATTATATTAATAAAGATATGAGTTTTAAAAATATAATCAATATAAGTAATAATCAATTAAATAAATCAAACACAAACATATGTTATTATAAAGATGTATATACTTAAGTGCATGGATATTTTAAAAAATAAATGTACAAAAGTAATTAGCTTTATTGAGCATGATATAATTTATTAATTTTAGTTTTATTTTAACTAGTTTTAATATATTGATTATTAAGAGATTTTTTGTTGCAAAATAAATGTAAAGTAAAATTTTAGAATATTCTAACTAATTCAAACAATGAATTCTAGTGTTGATTTTTCAAAAAAAAAATTTGTAATGTATATATGATTTTTTAAAATTGATGATTTTGTGATTTAATTCGAAAAAAATTATTTACATTTACTTTATGAATAACCAAACAGCTTTGAAGTATTTAAAGTAAACTATTTTTACTTTACTCAACATATATCTAATAAAAAAATTCTCATGTATTTAATTTAAGGACATTTAGAACTCAAATGTGTTTACTTTGCACTATATTTCATTTATACTGCATTTCTTTTTTGACAACCAAATAACTCTTTAGTAAATCTTGGTATTGCACATATTTAACATAGATCCACAAGCCTCATGAACTCTCTTTTTTATTCACGCGTCACTAGTCCCATTGATGCCTTCTCTAGTGAGCTATTGCCATGACTTTCACGATTCTTTGTGGTCGAGGGTTTTGAAAATTTAAGGGAAAGAGATTTGAGATTTTTGTTTTTAAAATTATTAAAATTATTTAGTATTAATAAAATAAAATTATTAATTAAAATAATTAATTAATTTAATGATTAATATATATTTAATAAAATCTTAATTAATATTTTTAACAATATTTAACTAGAATTATAAATGATTTCTTTGATTATTTTAAATATAATCAATTTAATAAATCTTTAATTAAGTTTCCAAAAAATTAATTAATATAATTAATTTCAAATAAAATAAATTACATACGAGCAAATTAACTAAAAATTAAATTACCTTTAATGATTAATATACATCAAATAAATATTAAATAATAAATGATATTATTAGTGATACATTGACCACACAGAAGCTATAATATCAATTAACTTAAAAATTATAATTTAATATATAATTAGAATGCCATTTACATTAATTTTAATAATAATAATTATTATTAAGATCTTATTTAATCTAATAGACTTATCTTAAAAAAAGTAACTAAATGTTACATCAAAAATTGATTGAATTAAACTTTTTCTGTGCTAAGTAATTTTTAAAATTTAATTGCCTCATAAATTATGAAGAGGCTCTAAACCCTAAACTTATGAGAGCTCACCAATGTTGATTATTATCGTGCGCCACACCATTATTTATTGTTGATGCTCGCCTCATTGCTATTATCATCTGCCACTAGTTGATATCTGCCTACCACTACAAGTTTTATGCTATAAATTAATTTTATTTTATTCAAATATAAAAATTAAATTAATGTAAACAAATTTCTCATTGATTAAAAATAGGAAGATTTACATACATACCACATAATTTTCATGTATTTATATATCTAACACATAAAGTTAAAAATTTACTTATCTAATACTTTCATATGCTTTAAAAAAGTATTTCATTTTAAAAAAATGAGTGATGGTATTTTTGATGTGTTATTGAAAATTTAGATGTTATAATGTAGAAATTAAAATTAATTATTAGATATATAAATACATATAAATTATGTGATATGAATATAAATCCCCTTTAAAAATATTTTTAATATACTTTTTTTGTGTTCTTTTATCCCACATTCTTTTTCACTAGCTAAAGAACCCTTTCCTGTCGCTCACGGCATCTTCTCCAAAACGCCGACAGCGGCCACACTCCGAGCCTTCGCGACTCTGACCATCGTCTGACCCGCCACCTCTACGTACAAAAAAATCTCTTTATATTTTTGGATGGGATAGCTTTAAGTTTCCGTATTGTTGCTAGAAAACTGGTTAATTCGATCTCCCGATCTTCCCCCTGCACCTGCGCTCTGCTTTTCTCTGTTACGAAGGTCCCATCATTTCTTTCGTACAGGTGTTCGACAAAATGTCTCACCGACGGCGTCAGTCGGAGTGCTCATGGTTCTCCATGCGGAACTTCCCCAAGGCTAGAAGGTTTATAAGGTGAGGCTGGCTACGTAGGTGGGGATTATTGATTGAAAGTAAACTTGTTAAAGCTGAGAAGCTTGTTATTTTATTTTATTTTATTTTTTTCATGTTTCATAAACTTTCATTAAACATTTGACCTGGCTAGCCTTATCTAGTCCTAATCCCTCTCTCCCTTGGTTGAACCTTTTCCAAGTATCCCAGTGATTGCATTAGATTTATCTAATCTAATCGTTCAACTCAAATGACTAATTGCAAGCCAAGTGGATACTTACATTCCTCTGATCTCTTGAATATCATTAGCTTTTTCAGTCCTATTTTTTAGACGTGCCAGGTTGGTGTGGAAGTGTTGAGCAAGTATTTATTTTGATTAGCACTACAATTAATGTCATTTGAGGTCAGTTTGTTTGTAAATTACATCAATTCTAAACTCTGTATGATCCTCTAACCATATCCAAATGATTATGTGACAAGAGCTAACGTTCTTAGATTAAGAATTAAGCAGTATGTTTGGGTATTAGATTTGTATAAACCTGCTTTTATGCCCTTTTCCCACCATAAGGATTGTAACATTGATACATTTTTGGATGGCTACCATGAATGACGGGCTTCTCTCCTAGCGGAAGTTGATTCCCAGCTGTTGGATAGAAAGGAAATAATAAAAAGAGGAAACAAATTGCTGGAAACAACTATCTAATTTTATTATCAAGATTAACAGTGTGTATGGGAACTCATCCTTTCTATCAAAACAGTAACACTAATTATAACTAACTATCAAATTATTAACAACCTATTGTTCAAAATAGTTACTTAGTAACAAACTCAATAAAAGCTGTGGCATCTCTGTAACTGACTCCATGCTATGTCTTGAAATACTTTAACTAAACTGGAATCCTTCTTCATCTTTGCGAGCAATGTTTCCCTTGTTTAACTTGTTCTACATTTGTCATTATTGTTTCCAATGCTACCTCTTCAGTTTCCACTCACTGATTACTCTATTCGTGTACTATGTCTTGATTCAAAAATATAGGTATCATACTCCCTCACCTTTAAGAACAACCTTGTCCTAAAGATTGAGAGTAGAATATAATCATAATAAGGAGTTGACAATCTCCCAAACAGCTTTATGAACATTTGAGTTTGTCCATTGGAGCAACAATTGAAACTACTTATTACCACTAAAATTTGTTAACCTGGGAGCCAAAATAGCATTAGGAAAGATTATTGGTCTATTATACCAGCTTAAAGGTGTTAAGGTGCTATATGTAGTAGAATTGTCTCCTTTAGATGGTTTTAAAATTGATATATGAAATATCAGATGAATGTGTGGTAAGTTAATTTTGTAAGCTACCAAACTAATGACTTGAGTGATATGAAAAGGACCGTAGAATTTTTTAGCTAATTTTTGATTCAATCTAGTTGCAAGTGACTATTGCTTATGTGCTTATACTCTAACCATAACAAGGTCTCTATCTTCATAGCGAACATCGCAACAGTGTTTATCCGCCATAGATTTTATATGAACTTATGTGACTTGTAAGTTTTGGCACAATAAACACAATAATTCACATTTTTCAATTAATTCAGAATTGATTGCTACACTAGAAGCCTCAAATATAAGCTAGAAAGAGAGCAGTGACCTGCCATACAAAGACTGAAATGGAGTCAACTTAATGGCAAAGTGAAATTAGTATCATAACACAATTCTCCCCAACAAATGTAGACCATCCATAACTTTTGATTTCTTGGATGTATATTCTTGCAAATATTGCTCTAAATAGTGGTTCAAGACCTCTATTTGACCATTAGCTATGATACAATTTAGTACCATTAAGAGCAAAATGATGTTGCCAAACTTGCTATGAAATATGCTACCTCAATTTGATACTACTCTTTTGGGAAAACTATGGAGATGAACAATGACATCTATAAATAAGTTGCAACCTTTTTTAACATATACATGGTTGGAAGTGACCCAAAAGGTTCATATTTTGTCAACTAATCAATTGCTACCAAGATAGTAGTAAAACTGCAGGAAATCAACATTTTCATGATGAAGTCCATTTAACTATAGTCTCAAACTTGTTGAGGAATAGGCATTATCATTTAATAACCCAATTGATTGTTCATTGGTGGTTTAAATTTTTTGATAAGTATTGCAATAGCCAACTCACATACATCTCTTATATCATAGGCTTAAAAATTAGTTGGAATCTATTTGGGGGTTGTGATAACTCCTCCATTTCTAGCCATTGGTGAATCATGCAATTCTTGGAGATTTTTTTTTTTTTTTTATGTTCTAAATTATTGTTTGCATTTATATGGACCTTATTGTATAGCTATTCATCCCAAATCCCATAATTGGGAACAAAAAGTTTTTTATGTAATTATCCTTATACATATAACAACTTTAGTGCTTTTTCAAATCTACTTTTAAATCCTTTAAAAGACAACAAAAAATGGCAAAATATAGGACAACATAGAATTCTCTGTTGTTGTTTAAAGCTATTTGTCAATGTCATCCACAAATATCATGACAAGAAATCTACTACATCATTGTGATTTTCTTGTTGAGATTCAATTTTAAAACTAAAACACAAGAGCTTATGAAGGAAGAGTTGTTGTTATGGTGCCAAAATAACTTGAGTGGTCACTTCTTTTAAATGTCTATAATATGTGCAAATTATAATAGTTTCTAAATGCTATTGTTACTATTCGAAACCTACCTCAATAATAGTGAGTAATTCTTTTATGTAAGTTGAAGATTCACTCATTTTTGGTGTTAAACTCTAGTTGAAATATAAAGTGAATGGCTATCCTGCATCAATACAACACTATATGTGCATTTCTCTTGAAAATTTTGAGAGGACTAAGATAGGTGCTAATATTTATGCTACTTTTAACATTGTGAAGTATTCACTTGCTGGTGTATTCCAAAGAAATGCATTAGCCTTTAATGGATCTATTAAAGGTGTTGATAGAGATGCATAGTTGACAATGAAGCTATGGTAGTATCCTATTAAACCAAGAAACTCATGTAACTAATGGGAGGGAACTTTGTTTAGACCAATATTGTATGGCTCTAGTTTGCTAGGATCAATCATTACTCCTTTAGGCTGTACCATATGGCCAAGGTATGCAACCTTGCTTTAAGAAAAACACTAGATTTAGTCAATTTAATGAACAGTTGATGTTTGAGCAAGCATTGAAGGACCAATATTAAGTGCAAGGCATGATCACCCATGGATGCACTATAGACTAAAATATCATTAAAAAAAATACTATGAAGAACTTTTTTAGGAACATACAAAAATCCTTATTCAATACGATTGGAGTGTAGATTGAGTGTTTGTCAGTTTAAAGGGCATCATTAAAACTCAAAATGACTATCATGTGTATGAAAGCTTCTTATGAATATCTTTATGATGCATATTAACTTGATGATATCTTGATTTCCAATCTGGTTTGAAAAATTATTACATCATTTAATTCATCCAGTAGTTCATCAGTTGTGGAAATTATGAGCTTTTTTTTAATAATAGTAATATTTAGCACTTGATAGTTCATCCAAAACATGAACTTCCGACACCCTTCTTTACTAAAATAGTTTGACTGGAAAAAGAGATTTGGTTTGCTTAAATGATCCCATTGGCACGCATTTCCTTTTCTGACTTTTCAATTGAAGCTTTTGAAAATGGGGACATCCATATGGGTGCATATTTATAGGTATAACTCCCATCATAAAATGAGTGCAATGATCAATACTGCGATTAGTTGATAATTGCTGCAGAGTATCAAACATTATTTTAAATTTAATCAGCATAGTATTAAAGATGGTAATTAGGAGCCCATCATAGATAGTAAATCACACTGTTCTATGACAATTGCTTTAATGTATTCTATTTATTCAATTTGATAAAAACATTCAGTATAACTTAATAAATTCTTGTAGTTGGTGAAATGTTACCATTTCCAATAATAGTTACATTTTGCGTTGAAGCTGGATTGTTTTTCTATTCCTAGAAAATTTCATAGCCAAGGCCTTGTAATCATGGAACATAGGCTTGAACTCTTGTAAACCACTGCATCTTGAGAACAAGGTTAGCAGCTTACAAAGCTATCACAAATAAATCCATGATAAAATGCTAAACATATTTGATTGATGTAATGCTAAAAATTTCTTTTCACATGGCAAAAAATTTCCATTTCCAATTATCACCTTAAATGGCCTTGTTAGACAAGAATTCCCAATGGACTAGCCACAAGTTTAGCATAAAATTATAAGTGCTTCCATTATCAACCAAGACATGACTTGATGACAACTAGTTAATCCGATAATTGAGCATAAATTTAATTGGCTAACCAAAGCATTTAATCTGATTTGGGAGATCCTATCTTGCTTGTTTCATGCTTCCGCTCCCTATCCACTTATGTTTCCTCAGTGCGTAAAAGCTAATAAAATTTATCACGGAATTTATGATTAGGACTACATTTACCAATATAATTAATGCATAAGCCATTTTCTCATTTTAGTTGGAGTTCTGGTAAAAAGTGGTTGTGTGATGATAATTTACGTAATGATTATGAAGGTGTGCAGTCATGGTTGTACCTGATTAAAACAAGAAGTTATCACACCCAAATGTGAAGCTATCACTGATTATTTAGTCGAGGTAGGTGAGGTTTGTGATGTATTATGTAGCCATGGAATAGATGCTTCTTTTTGCAAGTCTTGAAGTTTTGTTTATGCATTCTTGCTATTTCATAGCATCTAACAGCATGAGCTATTTAATAATCAAATGTTCTATAAATAGATTTGGTTTCAAACCAAAAACAAAAAAGTTGACCAAGGAAAATTTGGATAGTCAAGGGATTGTGTATGCACGTTTTTCAAAAGCTGCTTGATTTTCTATAACAGAGCTTATGTGAAATAGTTTTGAGAGATTTTCATGAAGATCCTCATACTACAAAATGTTGAAGGGAGCTTGTAAATACTAGAGGAAACTAAGCCACTTTAGGTTTTGGCTCTTCACTTTCAATCATTGGTGCCAGGTTATGCCTGTGTCTTCTAATTAGGTTGAGTGATTCAAATTCACTAACTCGTGAGAGTATTATAGAAATTGAAGCATTCATCAGCTTTGAATAGCTAAGTATTGACATCAAGTCTGCTAAGACGAGGGAGTTATTTTTCATCATTCGCATATATGAAAGAACTCTACTGTTGTACTTATAGATGAATCCATTTTAAAAATTGGATTAATGTTGTTATCACATTACTTTCTTCTTGTAGGGTTGAAGATGACAGTCTGAGATAAAGCCACTATTAATTTATCCATTCCCACCATCTACAATTGAAAGCGATGGAGTGTTCTATTGATTGCTCCAAATTGGTCTTTTGCACGACAAACATAATATTGAATTTTAACAATCTAAAATCTATTTCGGGATTGCATCACTATCTGTGCATCTGCAAGATCTGAGTTCATCATGTTCTAAATAAGAACACTAGTTGATACGTTCTTGGATGGCTACCATGAACTACGGGTATCTCTTCAAGTGGCTATCGACTCCTTGTTGGACAGGAAGGAGATAAGAAAACGAAGAAGAATTTCTGATTTTATTGTCAATAATAGCAGTATTTATAGTTACAAATCACGGTAACTCATCTCTGCAAACAAAGCAAAAATGATTACACCAATTGTAAATAATGGATTATTTACAGCAGACCAATCGAAACAGTTAATTAGAAACTAACTCATAATAGGCTGTGGCATCTATCTAATGTACTCCATATAGTCTTGAAATCCTTTAACCAAACTGGAACCGATCCTCGCCTTTGAATATGCTATTTCCCTTGTTGAACTTTTTTGCATTTGCCGTTGTTGATTTCAATGATTCCTCTTTATTTTCCATCCAGCAGCTACGTTGTTCCTGTTTAATGTTGTGATTCAAAAATATAGATCTCGTAAGAGATATAATGTATAGTGTATAATGAAGTTCATCCAATAATCCTCAGTTGAGGGCAATCTTTGAAGAGCTAAATTCTGAATTTTTCTAGTTTTGGTTTACTGCTGATTGATCGATAGTGGTTATATAGATGACACTTTAGTTTTTTTGTGTGTTGGCTTAGGAAAATAGGCTTTGAAAAAGATGATATCTACTTTTGGAAGCAGATGGGGAAAGCAATGCTCTGTACTTATGCAATATTTGGACTTGCGTGGTTGTGGAATGAAACATCTCCACTTGGTTGGTGGACGTTTAGGTCGAGACCCAAGGTAAAGATGTTTTTTTCCCTATGCTGATGCTATTATTATTATTATTGTTTTCACTGATTTTTCTTATCCTCGTGTTAACATCTGTTAGCTGAACAGCGAGAACCTATGAAAACCATTATTAAAAATCGATTTTGATAAAAGTGCAGTATATCTGTCTATTGTTATAGACCCATGAGACGTACCCATCAAATTAAAAAACATTTTATAACATCGGAAATACCTTTTTTTTTGCTATTTTATATTAGATATTGTTGAATCTCTAATCATCAAACTAGTTCTGGGTTTGAGGATAATGAACTTCTGAAATCAGCACAAATTTTGTTTTTCCAGTAATCCACCATTGACGAGTCATATCGAATGTTTGGTTCACCTTTTAAATTCCCAAGCAACTTTCTGTTGGTTGTTCCTTCTGACATTTCCAATTCTGTTTTTCGTATCTTTTTTGCATCAATTTTGATGCTGCAGGCACTCTAACTTAGTTTCATTGGTGATTAATTTGCATTGCAAAGAAATTCCCTTGATTTATTGATGAAAACCTCAAAAGTTTATACTCAGAAATGCAAATTGTGGACATTGAGATGAGCAAGTTGAAGGTTTGATCAATGTTTTATATTGGTTTGATTTAGTTGTTTGGTTTTCAGTTCACAGCCTTAGTTTTTTTTTTTTTTTTTTCCTGTAAATATGCCTATTATTATGATTCATGCATACAACAAGTCGTGTCTCTAATACCTGCATAGTTTCCTTAAGTTGGTTTAGGTTTCAAACATTTTGGTTCCTGGTTTAGTTAGCCTCTGATTTGGGCTGGATAATGGTTCTGTGACTTTACTTGTGGGACTTTAAATGCTCTTTTGGTGTAATATGAATGTGTAAGGTTATAGGTGGTTATTCATGTGATTTTTTAGCTGATGGTTCCGTTTTTCACCATTGAAATGAACCTTCTGAATGGTGCAACTTGTAATAAATTGCTAATCTCTGTTGTTCTTATCTTTTTCTTCAAGGGTTCGATATTTCTGGCTCATTGTGGTGATCCCAGTTGATTACTATTATAAATGGAATTACTACTGACTTATTCAAATATATATATATATATATTTTACAAGATCTGGAATTATAAATTGGTTATTGAGGCCTACAAAATATTGCAAAATCTACTAATGTCAACAAATATACCAATAAAGTAAACACAAGTTTTCAAGAAATTCATTGAGATAAAAAAAAACATTAAAATGAAATTCTTATCAAATATTCAGTTAAACAAAACAACTAATTCTGTATAGGAAAGTGTTGAATTAGGTTTAGATTATTGGATGCTATTGATATCTAATGCTCTTTCTGATTTGTACCTTTTATTGTAAAGTAGTATGACTTGATGATATCTCAATCGAAGTATAGAAATGCTCTTACTAAGCTTTTTATGGGCTTTTACATACAATCACCTAATCGTTATATATTTATAAATCCACTATCTTCAACCTCAATTTTTCAAAATGACATTCAAATATTAAAATTCATAATAAAAGCCCAACATATATTTTTTATTTTTGTAAATTCCCAACAATTTGCTCTGACACGCGCAAATGCATGGGTTTGACAGCTCAAAAAAATAAGGAAGATGGTTAAATTATAATTACACATGAATTAGGTGTTCGATTTATAAAAAAATTAACTTTTCAATATTATTTTAAAGACTAAAAAGATGTCAGATGAACAGAGAAAGAGTTTGTTGGTTCTTATACTTAAGAATAATGGTGATGCACAAGAGTATGCAAATTATAGAGGAATTGAATTAATGTACCATATATTAAAATTATGAGAGAGAGAGAGAGAGAGAGAAAGAGAGAGAGAGAAATTGAGTATAGGTTTTGACGTGATACAAAAGTCTCTCAAAACATAGTTTGGTTTCATATTAGGTAGGTCTACAATGGATTCTATATATTTGTTAAGAGGTTTGATGGAGAGGTATAAAGGGAGTAAGGAGGATTTGCACATGATATTTATTGATTTAGAGAAAACATATGATAAAGTTTCAAGAGAAGTGCTTTGGAGAGTTTTGAAAAAGAAAATAGTTAATATCAAGGGTGTAAACGAGTCGAGGCGAGCTCGAGTCACAATGAACTCAAACTCGGCTCGTTAGCCAGAAATACAGCTCGAACACTATCATGCCCATAATGAGCTCGAACTCGAGTCATACCCATAATAAGCTCGAGCTCTGCTCATCGGCTTATTATGAGGCTCGTGAGCTTGACGAGCTCTTTGATGAATGATAAAATATATATGTGTATTTATATGTATATGCATATAGATACATACAACATACATATATATATATATATACATATATATATACATACATGCATTCATATATATATATATACATATTAAGCTTCAGTTGCATATTAAGCTTGAACTCAACTTTGTATAATATGCGATCTCGAAATCTAAACTTCAGTTCGAGCTCATGGCTTAAGTAAGCTCAACTTATGAGCTCATTATCAAGCCGAGTTCGAGCTTGCTCAGTTCACTTACACTATTCAAGTCATTATGGATATGTATAATGGACTTGTTACTTGTGGTCAAACACAAGGAGGATCGACCAAGTATTTTTCCTATTTTAGTTGGATTACATCAAGGATCGGCTTTAAGCACCTATCTTTTTGCCTTATGAATATTCTTATTAAAGATTTACAAGAGGATATACCTTACTGTATATTTTTTGCTGATGATATTCTTCTTGTTGATAATACTAGAGAGGGAGTTTAAGAAAAACTTGAATTGCGGAGGTTAACCTTAGAGTCTAAATACTTTTCTTTGAGTAAGATCTAACACATGGAATGTAATTTTAGTGGTTGTAGAGCGAGTGGTTGGTTTGTGTTAATGGCTGATTAAAGGTTTGTTTGGAACAACTGCAGCTATTTGAAATGTAAGAAAAAGTTGTTGTGAGAAAGCTGTTGCATGAGAAGCTATTCTACTATTTGGGAGTTAGTTGTGAAACTGTTGTGTTGTTGTTGTGTCATAACCAAATGACATAAATGCCCTTTTAGTTCGTAATGTTAAGTTCAGAAATATATGTTGGATGCAACCGGTCTTTTTTTTTCAGTACAAGGAAAATTGGTGAACTATAAAAATAACAAATTAATGCATTTTTTTTAATATTGCATTCATTGAGATTGATTGGAATTATATCAATTGCAATGACAAAAAAATTATCTCAAAGATACACAAGTAGCTATATGTTCGTTAAATTACATTTAAGGTACAAGCATTATATAACAATGACTAATAACATGAAAATTAAAATAATAGAATGCAATTAGTAAAGTCATCATGATATTGAACTTCTTGTCCAACTGATCAAATTTTTTGAAAATTTTTTTAGTTTTGCATTTATTGGTTTTAGATATAGGCAACTTTTTTTTGCATTTATTTTTCAAATACATACAAATCTTGTTCAAGATGCTGGATACCCAATAATGAATTTGAGGAGACAGCTTCAAGTAGTGAACAAATCATAGTGTTGCCCTCTAGATTTATTGACTATCTGAAGTTGCCTCGTCAGATTTATTTGCCCATTTGAAAAAATTAAAATTATTCTGTGTTCGGTTCTTAGGACATCTATAAAATTTTCTATCATAATTACCTTCTCGGTGTGAAGTGAATAAACAATATTATAAACCGCAGTTACAGTATACTACTTTTGACACACTTGAGCTTCTAGAACTCATATTTGTTAAGAGGATATTTTTGTTAGCATATTTTGGTAGTCCAAATATTATAAAGACATAAATTTAGTAAATTTGTAGAAATGTAGATGAACATACTAAGATTATTCAAAAAGTTAGAACAAGTCGTAAAAATTTCCAGCACCAATAAACAAATAAGTGAAACAAAAAACTATGTGATCATTAAAGTGAAATGATACGTAAATAAAGAGTTTGTAGCTTCAAAATCGAACTCAGACACCAATCAAGATAAACCTTTATTATTGATTCCATCCAGATGCCACGTTCGTGCCGAAGACAAAACAAATCACAATAACTGTAATACTTGTTCTTACCGAAAGATACCAGAGTTGTAGCAGTTTAAGGTGTACCTGAATAGGCAATATCAAGGATAGCAGCACAAAAAGTGGCTTGGTTGAATCTCAATTTAATTCTTGGTTCCGAATTCATCATTGCCCAAAAAAATAATATAGTATCGATTCATATTAGAAATGTTAAAAACAAAAAACTTCAGTACCCATATTTTGATTGAATTAAATGATGCAGTATTTTTCATATCAAAAGCGTTGAAATTGATAAGCACCAATTAACCATCCTCACATCACTCGTAAAGACAACTCATTAGTAATTTGATCTCGAAACCTTATCATCTCTTCTAATCCCTCCCCATCTCGAGAATGTGATTCTCCTACATTTTGAGTAGTTGCTCAATCTTGTACGCATACACCTCATGAGGAACATATGTTTGATCATGGTTGACTATAATAAATTCTTTATCATTATGAGTTGGATGTTTTGCTATGAAATTATACCAAGTCATTATAGCTCCAATTATCTCAACTTATTTTATTAAATGAATAAGTAGGCATTTCCCACAGAATTACTCATTTCTTCTTCCAAACGCTAAAGGCTCTCTCAATCACTCCATGTAAAGAGGAGTATCTTTTATTAAATATTTTCTTCCTCGAACTATTTGTCTTCTCTCAAAGTCAAGAATATAATATCTAGTGTCAGGATAAGGCTTCATAAAGCCTCATTATATTAAGGTATCTAGCATCAATTACTTGTTCAAAGAAATCACACTTGTCTCAAATTTTTTTTTTTTTTTACATTAACAAGACAATACACACTTACTGGAAATTGGTAGTAGGAAATTATGCTTTGCACTACAAGTAACAAATTTGAATATGTGACTATTATGTGTGCTACCTTGCCAACCAGCTATAATGAAAGTGAAGCACATTTGGAAGTCGCATACATTCATTATGTTTTGAGTTGGGGAACAACAACAACCAATATAAGTAACACTCTCAGTTTTAGGAACACAAGTATCAAAGTGTATCCCATAAATTGCTCCAACACGATTCTGCATAAAGATAAATGTCTACATTAACAAAAGATATTTTAATTTTTTAAATTAAATAACTGAATGTACTAGTGTACATTGAAAAAAGGCATATATCAAGGGTCATTTGCAATCTTTGGTTGTGTTGGTTGAAATGTTCGATCTGTGGGCTATATCACTTTATTAGACAAGTTAACCAATGTGTTTAACCCTATAAAGAAATACCTACTAATTCTTTAGGTGGAATGTTGGAACTGCTCACTTGATGATTTGAAACATATTGTAAAATCTCCCAAGATCACCATCTAGTAATTCACCTATCAATTTGTTACACCAATGTATGATGAAGTCATACATTGTCTTGCACGGATATGTAATACCCAAAACGACCAGAAGGCAAGTTAAAACATATTTTAAAATTATACCCCATTTTCACATATTTCAAAAATCATCATATGCATCTTTATAAAATTCTATTTCCAATTTGATTCATTTATATATATATAAGTGTATGTAAATTATCATTATATTAATAACTATGAATTAAATTCATATTTTAATAATATTTCCTGAATTACCATGTAATTATACTGTTCTAAAAAAATAATACACTATAGCATGATTCTGTTTACCCAATTTTCCTTTCTTATGGCAACTCTGTCTAAGGATGTTTTATAGGAAATTTGTCATTAATCATTACTAAATTTTATGAATTTAATATAAATTAAATTTATCGATGAGCAGAAAGAGATATTAAGAATGTTACCATATATTATGGTGCTATTTTTGAGTGGCTTGAAGATTCAAGTTTCTTAAATTTATTTGGTCATTTGATTGAGCCAATTGCTGTGCAAATGGAAAAGGGTGATGATGGAGATTTGGAGGAAGATGCAAGAGTAGTGGTGATGATGATGATGAAGCTGGTGATTATGAGTGCAATGAAATTGTGAGGAATTTTGTGATAGTGATTTTGAGATGCAAAAAAATGATTTGTTGAAGATAATGTAGATCATTTTATTGAATTTGTTGGTGCTCAAGATTAAGGGAAGCAAAACATTGATATTTATAATGATTATTCTATTGAAATTTTGAAGGGAAAACATTGTGATAGTGCATGCATGAATTTTGATGATGATACAAGTGTTTGTGATAGTAGTGAAGATAGTAGTACTAAGTGACCAACCTTCAATCCTAGGATGGAGTTAGAGAGTCAATCTTGAAGTTGGCATGATTTTTAGCAATTAGGAGTTCAAAGAAGCTATGCAAAATTAATCAATTCAAAGTGGGAAAAAAATTAAATTTGTGAAGAATGATTAAAGAAGATATTAGATCACTTACAATAGGCGAGGGTGTTCTCTAAAAGTGATGCATTGTTTTGCCTGAAAACAATAAAAAATGTTCAAGGGCAGTTGCATTGATGCTGGAGTGCAATGTCAAGTAAGCAAAAGTTCCTACATTATGGGCAAAGAAGTTAGTTCATGAACCTCGATTTAGAATAGAAACTTGGAATATAGATACTTTTGTAGATAAATTAATGGAATTAATAGATATTATGATTTATAAGATGATAAATATGTTATGCATTCATGAAATTAAATGGGTTGGGGAGAAGGCTAAGAAGATTGATATTTTAGATTTTAAATTTTGGCATTCAAGCCGAAGCCATATTGAAAATGATTTACATGTGATTATAGATAAGAGTTTGAAGTTTAATGTTGTGAAAAATAATAAAATTGGAGATAAAATTATAGTTTTAAGATTGTTGTTGATACTAAGATTATTAATAATATAAGTGTTTATGGTTATCAAGTAGGTTTGGAGGTATACTTGAAAATATTTTAGAATGACTTAAAGATTGGAACAAAGAATACCTCTTGAAAAAAGAGTATTTATTGAAGGAGATTTAAATAGATATGTGGTAATGATAAAAGATTTTAAAAGCATTCATTGTACCTATGTGTTTAGAGTGACTAATAAATAATATATAACCATATTGGATTTTATTTTAACTTATAATTTTGTAATTATTAATACTTTATTTCATGAAAATGATCAACATATTATTATTTATAAGAATGAACTTAATAAAACAAATATTGATTATTTTCTAATTAGAAAATAGAGATTATTAGATTTAAGAAAATTCAAATCACGGTTTTGACTAAGCTAAAGGATTGAAAAATGAAAAATAAATCGAAACAACGTCCTATGATTAAATGGGGGTACTTAAATAATGCTAATAAAAATATTTTTAAGAGTAAGCTGCAAGATCTTAGAATATGAGATGTTCATGAGAAAACTAATATTATGTGGAAAAATAAATATTCAGTGAGATTAAGTAAGTTACAAAAGATGTGCTTAAAAAATCAAATGAAAATATTTTTATTAGTAAAAACAGTTGATGATGTAGCCATAATATGCAAGAAAAGATTAAAAATAAAAAAATTTGTTATAAAAATTAGTTTAGATATAAAAGCTCGGAGATAGAGAATGATAAGAGTGACCTATAAGATTTTTAAAAAGTAATATATGATGCAAAAAATTTAGTATTTAGTGATCTATATAGTAGTTGGGTACCAAAAAGTGTGAAAGATATATATATAAATTCGCTAAGCAAAAAGATAGGATAAATAAAGATTTAGTTCAAGAGAAGTATGTTAAAAATGAAGATTAAAAAGTATTCTTACATAAGTGGATGAGATATTCTAATAATTTTTTTAATAAAGATTATAGAATTCAGTTGACTTTAGTGACCTTAATACTATAAATGAAAATAGAGATTTTTATTTTTATCATCGTATTAGTAAAATTAGAGTTGGAGAGGTTTTAAAAAAAATGAAGTGTGAAAATATAATAGGATCCAATGATATTCCAATAAAAGTGTGAAAATGCTTAGGAGATCAAGAAATTTTTTATCTTGTTAATCTTTTTAAAATTTTTTTAAAGACAAAATTCTAGATGAGTAAAGAAAGAGTTTGTTGGTTTCTAATTAAAAAATAAAGGTGACGCACGAGAGTGTGCTAATTAGAAGGAATTAAGTTAATGTGCTATGTATTAAAATTATGGGAGAGTAATTAAGCATAGGTTACGACGTGTTACAAAAGTTTTTCGAAGTTAATTTGGTTTCATGTCGACCAGATCTACTATAGATGCTATAAATTTATTGAGATATTTGATAGAGAAGTATAGAGAGAGCAAGGAGGATCTACATATGATTTTTATTAATTTAGAGAAAGTGTATGATAAAGTTCTAAGAGAAGTGCTCTAGAGAGTTCTAAACAAGAAATGCATTATTATTTCTTATATTTAAGTCATTAAGATTATGTAAATTAGAGTTGTTACTTGTGTTCAACTACAAGAAGGATTGACTAAGAATTTTTCTATTTTAGTTGGATTACATCAAGGATCAGCTTTAAGCCCATATTTTTTCTTGCTTTAGTTATGGATGTTTACTGGATGAACTTTTATATGAGGATTTTCTTGTTGTTGATATTAGAGAGAGTTTTTGAATTATGGAGGTCAACTTTTTTAAATTTATCCAGTGAGTGTAATTTTAGTTATAGAAGTTCTAGTGGTGAGGTTGTAATAATAGGTGATCAAATCATTAAAAGGAGTGAATGTTTTAGATAATATCAGGTCTATTATTCAAAGTGATGGTGAAATAGACGGGAAAATTATTAGTAGAATTCAAGTTGGATGGTTGAAGTGGAGGAATGAATCAGGCTTATTGTGTGATAGAAAAGTTCCGCTTAGACTTATGGAAAAATTTTATAAGATGGTGAGACTTGCAATGATGTATGGCTAAAATGTTGGCCAGCAAATGAGAAGCATAAAATTAAGTGTTGAGCGGCTTTACACTAAGATTAGAGATAGTCGCCTTAGATAGTTTGGTCACATAAAATGTCGGTCGTACGATAACTCAGTTAGGAGAGTAGATGCGTTAGATTTGACCTATGTTAAGAAAAGTATAGATAAACCTAAAAAGGCTTGGTTAGAAAGTATAAAAAATGGCCTTAAATGACCTTATTTCATTAGAATTAAATGAAAATTTGACACTTAATAGGATATAATGTAAAAGAAGGATTTATATAGTTGACCCTACGTAGTGGGATAAAGACTTGTTATTATTGTTGTTATAGTAGATCAAATTGTCTAAGGATGACTTATTTTTACTAGTGATTTTACTCATGTGACATTTAATTGAGCTAATAAATGAAAGAAATGGATTTAATGCTCATATGGTGGAAAAGTACAACTTTAGCACTCATTGCCATGCTCTTCTTTGTTCTTTTATTTTAAAATGTATACTATTAAGCTGATAACTAGTAATCTTAACTACAAATCTCGTATAGCTCTTCTTTTAATTTTGAATTTTTTTATTATATTGATAAAAATAATTAAATAGTTGAAATACATATTTTGTTATTTCTAAAAAAATGATTTCAGTAAAATCAATACACACATTTAAAACTTTAATATTCTGAAAAAAAAGTACTCATTTTTTTGTTACAATGGAATCAAGATAAAACAAAATATCAATTAATTTTTTTATTACAAAAAATCAACTTGTTCTGCAACTTGCATAATTTCAAGTCACTGTTGTTATATGCAAAGTTAACTGTTGTACATAATGAAATAAGGTAATTGATAAATTAGATTTACAAAAAAAATTAAAAAGAAAATATTTTTTTCTAAAATACTCATATTTATCATAATTCAATTTATTTTTGTTAGTTTATTTGAGAGAATTATTTTGGTCCCTATTTAAAAATTTTGGGGCTAAGTTGTGGGATGATTTTGCTTGTCTCTGCTTTCCATTTAATTTTACTTGATTAATGGAATTTTCAAACTTCTTTTTGAGTCTATCTTGAACTATTGATTTCATGATGTGTGCACTATAATAAATATGAAATAGATTGTCAACTAAATACATTAAATTAATTTCACAAACGCACACCTTCAAATATTTCAATAGGTCATTGTTTGAAAAATTATCAATAGTAATGCATACTAATTTCTTATCGATATTCCCTTACAAAAAAAAAATCTTCATAATGCATACATACAAATTGTTTGAATCAAACAGGAAACATAATGCCTACGTGTAATAATATTATTCATCAGTTCCTAATCATTGTTTTCATTGCGGAGGTGAAGTAAATATTAGAAATAGATTGGTGTTTATTAGTTCACAAATTAGTAGTTACAAAAATCTTAGATTTTTGCACTTATCACCTTTTTCTTAATTGTAGAGATTACTGATGTAAGCTTGAAGTGTATTTCATTATTGAGCTCTGAAAAAAATTAATGTTTCCTTGAAAGAAATAGTGTTCATCTAGGCTTTAGTGTCCCTTGGTTAGTATTAGAAACTTTTGTGTTTGTTATCTACAGTTTGAAATTTTTTAACACAATTTTAGAATGCATTTTAAGATGAGATATGCGTTTCACTGCTATTTACAAAGGGCTCTTTCTTATTGTGGCGACATATGGCATTGACTATCTCAAAATAAACCTAAATGGGTCATGTAATTTTTTTACTTTTATATTTTTATCCTGGTTTGATGCTTTTATATTTTGGGATTAGGATTCTCTTCTACTTCAACAAGTGGTACTGATCACCTGCATTTTCAATTATACAAGCAGGCACACCCATTGTTTATCACATCATCGTAGCAATACATATACCAAAAATATGATGTATATACTTTCAAGGTGTTAAAATCTGGAAAAGAAACAATTAAAAGATAAAACATACTTAACTGAGTTCTATGAAAAATACAAAATATCATGTATTTATGGATGTAAATTAGATTTGCTGAAGATGTCAAATTTTGAAACCTAATGCCAATGAGAAAAACATTTGGAATTGCATAGGTTTTCTTTTTCCATATTCTCTCTTCCTCATCATTTATTTCTAAATTTTGTCATCTTTAGAAAATTTAGTAAATCCATTAATGCATGAAATTTTGTAATGCACATGGAATTCAATCAATTATGATTTATCAAGCATCTTTTTTTTAATATTTAACACTTGGAAGACATATACATTCTATTTTCTTTTTTTATATCATTTTAACTTGATTGGATCAATAATGGATGTAGTTACACCTTCAAGCTGAAATGTGGTTAATTAAACTCCAATTGTCGAAGTAAAAGAGAATTCTAATCCCACAGTGCAAGTAGACAAAATGGTTGAACCAAAAGGGAGAGAATTAACTTTATCAATTTAGGCTGATTTTGACATGGTTGCTAATAAAGATGGTGCTTATAATGCAAATGAAACTATTGTAATAAAAAAGTTGCATGCATGTAACAATAAAAGCACATCTCACCTTTGAATCTATTTGAAAAGAAGTGTTTGAAGAAATGTTTCAATTTTTAAGCAAAGAATATGTCACACCCCAAGTGACCTCCATCCCAAGGTCAGTTTGGGATGTAACAGAATGAGACGACTCAGTCAAATTAAGCTTCCACCAACTCATTCCGATATATAAGGATTTAGGGCAATTAGTTGAAAATTGAATCTCACTAAGGGGTTGTTTGGTTGCCTGCATTTAGAATGCATTCCAAATCCCATTTTTGAGTGTTTGGTTCAGTAAAGTAAAATTCAGATCTCAAATAGGAAGTTGGTTTATTTGGAATTCATAATTGGTTTCAAATACGACCCGATGATCTGGTAACAGCCATGCGTACGCCTTCATTGCCCGCTGCCGCGCGCATGCGCCCTCGCGCCATGTGCCGGCCATCATCCGCCGGTGGCCGGTACCGGCCGGCCACCTCGATGCTGGTCGGCCGTGCGCTGCCGGCATTCCCGTGCGCCGGCATGATTCGTAGGTCATGGGGCTTCGCCCATTCGCGTTCAAAAATTCGGTTTCACTTTCATTTGTCAAGAGTCGAATTTGTAAAAACAATTATAAAGTAATCCTTTTCTGGTGCGTTACTACAGTATTTGATTGCAGCAACCAAAAGCTCTTAAATAATCACGAACAAACTCTTATATTTCGAATTCTTCTACAAATCATTTCTTATTTAAATCACATATCTCGAAGCGTGTAACATCGAACATCAACATAAGCAAAGAGCTATTAAAGATATCAAAACATAAATTGTACATATCCAAAAGGTCTTTACAATCTCTCAAAATTATGCAATTCAAAATGCCTGTCTAGCCACTACCCTTCTTATTCTTGCGTGAAAGTTAACGTGTAATATTTTAAGCTAGAAGCCTAGCGATACAATCAATGTTAAAATAAATTCAATACATGACAGAGGAAACAACGTGAATGTAAAATTGAACTTGTATATATAAAAAATGAATATTGGTAAAGGCATGCTAATAAGTATATGAATTGAATAATAGTTGGTAAGGATGTGAAATGTAAAAAGTAATTAGCTAAGATGACTATACATATAGGCAATTGATTTCGTGAAGGTTCGTTCCATTCTAAATCAAATGATCTTATTAGAAATATCATTTATATATGTATAGGTTTGATTCCTGTAAAACATTAAATAAGAATCCTATTTTCAATAATTTATATAGACATTTAATAAGAATCCTATTTTTTCATATATTTGTTATTTTTTTTAAATTATTTAAGTTAAACTTTATAATTATTTACATCTTTTATTTGCATTTTTTACAACAATTTAAAGAACTTTTTATAATGAATAGTGCCATGATTACTTGATGGAACCATTTTGTGGTGGGCTAAAAGTAGTCAAAATGATGCAAATTCTCTGGTTATGAATGGGAGATAAGATGGTGAACACAAATGAGTGTGGCTAAGAAAAGAGGTGTTGGGAATAGTTGAGGTCTTCAAGAGGTAGGCTAAGGAATGGCTTATGAGCTTTGGTTAAGGGGGAGGACTATGGTTTGACCAAAGAAAGTAAAATAGTTGTATGTAAGAATGAGTTTGGATTGTGGTGTTGGACCACCCCAAAATTGAGACGTAGAAGAATCATGGTTCATTTTGGATGAGACGATGAAGATGGGAAATGAGTGGGTAGCTTAGAAAGGTGTGTGGTAGATTTAATTATAGTAAGGTAATGAAAGGTAACAGAATTCTTTAATTCTCACCAAGAAGATCAAGGTTAATTTTAGGTCATCAAGTTTTCAACCTCAAGAATCAATCCACCAAGCAAGATCTCAAGAAGGACACTTCAATTTTTTTCTTAATTTAATGAAGATTTCCAACCCATTCATGTTGGAGGTCAATGTCTTCATCAACTCCTTTCTACTTATTTGCCCTTTTGAAGAGAATAGTCTTTGTTGGAGCTCGCTTCTATTCTTTCTCCTATTATTATTAAGATATGAGAAATCATAATAAGATATTTAACTAAAATTTTAAATTTTAATATTATTCTATAAATTATATATGATTATTATCATATGCCACTTGCGCACAACAAAGAAAATTAATCTCCAAAATACTTCATGATGGCCCTTTTTTTTCTCGGAGAGAGGCATTGAAGTAATGTGCTAATCCTTATTGGCCTAATTTTTTATTTTACCATCTCACATGGCACCTTGCAGTCAATGAGGCATACAACTCTTTGTGATACCAATATGACCTATAATGCCTTTCTTAGGGCTTCAAGATAAGCCACATTGATAGTTTGGCTATGATAGCTTTGCTATAGTTTTCTCCTAAGTATTTCTTACTGTGTTTAGCTTCCCTGGTACCCAGTAAAGTGATTCAGAAATAAGAAAAAAATTTTATTAAATGAAGAAAGCTGAACAAATACGTTGATCAAGATGTTATAAATATTGATTTATATGAAATTAATTTTAATTCAAATTGAAACACTCCCACAACTTGCCCATAGTATGGTATAGATTGGTCGGAGGGGTTTGGGGGTGGGGATGTGGGATCATTTAAAGATGTGTCCAAGTATCTTTGAGATCATTTACGAAGGCTCTCACCACCATATGATCAACAAATTAAAGAATAATGATTGTCACTGTTAATATTGCATTATTTTTTTATATTAATTTAAAGTATTAAAAAACTGATGACCTTTTTTAAATTATTTCACTCACATAAGGGCAATGACCAGACAAGCCTTTAGCCTCATCTAACATCACGTTCTCGAAAGCCAGGCATCTTCCCTTATGCTCCCGATAGTCCCAAACACTGTCACAATCATCAAAACTATTTTTATATCTACATAGAAATGATAAAATATAATATCGCAAATATAATATAAACAAAATATAGCATAATGACTCAGCCATGATATATCTAAAAGTTACATAATTAAAAAATGGAGAACAATCATAATTGAAACATGTAATGTTATGGGAATAAATTAAACTGTATGGATATGCAGATAATAGTCATTGATATTCAAAAACTTGACAAACATTATCAAATTAGTTAATATTGTAAAATTTACTTGACCTACATGTAAATACAAAGAGTCAGATCACCTATCTTATTCATTTATGCATATCTAAGTATATTTTTTAAAGAGTTCACTGATTCAAATTTATCTTTCTTGCCAACTGAAATATCTTCATCCACTTTACCTTCATCCAGGAAGAAAGAGAAATGGCTCACTTGTATGAGCGAAGGAGGTTCCCGTATCCAGGTGACAAAGAGGCAGTCGAGGAGTTCATTTTAAAGGGTGGTATGATTGGGACTACCATTGGACCCAAAGGAATTCAAGACTTGGATAAAGACACTGAAAATTTCCAGAAGAAGCTGCAGTCAGAGAAGTTTGATCAGGAAGCTAAAAAGCTCTGGTTGCGCATGAAGAATGAGGTCATTCAGGAGCTTCAAGAGAAGGGATTTGAGGTCAGAGATGAGTGATCATGTCAATATATATGAAGTATTGCTACAGTTCCGAACTAGAAAAATACTGCTGCTTCGTATGTTTTATGTACTTATCATCTGGTCCTTATGGATTCTGTAATCATTCCTGCATATGTTTTTCTCAATCTGATCATGGTTTAATAAAATAGGTACTACCACTGCTGCTGTTTGTAACTTGCTGAAGTTAAAGAGTTTGTTAAACCTGTTAAAATTGAAGACTAGAGAGAAAAGGAGGTTTTATCTTATAAAGTATTCTCTTAAGTTTGAACTGATCATATCATACAGTCTTGATCGTAGAGAATGATCAAGATTAAATTTCAATTTTAAATCAATATTAATTGAAGATTTATTTGATTAAGTGTCTGATGATTTTTGTTACTAAGTATTATTATGGCATTAAGTAGTGGTGTAACACTCACAAACACTAAGAATCCTTAAGGGAGAATAAACTCCTGCATCAAGTCATTTTTTGCCTATAAAACATACATTCTCAAGTTTAAATTTTTGGCTTTTGAGAGTTTTATTTACTGTTCTTTAGAGAGATCTTAGATCTCAAAACTTTCATGCTTTGAAGTGAATAAATAATGCACTTTTTTCTTTGAGTAGAACTGTTATGGGTTTGTGCATTACTTGTAAAGGAGATAATGATGAAACTGAGGATTTTGGGAATGAATTTAAGCCTGTTGATGATCAAACTACTATACTTCAATTTACTTTTTTTTTCCCTCTTATTACACCGTTTACTTAAGTTTTTTTTTTTTTTTTTCACTTATTGTAATCTCTTTATTATATTATTTATTTATACCCAAATTTTAAATGCATACAATGATTAGCTGAAGGTGAACATATTAGAAGGAAAAAAAAAACTCTTATTTCTCCGCAACACAAAAAGAATACCTGATTTATTGATTCATTTTGAAGAAGAGATTTATAAACTATACTAACTAAATTTGAATTCATTCAATGTTTGTAACCTCATGTTCAGATTCTAATTGTATTTTTTTTCAATTATCATATTGTTTTTTATATTATAAAAAATGAAGAAAATTTGAATATCTATTTATTTTGTCCATGTATTTAACTGCTTAAAGGAAAGTATATATTTCTATTTTTTTATTACATTTATAAAGAGCCTTGATTACTTGAGCCTAAAGTTCTGTGACTTAAGAGGTAAGGAATCTATCGTAAGGCCCCCTGAGGAACAGAGTTTGTTTGATTGGTGACAAACAAATGAGTCTAATGCTTTGGGCTTAAGCGTCTTAAGGTCATTGGCTTTAAGATAAAAGGGACAGATTGGTGAGCCTTCTCTGGTCGGATGTTGGACTTCAAGAAAAGGAAAATAGAATTATTTTTGGTTGGAAACGAATCAGTGACCTTTAGAGATCCATACCAACATCTTGGGGGCTCAAAGGGATTTACCATCTAGTAGTTAAACATAATCTAATCTAATAAATTATCATTTTATTTTGTATAATAATCCTAAATATCAAAATCAAGTTCTCCAGTCTCTTATCTCTTTTGAAGTAGAAAAAGACAGTATTTTCATTAAAATTTAATTTAAGGGGAAATTTATTATGTGAAGGCTCATTGACATTGAATTCTGAATGGGAAATGCCATCTAAAAGAAATAAATTGGATTCTTCCTCTTTGTCATCCATCCTCATATCAGAAGTAGCTATTATAAATTAAGAGGCAAACATATATAAATGAGATTAGAATTCTCACCATTAGTTTCACTCCATAGGATTGAACATTTCATTTCATTTGTTTGAACCTCTATCTTGCTTTTTGAGAAGTTTCCAACATTCTTCTTTATCACTATCACTATTTATTTCAATCCTTAATGCATTCTATAGGTTTAATCCTAATGCAACCTACTTAAGCCTTAGCCTAGGAAGAATAAAACCTTAGATTGAATGAAGACTAGGAGAAACAAAGGGAAGGATGGTGCTTCTTTTCCAAAGGAGAATTCTATTAATTTCTCCAAGATCACAAAAACTCTTTAGCTCCAACTAGCTTAGTAACCACAACCATTATTAAAGTTCTAATCAAGCTTAAGCCTTAATCATGTTATCAACTCAAACCATCTTAACCTAGTTTCAAAGAGGACTAAAGGTGAGCAGATCCATAGCATGGAATTTGACAACACATGCATGTATCAATTTAAAACCCTAGATTGCCATATGTGCTTTGGTTTGCGGGCGAGTTTAGTTCTTGGCTGACTGAGACAAACCTAGCCTTTAGTCTTGTCTAGGATCGTAGTGGGAAATTCCTCTGAGGTGCTTTAAAGAAGTAAAAAAAAAAAAATCATGTAGATCTCCTTGGAGTTAGGTGATCAAATCTTCTCAATTTTCTAGTTCATCATATAACATGGGGAAAAAGATGACCCATGGGCCATTGGATCTACTTAAATAGGAACCAACAGTCTAGAATGAGGTAAATTGCAATTCGATCCATCTATTGACTAAACTTAAGGATTCATATAATATTTTTTTTATTTTTATCTTGATCACACCATGGCACCATGCAACCAAATCCTTTGATATTTTAACTATAAATGTATTAAACTATAAAAAAATCTAGGAAACATAGTCACATGGTATTTATTTTGTTTAATGTTTATTTTAAAATTCAAAAAATAAACATTAAATTATTATAGCCATCAAACGGAATTAAAAAAAATTATTATGTTCATTCCATATCTCAATGATAGTCTATTAAGTTTCTAATAGACATTTCATGCATGGTAAATTATTGAATCCAAATTTATCTGTTGAATGAAGCAAAACCTTCTTAGGTTTATGGGAAATAGAGTTAATAGAAGTAGAAAAGCAAGAAAATAATAGAACCATAAGAGAAATTGAAAATTTCACTATCTTAAAAGATCGTGATACAAAATAGTTTTTTTTTTCCTATGAAAATCAATAGAGCATAATGAGATTTTTAGGACATAGAAAAGAGTGAAAGTGCACCCTAGAAGTCCTAAAAGTCCACCCCCACCCCGATCTTATAAAAAGAAGTTTCAAAGGATGGACTTTTGTTTCTCTTTCCATGACTTCTAGGGGGTACTTTCAATTTATTTGGGGGCCTTAAAATTCTAATTATACTTTATAGATTTCCCACTGAACAAATTTATTTTGTATCGATATCTTTTGAGATAGTGAAATTTTGGATTTCTCATACACTTCTCTTATTTTCAACTATGCTACTTCTCTTAACCCTATGGCTATGTACCTAGGAAGGTTTTTTTGCTTTATTCTAGGATAAATTTGACTTCAACACCTTTTTAGGTATAGTGAGTGTGGATAAAGTGAAGTAAGTCATTCAACATGAAATAACTTGGCAGCCATGAAGCCAAAGCCAAAAACTCAATAATTTATCTTGTAACAGGACTTGAAGAATATGGAGGACAGGATCATCTAACTGGTGCAAGTAGCCATGGAGAAAGCTAAGAACAAGGAACCTAAAGTTAGAGAAAATGAAGGTTCTTTAGGTTTAGTGATCCATTGAGCTCATTAATAAAAGATGGAATTATCCAAGACCCGAAGCATGGATGACAAGTCATATAACGTGAGTGAAGAAGAAGACACATGGAGAGAGCAGACACCCAACCAACACTTTCTCCATGAGAATCGCAGAAGTTTACCTCTTGTATAGATTCAAGATTCCTCACTTAGAGTCGTATAAAGGCTAAACAAACCCTATAAATCATATACCATATCTTGAATCAATAACATCTCCTTTGAATCTAGATGATGTAACGAAGTGTTTCTTTTTCTTTAAAGAATCAGCCCTCAAATGGTTGTTATGCCTGTCTGTATGAGTCATAACCTCTTTTGATGAATTTAAAAAGATGTTTGGCACTGAAGATCTCCCAAGCTCTTTTTCAAATAAGGTAAGAGCATGCCAAATATCTAAGAAAGTTAGTTCATTACTCACTTTCAAAGGGAAATGTTGGAAGTCAAAGACCTAGAACTCAAAGTGGCATATACTACACTTGCTTAAGGCTTAAAGAAAGGTACATTCAAATACACCCTTGGACTTCAACAACCCAAGATACCCACACAATTACTTGACTTTGAGAATAATCATGTGAACATCGAGGAATACAATGAAGTTACCCAACCAACGATAATGGCTCGCAAGAAGGATTTGATGATAAGTCACCTCTAGAACGACTATCCAAAGATAGATGTCGAGTACAAAGACTAGATAAAGGAAGGAGACAGCTTGATAGAATAAAGGAAGCCGTTCAGAAATCAATTAACTTATACCAAGGTGGTGAGTACTTGCAACCAACCATGGTGATACCATTAAGAGTATTGATGCTCGAATTGGTGGAAGCCACTCAGAACAAAGAATACTTCAAGTGACCATCATCTATGAAGGCAGATGGGATCCGTGATCACTCTAGATACTGTGCCTATCACCTTCACCACGAATATTATACTGAGGAGTGTTATCACCTAAAGAACTTAGTTAATGAGCTAATTAAGGCTAGAAAAGTCTAGAAATTTATTAGGAGGCTGGGCAAAGAAGCTGCTAAAATGGGTAATGAACCCACTTTGGTGTATGCAATCCATATCATAGGAGTCATACTTGCCATCTTTGGAGTAGATGAAGAGTTATTGAGAAGAGTGAGTCTTAAGCCACTACAATTAAAAGATGTTAACTCAGTAGTCATGGCACATGTGCCGCATGACTCAATAATTTATGTAAGTTTTCAGAAAAAGACTACTCCGCAACTGATAACCCATATAATGATGCAACCATCATCATAATTTTAATTTCCAATTATCATATCATGAGCATATTAATCGATATTGGGAGCTCAATCAATATTATTTTTAAATATGCATTTGACAAGTTGGGTTTGGTGAGTTCCAATCTCGCCCCTACTAGAGAGCCACTTTACGATTTCTTAGGAGAAAGAAATAAATCTACATGGATAATCACTCTTCTTGTGACATGTGGAGAAGGAAAAAAGTAATTTATGGTTATGGACAATTTTGTTATTATGGAAGCACCTGCCACTTACAATTCCATCTTTGATTGACCATTACTTAACACATTTAGAGCAATGGTGCTAACATATCATGTAACGATCAAGTTCCCTACAAGTGGAGTAGCGATCACTATCAAGAGAAACTTGAACCAATCCAAGACCTACTATTTAAGAGCAGTAGGTGGTTCTAACAAAGGATAGAAAGTTTTGCAATTAGAAGTCACACATACTGGAGTGGAGGTCATCGAAGAAATTGAAGAGATACTGACTGTGCAAAGTCACGAGCGAGACCTTTAAAATAGCTCAATTTTTTATGTTAAGCATAAGAAAGCTCTCATTCAAACTCTTCAAAATGATATTGATGTATTCGCTTGGACTATAAGATGGTAGGTATTGACATCAATATCCCTTATCATGGACTCAATATAAGAACAGATGCTTGACCTATAAAGCAAAAGATGAGAAGAACTACAACCTTGTTTGTCGGGCCAATCAAAGATGAAGTCGTTAGACTATTCAAAGCCTACTTCATTAGATAGTCCAACATCTAGAGTGGGTGTCGAACATGGTGATGACATAAAAGTCAACTATGAAGTGAAAGATGTGTGCCAACTTCATTATTTTAAACTTGGTATGCCCAAAGATGAATATTCTTTCCCCATAATATATGCACTTCTGAACCTAGTAGTAGGCTACTTTGTGATGAGTTTTTAGATACATTCTCAAGATATCACCAAATATAAATGTATCCCCTCGACAAGGTGAAGAAAATATATATCACTAGAGAAGGACTTTATTGATATAGGGTCATGCCCTTCGTATTGAAGAATGTGAGTGCAACCTATTAAAGGATAGTAGATTGAGTATTCAAAGAGAAAAAAAAAGTAAGAAATGTGGAAGTTTATGTTGATGACTTGTTGATTAAGAGCAAGTCGCCCAAGCAACATATTTAAGATCTTAAAGAGGCCTTCACCACTCTTAAAAAAATATAACATGTTCCTTAATTCTCTAAAATGCACCTTTGGTGTAGGGTCTAGAAAGTTCTTGGGATTTTTAATCACCTTTGAAGAAATAAAAGTCAGCCTCAATAAGGTGAAAGCCATAATTGACATGCTTTCACCTAGAATAATGAATGAAGTTAAATGACTCATAGGGTGAGTTGTTGGTTTAAATCAGTTCATCTTAAAAGCAAGAGAGCACTACTCACCATTTTTTAAAGTACTTAGAAATGCAAAAAGGTTTGAATGGACTCTAGAGTACGAGAAGTCCATCTATGACTTAAAAAATCTACTCATAACACCTCCTTTACTACAAAGCCTGAAAGAGGGTGAAACCTTGCTATTGTACTTAGAAGTTGGAGACGACTCAATCAATTATGTCCTTATTAGAGAAGAAACTAGGAGGCAATGACCATTTACTATGTTTGTAAATCATTATGAGGTGCCCAGATACATTACATCATCTTAAAAAAAACTCACACTCATGCTCATTATTTCAACATGATAACTCTGACCATACTTCTAAGAACACTCGATTTAAGTCATCATTGACAATCCACTCAAGTCCATGCTTATTAAGCCAGAACACTCAGAAAGATTGTTAAAATTGTGGGTAGAATTAAACAAATTTGACATATCATACTCACCCTTAACAACAATTAAAGCTCAAACACTCACCTATTTTTTAAGATTTTAATAGTTTACATAATGTCCTGATTAACTCAGAACCCTATGACTATTGTATGTAGATGGTTCTTTAGCTGAACAAGACAATGCAGACATTATGCTAACAAGTCTAGCAGAGATCACCATAGCACAGTCGATCAAGTTTAATTTCAAATTGACAAACAACCAATCTAAATATGAAGCTCTACTCACCGAATTGAGATTTGCCCGAGGGCTCGATGCATTATATAGTAGTTTACTTGAACTCATAACTCATAGTGAGATAAGCCAACAAAGATTATGAAGTCAGAGATAGTCATCACAAATATATTTACTTAAGGGGAAGGTTGAGATCAGAAGATTGGAGTGCTTCAAAATTGAGTAAATATTCAAGGAGTAGAATCAACTCACCAATTTGCTATCTAGGGAAAGCAGACTCAAACACACTCTATCATTCAACTTACTTAATGGAGCATAGAGATAGAAGAATCCATGAAGTTAGAATATAAATACTTGTAAAGCTGGATTGATCCCATAAAAAAAAAATACTTACAGACTATGGAACTTAAAAGGAAAACTAAAGACTTGAGAAGATTTAAGATCGAAATTGCTCAGTATTTACTAATAAGAGGTGAACTATTTCGAAGGTTGATATTCACTCAATATGAGATGTGTATGTAAAGTGAACAAAGAAAGATGCTTGAGGAGATACATTCTAGTGAGTGTAGAGGTCACTCTAGAGGAAAGACACTTGCCCATGGATTCCTACGATAGGGATACTTCTGGCCCACACTGAGGAAGGATGCGGAAGAATTTGCTATCAATGTCAAATATTTGCCACTCTATAGCAACAGTTGTTACAACCTATACAACTTATTTTGAGCCCCTGGCCCTTCTCCATTTGGCAAATAGATCTAATTGGCCCTCTACCAATAGCCAATAAACAAACAAAGTTCATGCTTATGATGATCAATTAATTTAGCAAAAGATAAAAGCAAAAAAACTCATCAAGATAATCATCCAAATAGTTTAATATTTTATTGGGACTAACATCATTTGTAGGTATGGGCTACCAATTTTGATCATCATGGATGACAAACCACAATTCACCGATAGACGACGGAAGGATTTCTGTGAGTCTAAAGGATTTCAACTAAAGTTCACTTTGGTACACCACCAATAAAGCAAGGACTAAGTAAAGATGGTGAAAAAGAAGATCCTCAACCTAGTAAAGCAAAATGAGTAAACACATTACTCTTCATGCTCTGGACTCTCAAGATGACTCTAACCACTACAACTAGGCACACCCCCATTCATGCTATCAAATGGAACAAAAGAAATACTGCTAATCAAGAATGAACTTCATAGTCAATGAGTTTTGATGACTAAAAGGTTAGCTAAAAATACCAACTAGTGGGAGAAGGCAAATGCACTCAACATACTTGAATAATTAAGGATCGAAGAGTCATTGAGATAGGAAGAAATGAAGAGGAAAATGATAAAATATTAAAATCATCATGTCAAAGAAAAATACTTCAAAATTGATGATTTGGTATTGAAGAAGGTATAGGTAGTGGCTTGACAAAACATATTTGGTAAACTCACCCATACATGGGATGTCCCTTACAACATAAAAAATAGGTATATGAACTCATATTTTGAGTTGGATGTAAAATGTCCAATAGATACTTCAAATGTTTATATTAAAAAAAATTTGGCAAATGAACTTGTATTTTGACCAATCAGTGTGATCCATTTGAAGTTCATATGATGTGGCTTCAACTTGAGTCTGAGAACAATCCAAATTGTTCTTAGTTAACTTTTTTAGTCTTAATGTTGATTAGGAATGTATCATGGGTTATTAGAGGTCATTTTATATATGATAAGATAATAATAAATGGTTGATTAGAATTACACCTAAATTCAATTTTATATATGATAATGTAATAATAAAATCAATAAGATAAATTAATTACCTAAATTCAACACTTATATTTATTAAAGAATGACGAAGCACAGCTAGTGAGAGTGGTTGACCCATGGGCTAATTAGAATTAAACCTATAAAGTAAGAAGGACTTGAAAATTAACCTTTTATAATGATTCTTCCTTTGGTCTTGCTAAATCGAAGCAAATTTTAATAGTTAGGTTGAGGACTTAGTATTTATAAAGAAATTTAATTTAATATTCTATTGAATTTTTTTGATGTTATTAAAAGATCCTCAATATATATGGTATATTAAAATGTCATAAATATTGGTAAGATGTTTATATTTTAAGAGATTGAGTTTTGATTACTAGACATGACCATTGACCCCTTAGTCTGGCAGGAAGCTATTTAGCTCAAGCTTACAATTCTACCTTATTTGATCGAGGGAAAAGAAGCTTTCACTTGAACTTCTTTAGTCTTGTGCACTTTTTAATTGAAATAAATTTTTAGTCTAATAAGCCACTATAAATGTATGAATTGGTTGGTAATTCTAAATTTAATACCCAAAATTAACTATCAAATCAATAATGTAGATGTAACATTGTATTGACATCATATCACTATATAATAAAAAGTAAAATGTTATTTCCAAGTAGTTCGAACTTTTCTACAAAAGTAAGCTCCCAAGAGGATATTCATGAAGACAATAATCCAAAGATCATGAGTTTTGATTTGATCTGGCACATAAAATTATATGGACATGATGTGCATATACAATTGAAGTTTGATTATATAAGACTAACTCGAAAAACATGCTTTAAAGATATAAATTTAAAATAAATATTGCCTATAGCAACAATAAATTCAATTAATTATCATACATGGATAAAAGAGTAGTGTATAACTAAAGAGGTGAATATTTGATTACAGATTTAATTTCTTCCAAATAAATAATAATGATATTTTCTTATAAGAAACTTATAACTACTATCATCAATCCTAATTATTTTGTCAAGTTTCATCAAGATACTGATAACAATAGAAGGTACACATTTTAAACATATTTAACTAGATAATACTAGATGAATATCTCTAATATTCCTTTTCTAGGACAAAAGGAAAGAGAGAAAGAAGTCATTCTAAGATACTTGAGAGCCACTCACCTCTTTTGAACAAGCCTTCAATGACATTTTGCTTCATTCAATATGAAAAAGTCTTTGAGAGTGTTCTTCAACAAGATTTATCCTAATATGGTACCTCTTAAAAATAAGGAAAGGTGGACAAACAAAATTATTGTATTCATCTAAGACAAAAATCCTTAAACAACTTATTGTAATTCATTTTATAAATCACATTTAATAGAAAAATGAGTAACAAACAAAAACGCTTTTTCACTAATTCTTTTCTAAATGGTGCTCCTCTTAACATGGTTATCTTTCATGGTCTGTCTAATCCTCATTTCTATTCTTCATCCTTTAAGTTAAGAAGTAATTTAAAAATAAATTAGATAAGGTTTTTATAAAATCTCTGTTGTTGTACAACCTTATTTTTTTTAACCAAAACATCTAAGTTTTCATTGAAATGTTAAAAAAGAGGTATGAAGTCAAAGTCTTGTGAAACAACCACAAAAAAAATGAAAGCAAAAATCTAATCTTAGAAAAAATAGAAAGCTCAAAATGAGCATTATAAATATATAAAGCCCTAAATAAGATTTGAACATAACTAGAAAGATTGATACATAGAGATCAACAAAATAAACAATAACAAATTTGAAAGAAAAAAACAACTAATATATAAATTAAGGGTGCATTTGAGGTGGTGGTTGTAAAGTAGTATGAAACACACTATTGGTGCTATATGGAAAACTGCATTATGGCTGCATTTTGAAGAATCTGAGGTGGGAAAGTTGTATTTTCCAACTAACTTGATAGAGTATGGTGATTGCATGAAAGTTACAATATGGCTTTTAAAAATTAAAAAATTATAATACCCATTGTATTCCTTTATGTAGCAATTTCTTCTGCAATAGCTCCACCTCTGCATTTTCATACTGCTTTAGCTCCCCAAAGTAGACCCTAAATTACTCCATGGCAATATAAAGTGAATCCAAAAAGATCATGTAAGTTGAATATTGAGTCCTTAAAGAGTTCTCTTTTTCCCTTCTTATTTGGTAAGTTATCTTGTTAGACTCATGTTGACCATCCTTATGATTCACTTCATCACCATCTTCTCCATAGTTCATTAGTCATCTACCTGCATACCCTATAATAATAGGGGCATTGAATATATTTAGAAATCAAAACTTCAATAGATATTAATTGTAATAAAGATAACAGATAGGTTAGAAATTTTTAGCCGTTAAAGATGATTTTTGGTTTGCACTCCGATATGTCTCCAGTTACTCTTCTTTGTCTTTTCATTCAAAATAGTTCCTTCTACCTACAATCCCTGAGATGATAATGCCATTGGATAAATTAGTAGATCAATTATACTAAAAAGCATCTAAAAGTTTAACATAGAAGAAATGCTTCAGAAGACTTAGCTGGTCAAGTATTTCTTTAATTTGTGCTTTTCTAAACTCTTCGTTCTTGAGCTTGTCCAAAGATTCTTTTTATTTTCTTCTCATAATATACCAGTATATCCTTTACAACTATGAGAACCATTCTCAAAAGATATACTAAATAAAATAAATGAAGAGAAGTTATTCTACAAGAAAACACCTAAAATATTTAATTAAAATGAAGACATGCCTTAACAAAATAAAGTAGATAAATTGTGTGTGTGAGAGAGAGAGAGAGAGAGAGAGAGAGTGCATGTATATATATATATATATATTTATATATGAGGCAACAATGCCAATAGGATGCTACCAGCCTCCAAATGGAGGGGCAACAAAACTAATGCAAATCTACCATCTCATATATACAGTGATCATTTCATCACAACCTTCATTGCATTTATACAAAAAAAGGTTTATAATAAAGTCAACATTGAATCACATCATACTAGTTGATAACAATTATATGCACTTAAACCATCCAATCAAAAAACTCATGAATTGTTATATGCTCCAAATCATCCATACAGCAAGGGTTAAGAATTAAGGGTTTGAAGAGCATGTAAAAAGAAAATTATAAAACCCATAAGAAAGGCTTAATAATATTACATAAATAAAGCTAGAGGAATGATCTATCTTGTTATCAACTAGCATAACCATATAATCAAAACCTAGACAATTTGTATATATTATAGCATAAATGTACACCAACAAATCAAAAGCCAATTTGATTGTGAGATAAAAATTATCAAACATAACTCTCAATAAACCAAATATAATAGCACAAACCATAAAACATAGAAAGTATTCATCAAATAGACCCAACAAAAATATAAAAATTAAATTTTAATTTAGTTGAGCGAAAGGGAGACCCATTCTATCCAAGTTAATTAAGACTTTTGTTTAGTTGGAAGATTAGTGGTTGCCATTTTAATATAGCCCTAAAGACTAAAAGCCATTTTAGATTAAATAATTTGCACAAGCATTTCCCTCTTGCAATATATATGAGATTCTAAAATGAACTCTAAGTAATTGTTTAGTATCTTTAATAAATAAATAAAAACTAACATTACCCACATCATTAGAATTAATAAGAGAAATAAGTAGAAGAGCATCAATTTTGATCCAAATGTTCTTTAAATCTAAGCCATCATAAAGACTTAATTTAAAGCCTTAAGTTTAGAAAAAATGATAGAGCAAGGAGTGATTGGACAAGCAAAAGCAATTATTTCATGACCTTTATGATATTTGATAAGCCTTCCACAACCACTTTTATTAGTTGAGCTAGAACCATCAATGTTAATTTTAATAACATCCCCTAATGACTTGAACAAAGTAATAAATCTTGGTTGATATAGATGTCATATTAGTTTAAATTATTACTGAAATAATCAACAACATAACTATAATTACTAAAATTGGATGGTGTTAGTAGTTTTGCATTATAAAAAGATTTGATTTTTTTTCTCTAAATGTAGAAATGAATCTAAAATGATTTATATGAGTACCAATCTGCTTAGAATCATTTCTATCTAGCCATATGTACCATAAAATAGAAATGGATATGATGATTTTAACATGGCTTTTGTCTTCTTGAAACCAATCCCATATAAAACTTTGAACTGAAATATTTTTATTAAAATGATAAGTACAAAAATTCTCAACAAACAAAACCTATATAAATGTACCAATGACAGTGTACAACTTTATCTAATTCTTTTAATTGGGTCTTAAGACTAAGTTAGAGTCACCAAAACTCATCAATTTTTATAATCATTCTAATTAACTGAAGCTACAATAATATTTTTGATGGTGTGTAACTTTTTAATTGGATCTTAAGATTAGGTATGGGTCATCAAGACCCATAAAAATGGTTACTGCAATAATACTTAAGATGAACCCATCAAAGAGGTTCATCTTAAGATTGGTATTGGGGCCCCAAAAATTAAGGTAAAATCCCTAAAGGAGTACAACTTAATCTACAAGGTTTTTCTTTGCTTCATGCATGTTAGTTATATGTGTCATTGATGAACACCCTTATATTTTAGACGTGAGCACACACTTTCATAAGATTAGAATATTCTCTTAGCTTTGATCTTTGTACACACAAAGTACTATTAAAATAGCTAGCTAAAATGAATAGTAAGTGTAACTATGCTAAGTTAATGTAAATCCAAAAGCTAATCATATATAACATGACTTCAATTCAGGGTCACTTTGTGTCCATCAAATCTAATCTACTAGATCAGATTAAAACCCACAATCTACCATACGATTATCTTATTGTGGGCCTACATTTGTAGAATGATTTGAACTACTTGGATATGATAATTTATCCTCTACTTATAGTGAATGATCCTAACATAATTGTATTTGTCTTGGTAATTTGATAGTCAATTTTGGGGTTTAAATTTAGTATTGCCAACCAATAAATATGATTGGAGTCATTTATCAATTTGGAAATTCATCTACAACTTTGGAAAATGTGCAAGACAAAGAAAGTTTAGGTGAAAGCTTCAACCACCTTTGTCACAAGACGTGGAAGCGGATGTTTGGGCAAAAGAGTACCTATCAAACTATAGGATTGACTATTGATTAATTAATCGCTCTATTTTTATTGAGACATATATATTTAGGAAGTCCTCATAAAAAATTTTTTAAGTATGATTGACTAGAGTCAATAAAGTTCTAAAATTTTAACTTGCAAACCAAGCTTGAATTTATACCCTTTGAATAATAAAGTTTCATGATTACATATCTAGTTTGCGGACTAAGTTCAAAAAACTCCTTATGCACTCTCCAAAAGGTTTTCTTACTAAAAATATGGTAGCAATATGGTTCCCCCCATATACATTTTGTTAGGTTCCTTAGATGGTAAGTTTGTTAAGTGTAAAACTAGAAAACAAAAGGCTAACTTAACCTCTAAAGGAGCCTCCCCATGAGCTCCAATAAATTAAATTAGTTATGTAATCTCAATTTAATTTCACAAGGCCAAGTTAAAATGTTCAAGTTTAGCCTTTTTCATTCTTTACATTAAATCCATATGCTTGAGCTATTCATTTCTACATCATTTACTATTGATAAACAAAAGCTAAGTAGATTAATTAATCTCCAAATTTAGCATGATAATTAGAACTTTTTTTTGTATAACCATGACATACCACATGCAAAGTAGACTCACCTAATAAAGGAAAGTGTAGATCACACATATACTTGGTCAACAAAAGTTTATGGTCACTCATTGAACTCATTTGATTGCATGTGGATAGCTCGCTAGTTACATGCCAACTCAATATATGACAGACTCATCTCAAGTCCCATGATTGGGGGCTTGTCGGTTGCCCGCATGTCGATCCTAATAATTCTTGAACTTGCCCAAGATACTAGATAGGCAACCTCTATAGGATAGTCACTTAATAATTACTCAATAGGGACTCAAGACAATAGACTTTTCCATTACCAAAAAGTGGTGAGTGGGTCCGCATGAAAAGCCATGTCACCCCCGAAGGCTACAACTCAGCTACACTATTGCTTCGTTCGGTTACGTATTGCTGTTTAGTTTATTTCTCTCTCTCTCTCTCTCTCTCTCTCTCTCGTATATATATATATATATATATATATATATATATATATATATATATATATATATATATATATATATATATATATATATATATATATATATATATATATATATATATATATATATATATATATCCACGTATGTAGCTCTATAACCTTATAAATAAGGGGCTCAAAGATATTTTTAGCAACTTTTTCTAGGATTTAAGGAAGTCTAGATAGTTCTTGTACTCTACTTATTGTTGTACTCTCTTATTCATACATAATGGATATTTACTTTTTTCTCTCTCTCTTGTCACCCCTACTTCTATTAATAAGACTTAATAGTAAAGTTTGGTGTCATTCCATGAATAAATTTTGATTCAACATGGACTATAAATAAGGAGTCCAAACGTATCTTTTAGGGATTGTCCTACCTTTAGGATAAAATCTTGAGCCCTTATAAGTTGGGAATTAAAGCATCAATCACTAGGTTGATGACACTTGATATCATATTAGCTAATGATTTGAATAAGTTGTTTATGACTATAGATTTCTAGATAGGAATTTTTTAGAAGAGTCCAAGTATAAATATACTCTGAGATATCATTGAGCTAAAGAGTTTCAAAATATCATCTTGTTGGTTGAGTTTAGTAATTAAAACTCAATATCTTTGAAATCAAAATAATTTTCTACTATTTATGGCATATCTGACATAAAAAATGTTAATAAACGTCGCCTCATGTCCTCTAAAGCATCAAAAGCCCCAAAATAACCCAATATTTTACGTTAGCCTTTAATAAACCCTCAAGAGGAGATCATTTAGGAGGGTCATTTATAAATCTTTTTTACATCATAAGTTAAGGTAGACTTCTTTCACTAATTGAGTTCAACCATTCCTTAGAGGATATAAGTGTTATATTTAATCAATCAATCTATATCCTTAATTCAATTATTTATATAAATAAACATGAAACTTTGACTATTGGATTGTCCATCCTCAAAATCAATCTAGAAAATTTGATCAAAAATTGAGTCAAATGTACCCACCCACCTGTCCTTACCACATTTAAGTTTTTAATTAGGTGACTACCCACGCAACTTTATTGATTAATTACCCTAGATATTTAACCTTGGGATGTTCTTAATATGGTTATAAAACAAATGACCAATAGAACCCTTTAACATATACTTTGCTGACTAAAAGACCAAGAACGTTAAAGTTAATACAATCTAGGTCGACCTTAGGCTCAAGTTCAAGTCAAGTCATATTTACCTCATAATGATCATCCTAAATTATTCAATAATGTGCCAACAGTATAAAAATATTTTAATGAATATGTTGGGTCCATTACTTAGGGCAAGTGAATACAAGTTAACATAATTGTCCCAATTAGGCTAATATGGCCAAAATGGCCAAAACTTTCAAAATAATTGGACCAAATGGATACATAAGCTCTCCTTCATGTCTTAAACATTGTTGAAGCATCAAATTTTCAAATTGCTTGTCGAAATGAAACTAAACTAATCATGATATTTTATAAAATCCTTAAGAGTGATTGTAACCAAGAATGTTATTGAAAATACTTAGTTTAATCCATATTGATTTGACCCCTCCAAGGGGGTCAATTTGACCAAATGATTCAACATGGTCCAATTTTTAGCCCAAATAGGAATACTTTGCTCATGATGGAATTGGATTAATCAAACTCATGATTACTTAAAACTCTTGAAAATAATTTTAGAAAGTCTTAGGAACAAATTTTTTAGTTCTACCTAAGAGGTTTGACCATTTTAAATAGGTGAACTTGACCAATGGAGCCAAGGTGTGTTATATGGGCCAATTGGGATAAACTAAGCCCATATGCCTAAAATTATCACCCAAAATTGCATTTAACATGAAAAATTTAGAAAAAAATATCACTTTAATATTCATCCATCTTATAATTTTAAAATTAAATTTTCCTTTATTTAAATAATTTGAACCCTCAAATAAATTATGAAAAACTTACATTTTTTTTAAGGAGATCTTCAACAACATCATGAAAAATTCATAAAATTTTGATATTTTAAATCATCACGTGTAAGTTATGATTTTTCTAAGATAAAGTTTCACTATTTAAAATAATAATTAAACTATAATTCTAAAAATATTTAAACTTTTAAGGAATGTTTCAAGCATGAACCTATGTTGTTATAAAATTTATCAAAATTTTCTACATACTTTAACTTATTAAACCAACTTATAATTAAAATTGTGCAATAATGTCAAAAAAATTTTAGATGAATTATATTTAGTCTTTTGTGACCTAATACATTTTCTAGAAATTTTTTTTCTATTTTTTAATTTAAATATATATTAATTAAAAATTTTATGAAGAGAAGCCTTATAATTATAAAATTATGATTTTGTTCCTTTTAGGGCATAGCCATATGATATTCTTTAGAGGTGGAATTTAGTGTTAGCAATATAATATGATTTATTGAGATTTATTTGATATATTTTTGCACTGATAGTAAAATATATATATATTTTCCATTTATTTATTAAATATATTTAAAATAAAATAATTAGTTATATATATATATATATATATATATATATATATATATATTATGAAATGAGTATTATCCTAGAATCCCATCAATTTTAAATAATCTTATATTTTAATTATTTGTAAATAATACCCTTTAAATATTATTATTTAGTTCCATTTGGTTATTTTAATATATTCTAAATTTCATTTTATTGTATTTTAATGTATTCTAAATTTTATATTCTAGTATTTCATAAAATTTATTCAAAGCAAAATATCTAGTTAGAACACCATGTTTATTTATATTTCATAAATATACTAATGCATTTTATACACCCAAAAGCATTCAAGGACACGTACGAGAAGATAAGAAGACAACAAATATAATTCATATGCAAATAAAGTTATAAAGACCACATTATAGGAGATCACACTGATATTTAGGATACTTGCTACCCCATCACCACTAGGGCTGCCTGAGCTCATTCGAAGAAGCATATGCGACGACTACAAGAGGACTTGCTCCATACGAGAGACTTCCACAACATCACTTGCATTACGTAGGTGAATATTTTCAAAGGACTCACCACTCAACATCACTTACTTACCCTGCCCAACCTCCAATAATAGGGCAAGTATAATATCTCACAGTAGCTATGGAAAGAATATTTGAATACGATATGTATAGTAGGCATATATATCGTAATATCCAAATTTGTAATTAACCTATAGTTTCCATACCCATCAAGCCTTATAAAAAAGGGGGACAAAAACTTTAAAAGGGGATCCTAGTCTTTTTTAAAAGTATTCATTTTGTATTAGCATTCTTAGTAAAAAAATTACTATATTAATGTTTAGTTTGAGTTTTGATTCCTGTTATTCTTCCTTTTATATTTTCTATTTTACTTAACCCATCTTTCCTAGTCCTACTCTTATTGAGTCTCTAGTTTGGTCTAACATCATCTCCAAAGATAAATTTAGATTTAACTTAGGGACACACATTTCTTTACACTTTCATAACAATTTTGAATGTAATTTTTATTTGACTTCAACTTCACTCTTACTCATTGATTTCATTATATCAATTAACTCTGTGTACAAAAATATCTATGGACATAAGTTGTTTACTTATGTGGGTGTGTCAACTTAATAGGGAACACACATTTTAAGAACACCCTACATAGCATCTTAAGGTTTTGATTACACTTTGAACCATTTTAGTATTCTGAATCATCAACATATTGATCCTTCACCTTTAGCTAATTATATAGTCAAGTATTACACTCTTTACTAACTAAGTATCTCATTTTGCTTGTCAATTTTTGTTAGCCAGTATTTTCATTTATAAGCTCGGTCATGTCCATTATCATTTTATACACATAGTAATTTAGTCTATTTATATTATAGTGATACTCTCATGACTATGTTAATTCCCCTTTTAGGGACTTAGTCATCCTTTAAATCAAATTCACTTTGAGTTTGATCAATACAAATGTTGGCCAGATTCTTACCTGAATGACTCATATCCATTTGACAAAGTCATTTTGTAGTTTATATGCATTTTGATTAAACATCTTTGGGTTTAAAGTACATATGCTTAGTTTTGTTTCTTCCTTTTCAAGATAGATTATTTCTAATCAATATTACCCTACACTTTAGATATTTAAAATGTTTTCTTAGTTGTTTGGAACTATCTATCCTCAGGTGTTCATACTTACTTGGATGCTTGAACCATACATAATAGTTGATGATTTCAACTATTTTTATCTTATTGATGTATTTGCAAGCATACAAAGTGATGTCAGCACTTTAGGTTAAAAGATATCTTATTAGAGCCAAGACTTGAACATGATTATGACTAATTGCTTGTTACTATTAGATGATGATTGATTTATAAATTATAATCTTTTAATTATAATCAAATTACATATAATCAGTTAATGAGTATAATTAGCATAACATTTATTACTTCAATTAATAATAAAATGATAAGCCTTGGAATAATCATAATTATACAAATGACTTAGCTTAATATGCCATCTTAATCATATGGATTAACCTTAGAATACACAAAATCTTACACACTTTGGTGTGATAGTTCATAACCCTTTAGCTAGTTGGCATAAAAAAGATGTAGTTAGATTATTTTGATATATAAATCCTTTAATGCTCATGATGAGATTTCTTAAGTGCAGTTAGGACTTGAGATTGATTGCTATATTTATTTTGTGATATGTTGTGCTACTTTGATTATTTTACTATATTAGAATCGAGATATTTTCTTGCAGGTGTTCAATATATGGAAATGTTTTTACTTCTATTTTTATTATGGCCGTGCATTAAAATGTAAATGTTATCATGTAATTAAGTTGTGAAGTTATCGTTTTACTCTATTTTCTTTTTGTTGCACTGTAATGACTCTATTAAGTATTAAAATATTTTCTTTATTATCTTCATTTATGGAGTTTTTATATGTAAAATTAGAGTACAAGTTATGTTTTCTAAATGATCATGGGCCAATCCAATCCTAATGAATAAATGAATACTTTGAACCAAGAGTAAGGGCTATGAGGTCTATAATAGAGTCAACTGGTGATCAAAATCCCTAAAAATTGGTGCACATTCATACTACGGTTGAATCAAGTATACATTAGAGGTCTTCACAAAAGTACAAATAACCTCCATTACTTACCATATTCCTTAAGATAAAGCCAAAAATGAGGCAGGGCTAGCTTGACCTAGGAAGGATTGTAAATATAATGTAAAGTAGCTTTAGTTGTGCATGACTGAACTATCTCATTTTCTTTTCTTCCGTAAGCATTTTTCTATATAGAGATTATAGGTCTTTTATCTTTCTATCCTTTTATATAAAAGTTTTCTTAGAAAATCTTCAATTTTCTTTCTATAGTTTTAGATCATATAACTAACTCCAAATAATATAATTCATGGTTGCTAAAAGAGCATATCATGGCTAGACCTTAAGCTTAACAACCTAGGATAATGTATCCATGGAATATAGATTAAGGTTGTTTCTATATTTTTTTGTCATAACCTCATTCCCTTAAACAGTTACCCTCTTGTTCTTATCATACTCCTTGTGGATAAAAATCTATCATATCAATCAATCTCTTAGGATAATAATTATCAAATCAAGAATCATCCTTATAAACCCATGTTGACCTCATTTTTTGGATGAGCTCCCAACCCCTCCATCTTAGACATAGGACTTCTCTTAGACTTTAAGAGTTCTTTTGTCTTAAGACACATCTAGTGATTAGGTGGACATTCAACCTAGCCTTAGAGACTTAGGAGAGTTAGCCATAAGAATATCTCATGCCTTAGGGGTGTTAGAAAAATTTGCCTACCCTTAGCTTGAACCATTCCTCTCTTTCCTTCATTCAAGTCAAACTCCAAATCAATCTTATTTGATTATCTCCAAACTCAAATCAACTCCATGTGATTGAAATCCATGATTAAAATCCATGATTGAAACCCATGAAATTCAAATTCATGGGATTTTCTCATAACTCATTTATATTCACATATATAAATGAAATATAAATATAAATCAATCAAACCAAATTCAAAAATTCAAATCCCTACTCTAAAATTTCCTAAGTCCTTTCATTTCCTTTTAATGGACTTAGCCTAAGTCATGATCAAATCACTTCAAATCCTTCATATTTTTTCATGATCCATTTATATTCTCATTTATATTCACATATATAAATGAAATATAAATTTAAACAATTAAAACCAATTCCAAAAATCAAACTCAAATCCACTCAAAATCTAAACTAAGTCTTTCAAGTCAAAACCTTGAACTTAGCCAAATCAATTTCAAGTCAAGCCAAACTCTTGACTTTTCTTCATGATTCAATCAACCCTACAATCATGAATTCATATATAAATATAAACTTTAATCACCAAATCAAAAATTAGTTCAAAAATCAAACCCTAAATCCTTTCATATTCTTCCTTTGAAAATGAAATTGTCAAATGAATCAAAACTCATTTGACTCCAAACCACTTACAAATGGATTTATATTTCAATCATAAGTCTATTTACAAGTTCAATCAAACTCAAATCAAGCTTTGATCAAGCCATTTGACCCACTTAGGCTCACTTGACCCAAAGTGACCTAAAGTACCCTTATGAGCCAAATTCTAATCCTAAACAAATTGGATTGAACTACACTCACCTATGCCTCTCATCATGATCAACAATCATCATGGGATGATCAATCAATCGAATTGGGCCAAACCAAGTCAAACCTAAGGGTTGACTAAGTCAACACTTAGTCCAAAATGAAACCCAACATAGCCAAAATCCACCATTGGCCAAATTGATTGAAACCATTGATCTAAGTTCATTCATGAACTATGTTTGAACTTGACCAAGTCAATATTTGAGCCTAACCTAGCCCAATTGGCCACTTGACCCAAGTTCCCAAGTTGACCCAACTTGACCTTAAAAGTCAAAATGTGTTAGAACTTGATCTAAGCCAAATTGATTCAAACCAATGAGTCAAGTTCATTCCAAATCACTTGTTGAACTTGACCAAAGCCTCAATTGGCCAACTAGACCTAACATAACCCAATTGAACTTGAACCCAACTTGACCTAAAGGGGTCATGTTGAGCTAAATTCAAACTTAACCAAAATTGATTGGAAACAAAGATATCAATCCACTCCATATGACTAACCAAACCTAAACCTGCCCAGGACCTAGCCCAAATAGGTCAAATAGGTCAACTTGACCCATTTGACCTAAATGAAGTCATATGAGCCAAATTCAAAACTAATCCAAATTGAATCAAACCAAAGCCACCAAAACATTTCAAATAGTCATATGAACTTGACCCAACCCTTGGTTTGACCCAATTTGACCAATTGGTCAACTTGACCCCTTTTGACCTAAATGGGTCAACATGAGCCAAATCTTATTAAATGAACTCCAAATCTCATGAAACTTGGCCAAACCTAGTTTCTCCACATTCCCAACATACCCAAATTAAAAAATCAACTAAATGATCATTCTACCCTTCATCCATAGAACAAATTATGGACTAATCCATGGGTAATTTGGTCAAGCCCTCTTCATATGAACTTGATGCCTTCCTAAAATCTCAAGTGGACCCAATGAAGAGTGGTGCACCCAACCCAATGGGTTTGGGCTAGTCCAAATGGACCCAAGGCCAAAATTGACCCCCTTGCTTAATTTGGCCAATTCAAAATCCTCCTTCCACCCAATTTGAAGCACATGGGAGGTTATCAATCCACTCAAGACCTCAAATCGACCATGTGCAAAGAGCTAACAGCCTAAACAACCCCTTCCATGTGGTCAATTGGATCAAAACGGTAAGCTAAGGCTCGACCGTCTGATTGACATACCTCCCCCTAATTCAATTTGAATTGATGGTTCCCACATTCGATTGAACCCTAGTGAGTATTAAGAAACTTTAGAGAGCAATCCTAAGCTTTCTAAGAAGGATTTGAGATAGCCATTTCTCAATTTCTTCTTTAGAAATTAGGGGAGCTCATCTCAATCTTTAACTTCCTCCTCACTCAAAAACACTCCAATTCCTCTTGTACACTCCCTCAGGGGATCAAGTCGAGTGCACCTAAGCATTCTCTCAAGTTCCAAAAGCAAGGAGAGTCTTAATTGGATCGAAGCCACAAAGGGTAGCAAGTGGTGTTGGTCCATAGGGAGATCTACTCAACCCTAAGGCTTGAAACTTTTAACAGGGCTTCGTCTCCACCAGAGGAAGCTACCTCATCGAGCTCGAGTGCCGGTGATCACCTCCAACAAGGTATGGAATTTTTCGACCACATAGCTTAGGAGGTGTTGGTCTTTTGTGAAAGCAATTTTCATGGCACATGAAATCCACTGTTAGATAGGCTTCTCATTAGCTTTAGATGGTGTGGGTACAATCTCATTCCAATCTGAGCTCAATCAAGCTCAGATCTTCCCTAAGATCATGGACAGCCTCTATTGATTCTCAAGGATGAACTAGGGCAATCTTGGCCGTCCATCCGCACATTTTGGATGGATGACCATGATTAACCACACATTTTAGAATTAATTTATCTCTTTAGAAACTGCGGGATGATCCCTAGATGTCCGATCCTTGATCGAACGACAGGGATCAAACTGCATCCCACTGCCGCGCTGTCACCCTGATATGATGTTTAAGTAATCCCCTCACCGTGCGATGTGTGTAAAGCATGCTAACTGCCGCGGCTATGTGTCACGCTATGAGCTAAGGGGATTATGTAGAGATTTAATTAAATTTAATTAATCTCCTAACCTTTAAATATTCATATCCCCTTCAATAAAATTCAGAAAAATATGAGGTGAATATTTATGGAAAGATAATTCAACCTAGAATATTTTAAAAATGATTTCAATGGATTTTGAATTATACTTTTCTCTGATTTTGGGTTTTAATAGAAATTTCATTTTTAAGGCTTAATTGGGCGAATTGCAAATGATTTTAATGGGGATGACCTCTGCCTCCCCTAATTTTCTTGGGATTTATTTAAGGCTTAATTGGGGGAATTGCAAATATGTTCCTAATTACTCTCTTAATATAATTAAGGATAATTAAGGTTTGGATTAGTGTTTTAATCCCTTATTGGAGTTGATTAAGGTTAGATCCAATGAATAGGAGGCATAGGGAATAATTTTGGGGTATTTCACCAAAGTTATTCCCTAAACTCCATTTTCTTTCCTTAATCCTCTCTTAATTAAGTGTTAATTCATTAATTATCTCCTTAATTAATTTCTAAAAATTCTAAAATCTTCCCGAACTTAATTAATCTACTTTGGATAGATGCTTAGGTGTTTAAGAGCCTAAGTTCAATTAAGGAAATAAAACCCAATTCATATGTGTGAAGGGGTGTTTTGAAATTACTTAAGATAAACCCCTTTGCTTAATTAATCATTAATTATGAACCAAATTGCATTAGGCCCTTTTCTTACTAGGTGCATTGCAAGTTTAAATTCCTTGTGAGTTTTTATGTCATCTCAATGGCTCATAATTATTTGGTTAACTATGCTAAGGTGGTGTAGGTAAGGGTTAATTAATTTGCTTAATTCATACCTTAACCTAATTAATATATAAAAATGAATCTAATTATCTAAAAATTAAAAAAAAATATAAAACACTTGTGGGCATGGGTTAGGAACAACAAAATCAATTCACCTTCTCAAAATTAAATCAAACTCAAAACCAAACAAAAATTATCTTAAATAAACTTTGATTTATTTTAAGCCTTCTTATTCCATAAGAATGTCTTTCAGATTTAATTAAAGTGAATGTGTTTACATACTTTCATTACTTTGATTCTTTCCCTAATATGTTAAATTTGTATGGCATGTGGCTTCATACATCTATATTTTTCAAAATCCAAATTCAAAATAAAATTGTTTACTTTATGTCAAAATTGCATGTGTTAGCTAAAGCAATAATATGTGTGACTATTATCACTACTAAATACAAATTATTTTCAAAAAATATATGAATCAAATATCAAATATGATAGTGTGTTACTTATACTTTAATTATAAGCTTGCATGTGAGTAAGATATAAGAGTGTGGTTAGTATGGGTTTCCTTCTCTTCTCTTTTAGTATAGTTTTGAATAGGAGATGATAAGATGCATGGTTCATTTGAAAGGAACCCAACACTTGACTAATTCCATATTCTATTCATTCCTATGCTATCACTTAAGAAGGTTACTTATGCTTGCATACATAAATTGCATAAACAAAATAAATCAACTAATACAAATTTTTGCATTCTTTCTTTTCTATTCATTTCTTTTGTACACATGTTTGTAGTTAAGGAAAGTGGTATATTAGTCTGGACAACACCGAGGTTGTGAGGCTTTAAGTAGCCCTAAGTAGGTCTTGTATCATACATCTTTGGTTAACAATGGCACTATACTCATTTATGCCTTTCTTACTTTCATGTGTGCATATAAAAAATTGGATAAGAAAACCCTTTTCTACTTAATGAAAATCATGCATCCTAAACTTCAAAAAAATTTTAAATGAATTACTTAGCATGCTTCACAAAGTGAGTTAAATATTCTCATTTGTATGTATATATATGCTTAGGATTTATTCATATGCATGTTATACACGTTGAAAAAGAAATGAAGTGATATATGTTTTATGAATTTGGTTCATTTTATTTAATCTCAAAATGCCTTTCTTTTTAAATAGGTTTGTTTAGAGTTCATCTAAACTTAGGATTAATTAAAATATTTAATCAAAACATTCACTAAATAAAACTAAAATGTGAATCTACTTTAGAAATTACTTAGGTTAGGGAAGAAAAGATAAGCTCTCTTCTCTTTCTCTCTCTTTATAACTTAGTAATTAATTGTAGGATTCACTTGAACATAAGCAAAACATGAAATAAAATCAATCCTAAATCAATTAAACAACTTAAATGAAACTTTACTCTAAGTTGAACATGCTTCACACTTAGAAAATTCTAATTAAAATCCATAGCTAAGTGTACCACACAAACCTCCAAAGCACACACATTAGCCTAAGTCACCACTTGCTTTGATGTATATATGTGCGTTTATGTTATTCTATAATAGGAATGCTTAAAGGGGCTATAATAAAAATATAAATGCTTTTGCTTGCAGGTGCTTATACCCCTAAGCATAATCCAATAGGTCAGGTGGACTTAGTCACTCATTTGTGGGGTGATAAGTCCAATGTACATGCTTGGGATTTGTGTAGTTTGTTTTAGCTAATCTCTATTTTGTAGGTGTTAGTTAGATTTCTATTCTTTTCCTTTTCATGTAAATTTATGTAATTAGGATTTTGGAATGATTGTTATGAGGATTAGGATGAGAATTGGTCATAAGATCCTATCTTATACATCATGTGAAGCCTTTGGAGAGTCCACCTTCCAACCATCCAAAGGAAGGAACCCAAGAAGAAAGAAGAAAAGAAGAAGAAAGAAGAAAAGAAGAAGAAAAAAGAAAAGAAGAAAAGAAGAAGAAAGAAGAAATGAAGCCTAAAGACCCCCATAACAATGAATTTCTTGCTTAATTATAATTTAATTCATTTATAATTTGGGTTGTATAAGGGTAGAGCTCAGCTACCCAATTTGTTATTTTCAGGTTTGTGTGGTGGTGCTCGACCACAACAACCTCTTATTCTTTTTATGATTAGCTTTATAAATTGATTGATGATTTGTTTAGCTTGTGTAATAACTGGCATCTTTTTTTAGTTTCTTCCTTGCTTTATGTATGGCTTGGATATGGATTAGGCTCTTAAAGAAAAATAATCTTTTTACCAAACTTAACAACTCAAAATTAAAAGTAAAAAATTCATAATCTCACATAAAGCTTAGGCTTAAAATCAAGATAAAAGAATTAGCAACCCCTTAGCTAGATGAGTATTTATTTTGCAATATCATGCATAAATGCATTCTTATTTTACTCTTGATTGGAGGGCTTCCACCTTTTCCAGAGAAACTTGGCTTAAACTTTGAGAGCCAAGGTGGAAACACAACTCCTCCCTTCTCATTGATTTTGGTCAATAACTTTATTTCTCATGCATTAGGCATATGAATCCTATTAGCCTAAGTCAAAATAATTGTCCAAAAATAAAAATAAAAATGAAATTTGAATTTTATTAGATTTAGATCATTTGAACATGTCCCTACATGATCTAGTCTCTTTAGAGAGTGTTCTAAATAAATAATAGTCTAACTATCTTGCATAAGCATATGACCTGCTTACATGAATTTAAAATCGTAGGAGGAGTTAGTTGGCCACCCATTGTAAGTCTAATTGGTGGTTTGTCTCTCTTGTAAGTACCAATTTTCTCCTTAAATTTAGGTTGTGCTTTTGGTCCTCGCCAAATCTCCCTAGACTTAGTTTCTAAGATTGATTCTCCCTTTGTGGGCCATAAGCATAATTCCTCACCTCTTAGGCATTTTCTTTAATCTTGTGTTAAGGAATCATAAGTCCTAAATTTCTAATGAAAAATTCAACTCAAATTCATTAAATCAATTTCAAAAATATGAAGCCCAACCATAGGATAATTTGAGATGCTCGCTAGGTTTCTTAGCATCGTGGGAATCTCTTATTTATCTTTCTTTTGGCTTCGATAAAAACCCCCACTCTTTGATCAATCCCATTTAATCTTTCAAAAATGAACCAATCGATTGATAGTCCTTTCCTATTGAAATCTTTGAAGACACTGATCATTTCCCTTAATTGAAAGTATTTCTTAAGGATTCCATCCTTTAGGATGTAATTAACTATGGGAGCTTGCCTTTGTAGGGAACTTAACAAACCCGGTTTAAAATAAACCTTGCTTTATTTTTTCATATAAAGTAAGGGAAGAATCTCTAGTACATATGCAGACTCATCATCCTTAGTAGTCCTTATTGAGGTGATTAGGTCCATTAAAGGGTAGTGACTTTTATCTTTTGAGATAGTATACTATTTCTTGATGACGTACCCGATCACCTGAATAAGTACATCTACAGATCTACATGGTGTCCAAAAAAAAGATGAATTTTTATTTCTTTCCTCTGTTAACCATAAATTTGAGGGCGACACCATATAGAAAATTTTATCCACAACCGATTAGAATAAAATTAAAATAAATGCATATTTCACTCATAAGTAGTTTCTCTTAAAAGTGTCATTAAGTAAAATTAAGTAAAGAGAGACTAATCCCTTTGGGAGATTGGGTAACCCACATTTTCTTGATTCCATTTTATTAACTTATGATTTTCCTTCAAATAAATATTTATTATGAGCTCAAATAAAGAATGAATATCATATTGATATCCACTTGTCATATGCTCTTATGAATAACTTTATATTGAGACTACATCATCATGTTAATATTTTTTTCCACATAAGGATTTTTCGAAACGTAGTCCACAAATTAGATAGAAAACCTTGTTAAATTATCATTTTAAGGGTGTCCATTCAAGCTTAGACTACAAGCTTGACTTTATTAACTTCTATGACTATAGTTATTCATGCCTAAAAACTTTAAAGAAGGGTATCTAAATAGATGAATCTCAACTAAACCATAGTGATTGTTTCATTAACACTTCATCTCCTAGTCTAATAAGTAACTCTTTAGCCTAGGTTTTTACGTCTATCAAGCTTTCAACTAAACCTCATAAATTTTGTGCATATTGTGAAGTTGAAGATAAATTTTTAGTTGGATACATGACTTCAATCACGTGAATTGATTGGTGATACCAAATTTAAAACTCACAATTGACTATCAGATCATTAATGAAGATATGCTATTATATTATGGTCAATTATTATAAGGTAGAAAGCAAATTATTGTATCTATGTAGTTTAAATATTTCTACAAAATTAAGCCAATAAGGTAATATCGAAAGAAAACTATAGTCTAGAGATTATAGGTTTTGATTTGACCTAATAGATAAAATCAAATATATATATGCAATACACCAAAATTAAAGTCTCATTAAGTAACACTAGCTCTAGATGTACAATGTCTATCCCATTATTGATGTAGATAAATAAATTAGAGGTCAAGGTTCATTTACTAGATCTCAAGCTAAAGCCTAAAAAAATTCAAGAAGGAAGAATGCTTAGCCTATTAGCCTACCAATGCCCATTTTATGATTTTATCGTTTCTTTATTAATTTTTTTTCTAGAAACTCCAGATTTAAAAATTTTAATTTAAAATTTTAAAGCGTGATATGAGAGGTGGTGGAATCCACATAAAATAATAACATGTGAAATGGGTTGATTCCATAAACTAATAAAATAACTTAATGCTTTACATTAATGAGGACACACACCTATCCCTCCATGTTTTGAATAATTTTCTTTTTGAAAGATTATTGTAATGGCTATATATAGCCCTTTTTGCTGGAACAAAAGGAGATCTTTTGGCCATTATAAATTATTTGAGTTATTTTAGTGCTTTGAGAGCTTGGTGGGCAAACCTTAGCAATCTTTAGTGGGAGTGCTAATTATCCAATATCTCTTTCTTTTCTCACTTGCAATACCCAAGATAATTTGTTTTGCCATTTTCTAAACTTCTTAACATCATTTAAAACTATCCACTAAGTTTCCTACTCTCCTCCATAAGCTTACATCTTCCTTCCATCCAATAATACCTGTATTCGCTAATAACGACATAGTCTTGGTATTTATGCCCAAACAGCCCCTTAAACACCTAACCAACTTCTCCATATCAAAAATAAATATCCTAACCTAAATATTCACAAGTGTGTCTAGCCATCTTCCTTACTTAAAGCCTATTATTAAAGTGATAATTCAAATTTTCCCACATTAATCTAAGCTTAGCTAGTATTTTCACTCCTTTAATTAAAATTCTAGCTAAACCCATTATATATCTACTATGAACTCTCTATGACTCTTCAAGGACTTAAACTAAAGCCTCACATCAATTTTAATTTAATAATCTCATAAAAAAGGGTTTCCAACATCCATCAAATTTAGTATTATAGCAAAGCGTGGAAAGGGAAAATTCAATTAAACTTAGGCAGTTATTACTGTCAAGGAAGTAGTTCACGTTAAGGGTTAGTTTTCTTGATTTTAAAACTGAAAGTCATCGTGAAAGCATCTAGGCACTGATATTATAGTGTTGTGGCACTGTGTTGCTAAAGTAGGGAACTGACAGGGGTGGTTTGCATTGTTAGATTTTGTAAGGCAGTGATAGAGCCTAGGCGCAGCAATTGCAACGCCGCGGCACCCAAAATCGATATGTTTTATCTATTATTATTATTTTTAGATGCACATAAAATTAAACCCAAATGAATGTGTCATGTTAGTTGGACATGATGCATTCATTAATTTCTCATTTATTTATCGCTGATTATATGCAACAATATAATTGGAAGATAGAAAATATAGTCTTTAAAAATCTCTAATCACTTTCATATATTATATAAGACCATGACTTAAAAGAGGTTTCAACTACAAATACATAGCCTTAATTTCTCTAATATGAAAAGAAGTTGTTTGAGTTCTATAGGCCATAGTAAATTGTCTCTCTCGAGCTTTGTGGAGATGTTGAAGGGTAACTTCCTGGTCCTGGATTAATGAAGAATGAATATGCTCAACTTAGGACACATGAGCATCCATTTGTGAGCAATCCTTGTCTGTAGCTAATAGCTTATCTGACCATATATCTCCTCTCTAATATGTACTATATCTTCAACTGTAGCTCTTTCAATTCAATTGATATGTCTAGGAGATCAATCTATGCTCTAAAAAGGTCTCTCTGATAGAATCGCAATGATCTAAGACTGTGCTCAAGATCTTGGTAAACTAGGGAGACTTGTTTTGAAGTATTATTGAATGAGGCCTCTATAGTAGCGATTATCTCTGACACAATCTCTTGATAAGTATTGTGTAATGAGAATAAGTTAAACTCAAGATCTGTACATATGGATTCTCAAAGCTATAGCTCTCTTGCTTCAAGATCCAAGGTGGCTACACATTCTAATAAAGAATTTGCTTACACACAAAAATTAGAAAGCTCAAGTAAAACTTCTAAGGCAACACTCATAAGTAAATGGCATAGTACTACCACTATATGAGGCTCTTCGAAGATTCACAATGTAGTAGATCTGAATAGGGCTGTCAAAAAAACTTGTTTTTCATGAACAGCTTGTGTTCGGCTCATTATGTAGCTCGTGTTCGGCTCGTTCGTTAACTAAATGAGCCGAACACAAACAAACATTTCAAGCTCGATATATAAACCAGCCGAACATGAACAATCATTTGTTCGATCGTGTTTGGCTCGATTTAGCTCGAAATAAAAATATTATATTATATTATTATTATTATTTATTACTATTATTATTATTATTATTATTATTATTATTATTTATTATTATTATTATTATTATTATTATTATTATTATTATTATTATTATTATATACATACGAACATAATTATTTATCACAAATACAAGCATAGCTTGGTGGTTAGAATTTTTGTTATGCAAAAGATTGGCCCAAGTTCGAATCCTCCTTCATATAGATTTTTCGGATTATTGCATTTCAAGCCAATTTTGAACACGAGCCGAACATGAACAAAGCGATTTTCAAATGAGCCGAACACAAACAGTAAAATTTTGAGTTATTTCGAACACGAGCCGAACATGAACAGAATAAATTTCAAACGAGTCGAACATGAAGAAGAGTTCTGTTCGCTCAGGCTCGGCTCATTTAGACCCTTAGATCTGAAGGCCTAAAGTGTATCTGGAGATGAAACATGAGATCTCCAGACGAGATAGTTGCTTCTGAACTATATAACTCAAACTGAGAATAAGGTGGCTTTCTACACAAGAATCATCATCTAAGAAATCACCCTAGGTGGAGCTCACTATCACCCAAGTTGAATCTAATAAGAACAGCTAGTAACTAGTAATCAAAGTATCAGATTCCTCTATATGTGGATTCTTTTCAATATGCACATGATCACTACTGACAGGCTGAGTAAACACTAGGGAAGCTGAACTAGTATTCATTGATAATACCAATATGACATCACTCTCCATTTATCCTATTGATGGCTCAACTGCTATTGGTGGGACAGAAATATAAGTAGAGTCATCTAGCCTTGATTCTCCCACATCATAGCTAGCTGACAAAGGATTGTGAATATCTCTATCATCTCGCTTCTAAATTGATGAACCTTCTCATTATCACTTTCTACTGCTACCCTTCTCATCTAATGATCTCTTAGGAGCATGAGTCACATGTCTTAGGGGAATGCAAATGTCATTCCAGTCTAGCTCTCCCTAATCTACGAATGTATATGCGAAAGCTAGCTTCAAGAAAAAAGAGAATGTATAATAGATCCACATTAACCATAAGTGACTAACTCCTATGTAAAGCTCTTGTGGGGCTACACATAAACCAGAATTAGTCCCTAAATGATGTCAGAAAGACTATGCTACAGAATATACTACTAAATGAACTCATGATGTTTCTCTCTATCAGTAAGAGAATATGTGAATCTTTACCCCAAACTCTGAATAAGCATGCTATGAAAGGATGATCTGTGAATGATCTAAAATGATCCATCATGCCTGGTGGAGAAAACATGAAAGTTCAAATTTGAATCTTATCTAAGGTGATTGTAGCCATTCTCAACCGCATAATCTGAGAGAATCTCTGCTCTTAGAAGTAGGATGGCTCTCAAGAAAATTAAAAGCTCTTGAAATATGTGCATGAATCCATCCATGTAAGTAGTGCCTAGAAGCATCTATGTCATAGCATCGTGAGTCAATCATAATGCTCACTCTGCCTAATCCATGGTATAGGTAAGCTAACGATATAGGTGCTAGTGTTATCCTCTCATCACGAGCAAGCACACTGGCCATCAATAGAGTAGAAGGACAAAAAAGTATGTTGTGACCTGGAAACACAAAATAGCGCAAATAAGTAGCAATGAAGGCCACTAAAGATAGCTCCCCATTAATGTCTCATCCTAGGATATGTCAAAAATATGATAGATCTAAGATTTAACCCTTTTTGGTATGGTAAAATCTCAATTTAAAATTTAGATCTGACATCTTTATGCATAATGGTTCTGATCCAACCCCTTTGAGCATGATGGATCTTGGATTAAATTTAAATTTGGCCCTTTTAGGCATGATCCATCAGATCTAGCCCTTTTTGAGCATGGTGGATCTGATCCGGCCCCTTTGGTCATGATGGATCTGATCTGATCTCTTTGGAAAAAATGAATCTGATCCAACCCCTTTGGTAATGATGGATCTGATCCAACCTCTTTTGGCATGATAGATCTTAATTTAAATTTAGATATGGCCCTTTTGGGTATGATGGATCTGATCTATCCCCTTTGGGCAAGATGGATTTTAGTTTAAATTTAGATCTAATCCCTTTAGGCATAATGGATCTTAGTTTAAGTTTAAACTTGGCCTCTTTCGACATGATGGATCTTGGCTTAAGACAACTTCGATTGGAAATAGTTTCTCTTCAATAGAGAATTTTCCTCGCATTACATGGCTTATAAATTTGGCCTAGTTAATATGATAATTTTCCTTTAAGATAAGAATATTCTTCTCATACTTAAGTGAAGAGTATCCCTTCGGTTGATTGATTTAGAGTTGACTTTTGCTCTTGCATTTATAAAGCATAACACCTTTAATAATTGTGCATAATATCTCTTGAGATATTATTCATTTATAAGGTTACTTTTGTATAAATGGGCTGATAAGCTCCCCCTTCATATACCTTTCAATAAGATACAGTCCTTCCTAATTTGGATCAAACTTTTTTCCAACTCATTGATGTGGAATGATAGGCCTTCTACATACTAGTACTAGTTCACTTGCTTTGAAGCTTCTTGGGCGAACCATAAGGTCATTAGCTTGGGTCATCTAAGTTCTATAGATTTGTTTGGGCCTATAATCGAGTTTCTAGAGCGTCAAGCTCTTCAAGCTGTATTTGAGTACTTTCCTCCATTGTAAGTTCATTTTTGAACTGTTATACGGAGTGAAGATAGTTCTACTTCATGATAAAGTATTTCTTTTGATTCGAAGACTTAGGAGTATGGTGTTGCATGTGTAGCAGTTTTGTATGTAGTACAGTATGACCATAAGGCTTCTATTAATTTATCATGTCATTCTCTTTTATTTTTAGAGAGAATTTTCTTGAGAAGTTTAACCAATATTTTGTTGAATGCTCTATGAGACCATTGGATCTTAGATTGTCTATTAAAGAATATTATCAATCTATCTTATATTTCTCAATGAAGTGATAGATTTTAGCATTATTGAAGGCAATGCCATTATCGGATATAACTCCTCAAGGTGCTCTAAATCGATAGACTATAGGGTCTCAAAAAAAGTTTTGTTGCATTATCCGCTTTAACTTCTATTAATGGAATTATTTCTAACCATTTGGAGAAGTAATCAGTGGCAGTTAAAATTAAATGATGTCCCCTAGATGATAGAGGATCTATTGGGCCAATTATATCGGTTCCTCAACTTTCAAATGGCCAAGATGCCACTGTTGGATGTATGTGATTAGGTGGTCGATGTAACATGTATGCATGTATTTGACATTGATGACATATTTTGGCATGTTCAATGTAGTCTTGAATCATGTTGGGCTAGTAATATCCCAGTCATTTGATTTTGAATTTTATTTTAGGACCGAATTGGTGTGCACCGCATAACCCTCCATAGACTTTAGCCATTACTATCTTTGCTTCATCATGGCCACAAAATTGGTCAAATGAGCTTCGATATAAGGTAACATTTACAAGTGCATATCATAGCACTCTTTGTAAGATTTGATGAGCCTTTGATTTATCCTTTGGTAATCTGTGGCCTTTAAGATAGGTGATGAACGCTTCTTGCCAATCATCTTCTTCTATTATTGATGAAATCTCTCAATTTTTTTTTATCTTAAAAGGATTACAAGAATGTTGGTGCCAATGCTAGCCTACTTTGGACTATTATTATAATTGGATCTTCTTGAGGATTTTTTATTTTTTTAGCTAATGCAGCATCTTTTTCATTGTCCCAATGTGACACCCTTATAATTATTATTTAAACAATTTATTTCAGAAGCTCCAAGATATGCTTATCATAGAGCACTAATTTAGGTTTATTTATCATGAAAGTCTCAATTATTTGTCAAATTATGAGTTGAGAATCACTATAAACATAAAGCTTCTTAATTTTGATATTAATTGCTAGCTCTAGACTTGCGATTAATGCTTCGTATTTAGCTTCATTGTTGGTTTGAGGTTTGTTCAGACTATATGAATATTAAAGAATATCACCTTGTAGTGTCACAAATATTAAGCCGATTCTAACATGTACTGTAGGTAAACTAGACAATTTATCTAGCTTTATTGATGAATCCACATCAAACTAGAGGTCCCATTTCGATGATTGTTAAAATTCTTCCATTTTGAAGATTTTTTCATCAAGCAATTCATTATTGAGTGGAGAGTCTATTGGTAAAGGATGAGCAGTTAGAAAGTCAGCCAGATTTTGCCTTTTAATCATCTTTTGTGGGACATATGATATACCAAATAGAAGTAATAAGATTGCCCATTTAGATATCTAACATGTTAAGGTAGGTCTAGTCATTAAGAATTTAAAAGGGTCAACTTTAGATATCAAAGTTATTTTTTGTGATAGCATATAGTGCCATAATTTTTTAGTAGCAAATATCAATGCTAGACATTACTTCTCAATAGGAGAATATCTTATTTTGGCTCCTATCAAGCATCGACTTATATAGTGTAGGACATTTTTCTTTCCTTCTTTATTATTCTGAGCTAAGAAAGCTCCTAATTATTCTTCTAAGATTGTTATATACAATATCAATGATTTTCTTGTTATTGGTGCTGCTAAAATTAGCAGATGCATCAAATATTATTTTATGCTCTGAAATACATCTTGACAAGTATTATCCCATATAAAGGGTGGGCCCTTTTCATCAATTGAGTAAAACATTGACATCTCGCTTAAAGATTAGAATGAACCTTCTAATGTAAGTCGATTTACCTTATAGTGAATGTAGTTGCTTCAAGATCAATTTACCTTCTTATGAAAGCTTGGATGCTCACATATGTTGTTGCTCCTTGAGATGATCTTAACTGAGCTTGAGCTTTTTTACTTTTTCTCATTTATTTACACTTTAGTATCTTGCAAGTTTCTTTTCAGGTTTGGAGACTTGTAGCTAGTTTGATCTTGTCTCTGATGGGTCAAGTGGGTCAAATGTTATTGATGTCTTAGTCTTTTGCTTTCTTCTTTTATTTTATTTTTATATTAGTTTGGGAATTTATATCTTTAGGTTTATTGTAACTCCTTTAAGCATTAGTTTAGAGATCTATCCCCCTTTAAGGGCTTTGTATCTTCTTTTTCTGGTAATAATATTCTTATCTTTTTGTTTAAAAAAAGGTCTGAGGCAAAGACATTTCTATTATTACTTTTATTTTAAGGGATCAATTTCAATCCCTCTATGGAATACAATAAAGTCCAAATTTTTTTCAAAAGTTATACCAAAAGCATAATTCAATGGATTCATTTTTAAGTTAAAACTTTTAGTTATATCGAATACAACTTTTAAATCACTTATCTGCTCTCTTTGATTCTTGCTCTTGATAATCAAATCATCAACTTAACAGTTCACATACCTATGTATAAGGTCATCAAAGATGTAGATGATTGCTCTTTGGTATGTAATTCTACCCTTTTCAAGCCAAATGGTATCACTTTATAGTAATATATGTTGATTGGTGTATGAAAGGACATGCTTTTCATCTTCTGGAGCAATTTTAATTTGGTTATAGCCTGATGAGACATCCATGAAGGAGAACATATCATAGTTTGATGTGTTGTCTACCATGAGTTCTTCATTGGGTAGTGGAAAATAATCTTTTGGGCATGCTTAGTTTAAGTCCCGAAGTCAATGCAGACATGAATTTGTCCATTCTTTTTTTACTAGGATAATATTGGTAATCTAGTCAACATACTTCTCTTCCAAGATAAATCTTGTTCAATAAAGTTTTTGATTTATGAGGCTTAGACGAAAAAGGATGATTGTTTTCGTTTGGTTCTTTAAAAATTACCCCCTGTTGGGGAAGAGCCTTCTTGGATTTATTTTAGGCTCTAAGCAATTCTTCCATAAGATTTCTTCTATGACTGACAGAATATTTATGGTGTTTATTTTCAGAAGGGTCATGTGAACACCACGTAGATCATAGGGGGTAATTATTGAAGTGATCGGGTGCAAAATTGAGGTATGATGTACTATCTCAAAAGATGAAAATATCACCTACAATGGACCTAATCACCTAATAAGGACTCTTGAGGCATGATGGGTCTTCATATGCACCAGAGATTCTTCTCCTACTTTACATGGTAAAGTAAAGTAGGGTTTATTTTATGTTGGGTTCTTTAGTTTCCTGTGGAGGCAAGCCTCCATAGTTAATTACACCTTAGAAAATGAGATTTCCTAAGAACACTCTTGATTAAAGTAGTCAAGCACTGTCTCCAACGATTTCAAGGTTAAGATAATTAAAGAATTGGCTATATTTGAAAAATTAAGTGATATTGTTCAATTAGAGAGATTTATTTTTGAATCCAAAAGAAAATAAGCAGAAAGTTCTCATAATAGTAGGAAGCCTAGTGAGCATTCCAACATATCCTATGGTGAGGCTTTATATGTTTGAAAGTGAGAGGATTTATTTTGTTTGAGTTGAAATTTTATTACATTGGTAGGGTTTATAATCCATCAACACAAGAATATGAAAATCCCTGAGAGGTGGGGATTTATCCTCGTAGACCAAGGGAAATAAGCAACCTCGGATCTTAAATTTAAGGAGCTTTAACACAAGTTAAAGCATGGCCTAAATCTAAGTGAAAGGGGACAAAAGAGTCTATTACATAAGAGAAGATAGACCCGTCCAACTCTTCTAGACTTACACCTGCCTAGAGTGGCCACCAGCTAACACCTCCTATAATTTAAACTCATGTAGGTTGTTCTTATGAAATTGCAAGATGGCTAGGCTTGTTTTTTAATTTGGAAAGAGATTAGTCCTAAACTCACTCCCTAAGAGACTAGATCATGACTGGTATGAGCATATGACTTAGTCTAAAAATACAAACTGTTTACAATTCTTTATATACTTTTGACACAATATTTTGGACAAAGGCTTTGGGATTTCTTATGCCTAAATGCATGATAAAATTTAGTTGTTGGCCAAATTAAAGAGAAAGAGGGTAAAGTTCCATCATAAGGGGCTGCTCTCATAGGTCAAGCAGTCTCTAAAGTGCAAGAATGGAGGCCCTCATTATACATGAGTGCTCAAAGATGTCATGCATGATGTGAGACATACAACATTCACGTAAGGGGTTGCTAAATTTTTTAATCTTCTTGATTATAGCCTAGGGTTTAAAGTGAGGTTGAAAATTATTTAAAATTTAGTTATGAGTTATTAATTGGGGTAGAAAAATTAATTTTATCCTAAGAGCCCACTGCATCCAAGCCACACATTCAAACATCAATCATTAAGAAACTATGAAAATCATGTTATTCTAAGGCACAATCTAAACATAATAATAACTATGTTATAGACTACCGTGAATTGTGAAAGACTAAGAGGCTGATGTGGCTGGGTACTATTGTACACCCCAGAAAAGAGAAAAATTGGGTAGCCGAGCTCCACCCTTATACAAACCAAATTACAAAATAATATTATAATTTAAAATTGAATACATGTTATGGGGGTCTTCTCTTCTTTATTTCTTCCTTCTTCTTTCTTCCTTTCTTCCTGATTTGAGTGTGCTCCAAGGCATCACAGGGCACCTCAGGATTAAGCATTTTAGGCACTACTCATCCTAATCTCCATAGAACTAATCCTAATTTCTATTATAAAGTTACATTTTGTGAAAAAAGTAAATCTAGCTTCACTTGCAAAATAGATATTAGCTAAACATATATACAATCCTAAGCAATTGTATTTTATAATTTGGACTTAGCAATTTCCACATAGGTAACCAAGCTCACCTATCCTAATATGGATTATGCTTAGGGGCATAAGCAACCTACAAATAGAATATTTATATTTATTTTTGAGCATCCCCTTAAGCATAATCCCCTATAAAAAAAATATTAGGCTAACAATGCCCTAACATCTAGTCTACATCCACATTCCTGACATCCAGTCTAAAATATTATATCGCAAAACCAAACACAACATCATACATACACTATCCTAAGCTAAAGCTAGAAGTTGTGACTTAGCATTCTAATGTGTGTGTTAGGCTTAGTGTAGTGTGTCTTAGCTAAGCTTTTGGATTATGATTTTCTAAGTTTTAAATTTATTTAAGTTTACATGATAGGTGATTTAATTTTTAAGTTGTTTAGAGGATTTACAAATTTTAATTTGTATTTTTGTTCATTTTATTTGCAAATTACTTAGCATCTAAATGTTGTAAAGAGAAGACGAAGGCTTACCCTCCTTCATCCCAATCTTAAGTAATTTTCTAATGCATGTGGTTATGATTTGGTTCCCTTTAGTGAATGATTTATTAAATGTTTTATTAATCTTAGATTTGGGTTAACCTTAAAGAATCACATTTAATATGAAAGGAATCTTAAGATTAATGTGGTTGAATTACCATCACATAGAATGTGTTGGAAAATTCCTTTTCATCACCCATAGCATGCATATGATTTAACACTTAGTATACCTACACATACAATACATTTTGGCATACTTATATGATCATGGATGCATACATTTGGAAATTGTATTTTACTTGATTAGATCATTTATACTTGTAAATTAAATCTTTATCCAAATTATAATATGAATATATATAGGAATGAAATTAAATGAGTACATGACTTTGTTAATTAGGGAAGTGAGATAATCAAATGACCTATTTGGGACTACTTAAAGCCTCATATTCTCAGGATAGCCTGACTATATACTTATCATCATTCAAACATATGTAAATCCATATATGAACATAGGAAAGAGAGTGCCACCTTTACATGTAATACATTTGATGTGTTTAAATAATTATGGATGCATGTATTTTTAGTAAAAAAATAAGACTCTCATTCTTTAATCAAATACACATACACATGTATAAAAGATGTAAGAAAGTATGAGTTGTTATTTAAATTAGGAAAGTGAGGTAATTAAATGACCTCCTTGGGGCTACTTAAAGCCTCATATTCTTGGGATGTCTAGTCTATACACTTGTTATCTTAAATACATTTGAATGTATACATGATTAGAAAAATGAAAATCATGCAAGAGATTGTATTTTATTTGATTGAAATATTTATGCATGTAAGGGATAAAGCTTTATCCTAATTCTAATACAAAGATACATATGAATGAGAATAAATAAGTACATTATGGTGTTTATTTTTAGATGTGTAGGGTGGACATCACACATATCGTAGGGTGTACTTATTAAAGTGATCGAGTATAATATTGAGGTATGATGTACTATCTCAAAAGATAGAGACGTCACCCTACAATGGACCTACTCACCTAATAAGAACTCCCAAGGCATGATGGGTCTTCATATGTACCAAAGATTCTTCCCCTACTTTACATAGAAAGGTAAAGAAAGATTTATTTTATGTTGGGTTCTTAAGTTTTCTATGAAGGCAAGCCTCTATAGTTAATTATAGCCTGCAAAATGAGATTTCCTACAAATACTCTCGATTAAAGTAGTCAATTATTGACTCCAAAGATTTCAAGGTTAGACTATCAATAAATTGGATATTTTGAAAATCAAGTGGGATAGATCAAGTGGAGAGACTTATTTTGGAAGCCAAACAAAGGTAAGTAGGGAATGCTCATGATACTAAGAAGCTCAGTGAGCATTCTAATCTACAGTATGGCTTTACATATTTGAAAGTGAGAAGATTTATTTATTTGAGTTAAATTTTTTTATTAAATTGCTAAGGCTTATAATCCATTGAGCCAAGATCGAGGAAATGCCTAAGATGTGAGAAATTATGCTTATAGCCCTAAGAAAATAGCTACCTCAGATCCTAAATCTAGAGAGCTTTAACATAAGTTAAAGCATGACCTAAATCTAAGTGAGAAGAGACATAAAGGTTTATCTCCATAAGAGAGAATAAATCCGTTTGACTTCTGGGCTTACAACCGCTTGTAGTGACTGCCAGCTAACATCTCATACGATTCAAAATCATGTGGTTTGGTCTTATAAAATTGCATGATGGTTTAAGTTATTATTTAATTTGAAAGAGACTAAAGTCCTAAACCCACTCCCTAAAAGACTAGAGCATGAGTGGTATGAACATGTGACTTAGTTTATAAATGCAAATCTTTATAAATTTTATTTCATTTTGACAATATATTTTGGACAAAGGCTTTGGAATTTTTATTGCCTAAATGAGTGATTAAATTGATTAATGGCTAAATCAGTGAGAAGAGGGAGTTCTCCACCACAAAGGATGCCCTCACAAGTCAAGAATTCCCCTATCGTGCAAGGATGGAGATCCCCCATATTCAAGGAAGAAGGATATTGCATGTGTGATGTGAGACATACAACATACAACTATGGGGTTGTTAAATCTTTCAATTATCTTGTTTAGAGCCTAAGCTTTATGGTGAGGTTATGAATTTCTTTAAAACTTAGTTATGAGTTGTTGATTGGGTAGAAAAATTAGTTTTATCCTAAGAGCCTATTGTATCCAGGCCACACATTCAAACATCAAACATGAAGAAACTATGAAAATCATGCAATCCTATTACATAATCTAAACATAATATCAAATAATTTTATAAACTAATGAAAGAATAAAAGGTCGATGCGGCCGGGTACCATCTCACACCTCGAAAAACAGAAAATTGGGTAGCCAAGCTCTACCCTTATACATCCTAAAATATAAAAGAATAATTACAATTTTAAATGAATATATGTTATGGGGGTCTTCACTTCTTCATTTCTTCATGTCCACCTTTCTTCATTTGATTTGGTTAGGTGGTGCATCATAGGGCACCCCAAGACTAAGTCTTCTAGCCACTGCTCATCTTAATCCCCCATAACACTAATCCTAATTTCTATTGCAAAAAATAGATTTATATAGGAGAAATAAAATTAAATACACTTACAAAATAAAGGTTAGCTAAACATACATACAATCCTAAGCAGTTATGCTTATAATTTAGACTTAGCACCCTATGCATGAGTAACCAAGTCCACCTGTCCTAACTTAGATTTTGCTGAGGGGTATAAGCAACCTGCAAAGAGAAAAATTATATTTATTTTTAAGCAACTCCTTAAGCATAATCCTCTACATAAAATATTATTAGGCTAAGAGCGGATTAACATCCAGTCTACAAAATATACACCATAATATCCAGTCTAAAATATTACATCAAACATACACTGTCCTAACCTAGGATTAGAAGTGGTGGCTTATATCTAATATGTGTGCTAAGGCTTTGTGTGGTATGTCTTAACTAAGCAATAAAGTTATGATTTTCTATGGCAAGTGAAGTTGTATTTTATTGTTTAGATTATATTTTATTTTGTTTCATTTGACTTGCACTTAGCATCTAAGTATTATAAAGAGAAGAAAGAGAGTTCTCTCTTTTATCCCTACCTTAAGCCACTTTCTAAAGCATATTAATTTGGTTTAGTTCTCTTTGGTGAGTGACTTATTAAACATTTTTATTAATCCTAAGTTTAGGTTAACTCCAAATAGTCATATTCAATATGAAAGGCATCTTAAGATTAATATAATTGAATTACTATCATATGACATATACCAAGTTATTCCTTTCCATCAGATGTATCATGCACATGATTTAACACTTAGCATATATATACACACATCATGTTTTGGCACACTTAAATGATGAAGAAAGTATGCATGTTTACTGGAAAAAGAATACTCTCATTCCTTAAGAAAGTATACATGCATATGTATAAAAGATATAAATAAGTATGTGTCACTGTTAACCAGGGAAGTGAGGTAATCAAACGTCCTCCTTGGAGCTACTTAAAGACTCATATTCCCATGATGTCAAGACTATATACTTGTTATCTTAGATACATATTAATGTATACATGAATTAGAAGAATAAATACCATAGAAAGATTATATTTTTCATTGGTTGGATCATTTATGCACAAGAATTAAAGCTTTATCCAAATTCTAATACCAAAATATATAAGAATGAAATCAAATGGGTATGTGCCTTTGTTAACCAAGGAAGTGAGATAATCAACCTTGGGGCTACTTAAAGCCTCGCCTTCCCAGGATGTCAAGACTATATACCCATTAACATTCAAACATATGTACATCTATATATGAATTCAAGAAAGAGAGCTTCACATTCACATATTTAAACTATAAGCACATGAAAATCCTACATGCATTCATAACTATCATCACTTCACATATTATTATCAATTTATAAACTTTGAAAAATATATTTGAATTTATTAGTGCTAATGGGTTGAGTTGGATTTGAGCTAACCCAAGGTGAACCAAGGATGGGTCATGCCAATTTTCAATGGGTTTGGGCTTGGTTTGAATGGGTTTGGCTTAATTTGACTTATGTAGGTCAAATTGGGTGACACCAAGGATTTTTTTTTTGGGAAACCCATATAGGGGAATTTTATTGCCACAATAAAAGGGTTACAAGGTTCTTAAAGGGGATAAACTCAAGATCTACTCCTTAATGAGCTACAAATAGCCTAGAGAGTAAATCCCCTGGCTAAGTACAAACAAAACATATGAAAGGAAAAAAGCAAAAGGTACAAATAAAGCAAAGGAGAAAGCCAATGGCCACCCTTCAGCAGAAATTCTTGAGGATGAGAGAAGTCTACGCCTCCAGGAAAGAAGGAACCTGCAAGAGAACAACACTGAATCTGCAAACATCTAAAAGAAAGAGTTAACACATTAAAGATATACAAGCTCATAGAAAGTAAAACAGAAACTTGAGAAGATTATAGAGAAATATGTGGAGAAAGGCTCGGGCTCAATCACACCAAATTGGTGCAGTCACAAATATGAGCTTCCAAACTTCAAAGGAAGGGTTACATCAGACGTGCTACTACCAGCCAAGTAATGGGTGAATTCATCCTAGCCATCATAACCTACAAAGCTGGGGGAAAGCGGTAGCCAATGGATGAAAGTCATGTGATCTTTAATACCTGCATACCAAAGCATAGCCACAAACACTATGGAGGAGAAATCACCACAAATCCAAATGGAAATGGGCTGACACCACTCCTTTCTAAGATAATAAACACCTGACAATGCCAACATAATAGCAGAAGTCGTAGCCAATAACACCCCAAACCAGAAAACAACACCAATCAGAGTTACCTGCATCCAAGGCACAACCATAACACATGGGAGAGAAAGCAACACAAATCAGAGAGGTAAAGGGGTGGCACCACTATCTTTTCAGATAAGACAACCCAAACAGTGCCAACATAATATCAAAATGCACATCCCACAACAACCCTACCCAGAGGTTACCCCATAGTGAGGAAATCCCAACAAGGTCAGTAGAATAGATGGTATCATCCACCATATTAATAAGATGAGACAATAATCTATGTACAGTTTTAAAAGGCATAAGAATGGACTGAAAAAGTAGAAAATGACATACAACAAAGGTATAATTAATAAGGATAACCACATGGTAATGAATAGACCATAGGTCCAGGCAAAAACCAAACACCTTAGGTAGCCTGCTGCACACTAGAATCCAGAAAACACCATTCAACAAATAGGCAGAAAAAAATAAACTAGAAAATTGAAACCGATAGTGGGCAGTAAGGGCAGAATCATTGCAAAATGAGCGGGGGTAAGAGTCATGAAATCAACAGCAGTAAAGGACTTTGTATCAAGTAAAGTATTAGCATGCCAAACAGGATCAGCAAAACCAGATGCTAACAAATACCGTAAAGGCTCCAATAATAAGGTTAACCACCTAGCAGTCAACATAAAGAGAAAAATAGTCAGAAAATAGCCACAATATCTCACCATTACTTTCAGATTGAGAGAAGAGCAAGCAACAACCAACAGTTCAGAGAAAAAGGCATCCCAACACTATACAACAAGGGAAAATCAGATAATAAAGAACCCTCACATAGCAAACCAAAACTACCAGCTAACCAATAGTTGGGGCTACATAAGTTAGAACCACCAATACATGATATCCAGAAATTAGGTGTAGGTAAATGCATCATAAAACATAAAACACAGAAAAAGAGTTAGAAATAATAGCAAAAAACCCATCTAGCCTAGAGACACAAGCAAAACACGGCTAACAGCATCATCCATCAGCCACCTGAAGATAGGGGGGACCAAAAAAGGAGTGCAAAAAATAGCAAACACACATAGAATAGTTGATTAGTCTTTGTCAAGTTCAAATGAGTATTTTGAAGGTTTTGGTTCAATTGGTTTGGTTTAATTTGGCTTGGATTTGATTTTGGCTCATTTGAATTCATACGGGTCAAATAGGTCAAGTTGACCAATTTGGCAAAATTGGTCAACCTGGCTTGGGCTAAGCATTGGTTTAGATTCAATTAATCATTTGAAGATGACTGTAGGCTTTGATAACAATCAATTTGAATTTGAGAATGATTTAGGCCAAATTGGCCCTTTAGGTCAATTTAGGCTTAATGGGTCAATTGGGTTCAATCAATGGTTTGATCATGTTCAATAGTAAATTTGGAATGAACTTGAGCCATTGGTTCTAATAAATTTGGGTTAGATTTTGGTTTGACCCGATTTGATCTTTTAGGTCAAATTGGGTCAACATGGGTCAAAGGGCTAATTGAGTTTGGTTTGGCTCAATTGATGATCAAGTCAAGTTCATGGATTGATTATAGGTCGGTGTGAGTCAACGTTTCAATTAATTTTTCTTTGGGTGAGATTTGGCTACTTTAGCTCATGTAGGTTAAGTGGGTTGATTTGGTCAAATGGCTAGGTAGACTTGGTTTGACCCAATTGAAGATAATTGATCAATCAAAGATGATCAACAATCATCATGGGAGGTTTTGGATGGTTTGATTCAATCCAATTTGGGTTGGAATGAGATTTGGTTTAATTTGGTTTTTTAGGTCACTTTGGGTCAAGTGAGCCTAAATAGGTAATTAGCTTGATTGAATTGAATTTACTATAGTTAGGCCATCCAAGATGATCAACAATCATCATGGAGAAGATTTGAAGGGTTGGTTCAATCCAATTTGGGTTGGACTGGAATTTGATTCAATTTGGTCAAATTGGTCACTTTGGGTCAAGTGGAATAATTGGGCTAATTGAGTTAAATTTTGGGTTGAATCAAGTTGAGATGAGTTTATATATTGATTTGGGTTTGGTTTATAACTTTAGTTGCAATTGATTTGAGTTCAAATGGATTTTCACTTATTTTGGTATTTCAAGTCAAATGAGTTAGGCTAAGTTTGATTGAATTGATTTTGGTTTGGTTGATTTGATTATAGATTTGATTTAAATTTGGATGATAATTGAAGGATTGATTGAATTATGAGAAGATCAATTGAATTTGATTTGGATTGAAGGAAAATTTGGCTAAGTCCATAGGATTCAAATCAAGGGCTTAAGTTTGGGTTATGGTGGATTTGATTTTGGTTTGGAAACTTGAATGTTGATTTGGTTTAGCTTGGAATAATGATTGAAGGATTGACTTGATTCATGAGAAAATCAATTGAGTTTGATTTGGATTGAAGGAATTTTTGGCTAAGTCCATAGGATTAAATCATGGGCTTAAGTTTGGGTTATGGTGGATTTGATTTGAAAATTTGGATTTTGAATATGAGTTGAGATTTGATTGGAAATGGTTATATTGGTTTGATGTTGGATTTTGGCTAGGGAATAGGCATAGAGTTGGTTGGGCTATAGGCTAGGTAGATTTCCCTAAGTCCAAAGGTATAGCTTAATTTTGTTACTAACCCTTCTAACTCTTTAGGCTTAGGTTAAGTGTTCACTTATCCACTAGAAGTATCTTATGACTAAGGAGCTCTTAGTGTCTATATGACCTCTAGACTTATGATGAGAAACTTGGATTATCACTCTAAAAGTGAGGTCAACATACGTGTTATTGTTTAAACTAAGGAAGTGAGGTAATCAAATGACTTCCTTGGGGCTACTTAAAGCCTTCCTTGTATTCCCGGGATGTCCATACTATATACTTATTATTATTCAAACACATGTAAATCTATATCAAAATTTAGGAAAGAAAGCATCATCTCCACATGCTTAAGCTATAAACACATGTAAATCCTACATGTTTTCATAACTACTATCACTCTGAATATTATCATCAATTTATAGCTTTCAGAAAACAAACTTGGATTTATTAATGATAATAGCCACACATATAATAAGATTAAACCAACACATTTAATTTTACATAAGTAATCTTCATTTTACTATTTGATTTTGAAACTGTGAATGCATGAGATCACATTACATACAACCTTTATGGTGATTGAAAAGGAAAAGACAAACATTTCCATATGATTCATTCAACTACACTAATTCCTAAGGACAATCACATTAAATGAAATTACTTAAGGAAAACCAAAGCTTCTTAATTAAATTTGATTTTTGGGTTTCGATTAAACTTAGAGAAAAGGAATAATTTGCTATTTTCATCCCATGTTGGTGATTTAATATGTTTAAGGAGAGATAATTAAATGATTTTTATGATTTAATTAAGTTGAATCATAAATCAATCCATTTAATTACCCTTTCTTATGCTTCTTTATTTTAATTAATCATTTAATCATGAGCCATGAGTGATATGAACATGAGAAAAATAAAATTGCAATGCTCCTAAAGGACCTAGTGCAATTGGCTCATGGATAGAGACTAATTAAGTTAAAGAATCTAATTAAGTACTCTTATAATTTTCTCAAAATTATAGGCTAATCATAATTTTCTTAAGGGTCTTTATGTTATTAACTACATAAAGAGGAACCCTTAATTTCAATGTTGATTATTTGAAGGGATTAGCAATTTAATTTGATTTTATTTAGCCATTAATTAATGAATCAATTCCTTAATTAAGCCATTTATTAATTAACTCTCTTTAATGAAATGGATTGGGAAAAGTAATTAGATAAGATATCCTAACCACTCACCCTTATCATCCCACTATTAATTAGTGATTAATGGGATTTAATTAATTAATATTTACTATTTGAACTTTTAATTAATCATTAAATTAATAAAGAGAGTAATTAGGGTTTGAATTTTAAATTCTCCTAATTACATAGCCAATAATTTCTAAGAAAATCATGTGAGGTAGAGTTTATCCCCTAATTCATCATATTAAACTTGGGATTAATTTCCCAAGTAATTAGGCTTAATTAAGCAAATTAAGAAAACATAAAAATGTTAATTATGCTTTAATCACTATTTAAATTTAAATGAAATTATTTTTATTAAATTATCCCCTATTTTACCTTTCTAAAACATATTTATTTATATTTCTTTAATTTTTTTATAATTAGTTAAGATTTTAGGAAGTTTTAACCAATTAATTATATTTTTAAACACTAATTAATCCCTAATCCAGTAGATGTAACACGAGCGACTGACGTGGCAACGCTTTCCACGTGGTGTCATGGGATTGGCCACTTAAATGGTCTAACGTGGCGGCGACTGATGCGCTTTCATCCCAGTCATCCAACCTAAGGATTAAATCGAATTAAATCTAAGTAATTAATCATGGTCGTTCGTTCCAATCACACGAAATAGATGGCGGATGATCCTTCATCCCTCAAGTGACAGAAGACAAGCACCGTTCGCCTTCCCCCACTCGATCCAAGCTCGTTGGAGCTCGTGAGGCATTGGAATTGATCCCAAAATGTTCACGAGGAGATCTGAAGGGATCCTATAGTGGGATTCGCAGGAAATCAAATTTTCCTTCACAAAGGCTTAGAAAATTTTGAGAAAATGATAGTTTGCCAAAATTTACCTCGTCGGAGCTCAGGTTTGGCAGTTAACCTACTGCGATAGCTTCATCTTAAAGAGATGAAGCCCAGCTGAGAAGCTCATGCATTGCCTCCTCACTAGTGGCTTTGTGGATCAAATTCCACTGAAATCCTCATCGGAGTTAGGCTTGGAGTGGTCTCTGGTGCTCGAATCGATCGGGAATTGATTCCTTCTCTTCATCAGATCTTGGTTAATGTGTGGGTAAAGTTAATTTAAAAATAGTGGAGTTTGGAGGAGGTTGGACGGAGATTAGTCTTGCTCAATTTTGTGCTTAGTGTTTTCATCGATGGGGAGGCTTTGGGAAGTTAGGGAAAGCTCTGTGGAGTTTATTTTCACTCACACAAGCTGTAGGAATCCTCTCTCTATGGAATGAGATAGATTTTGGGAGGAGTATCCTCTCCTCCCCATCTCCTCCCCATCCAACCCAATAGCTTCGATGAATTTTGCAAATTGCAGGTGTCCGGCCGACACAGTCGGCGGTGGGTGGCAAGGAGGTGTTGAGGTGGCTCAGTTTAAGGGGGTGAGTGAGGGAAGTAGGCTTCCAAGGACTAAGGTGGCTGTCCTTTGGTTTCCTATTTGTGCTAATAAGAGGAAGTGGGTTAGCTCACCTCCAATTGGCTCGTGGCTGAACCAAACTAGCATTAGGCTAGGTGAGCCAATGGTCCTCATGTCCATTTGGAGCTTAGGGTGGCTACCAAGGGTAGGAGAGTGGGTTTGATCATCCAAATATGACTTTTATCCCATTTTACCCGATGGGTAATGGGTCAAATTGGGTTGGACTTGGGTTGGGTTTGATTTGGGTTGACCCATGATGACCCAAGGATGGGCCATGCTAAGATTGAATGGGTTTGGAGTTGAGTTGGTTAGGTTTGGCTCAATTTGATCTACGTAGATCAAATTGGGCTAGGTTGGGTCAAGTTGACCAATTGGTCAAATTGGGTCAAACCAAGGCTCTGGTTAAGTTCAAATGATGATTTAGGATGTTTTGGTTCAATTGGTTTGCCATGATTTGGATTGAATTTGACCCATATGGGTTGTATGAGTCAGATGGGCTAAGATGATCAATTTGATCAAATTGGCTTGGGTTATGTGTTGGCTTAGGTTCAATTGATGATTTGAAGATGATTGTAGCCTTTGATTTCAATCAATTTGGATTTAGGAATGATTTAGCCCAATTTGACCTTTTAGGTCTATTTAGTCTAAATGGGTCAATTGGGTTCAATTGATCAAATTAGGTTCAATGGAGGCTTTGGTCATGTTCAACAATCAATTTGTATGAATTTGAGTCATTGGTTATAATCAATTTGGATAGAATTTGATTTGACCCAATTTGTCCTTTTAGGTCAAATTTGGTAAACTTGGGTCAAAGGTCCAATTGGACTTGGTTTGGTTCAATTGATTATCAAGTCATGTTCAAGGGTTGGGTTATGATTAATTGAAATCATTGGTTTTAATTGATTTGCATTGGAATAAGATTTGGTTCATTTGGCTCGTGTAGGCTAATAGTGTTGACTTGGGTCAAGTGACTGAATTGAGTTGGTTCGACCCAATTAATTGTAATTGATTAATCAAGGATGATCAACAATTAATATAGGAGGTTTTGGATGGTTTGGTTCAATCTAATTTGGGTTGGATTAGAGTTTAGTTCAAATGGGTCCTTTAGGTTACTTTGGGTCAAGTGACCCTAATAGGTCAATTGAGTTGGTTTTGGGTTGGATTGAGCTTGATTCAATTTGATAATTGATTTAGGATTGATTGCAATTGATTGGATTTAATTCAATTTTGGCTCATTTGGACATTTTGGGTTCAAATGGTCTAGCTTGGGTTAATTGAATTGATTTTGATTAATTGGCTTGATTGGGGATTTCTTGGAAGAGTTTGAAATGAAAATTTAAGCGGTTGGAGTGCTTGTGTGAAAATCAATTGAGTTTGGTTTAATTGAAGAAATTTTGGTTAAGTCCATGTTATTGGATTAAGCTAAGATGGGTTTAGGTTATGGGTTTCAATCATTTAGCTTCAAGTTTGAGTATGAATTGAAATTCAATTGGGATTGGTTGAATTGATTAAAGGTATTATTTTGGTTAGGGAGGTATGAGACTTAGTTTAAGCCATAGGGTATTGGATCCTATAGCATAGCCTAACCTTATGTCAAACTCTCCTAAGTCTCTAGGTTTGGGATAAGTGTTCACTTAGTCACTAGAAGTGTCCTATGACTAAGAAAGTCTTAATGTTTAGAAGACTCCTGGGTCTAAGATGGGAAGATTGAATCCTCACTCCAAAAGTGAGATCAACAATGTTAATCATCATTTTATGCGTTTTTGAGATGAATGTCTCCCAATCGCCTTTTTCTTCTTCTTATGTTTGTAGAGCTTTGCCCCTATCGTCATTTATATTTTTAGGTCCAGCTAGCTCAACATCTTTACCTTTTGCATTCTGGATTGGGCATTGTAGTGTTTATTTTTGATTTATGTGTATAAGGGACACGACGCAGATCTGAGGGTGTACTTATTGAGGTGAATGGGTATGACATCAAGGAATAGTGCACTATTTTGAAAGATAGAAATCACCACCCTACAATGGACCTCATCTTCTAATAAGGACTCCTAAGGCATGATGGATCTTCGAATATACCAGAGATTTTTTCTCCTACTTTACATGGATGAATAAAGCAGATTTTATTTAAAACAAGTTTTAAAGTTCCTTATGGGGGTAAGCCCCATAGTTAATTACATCCTAAGGAAGGTGAATTTCTTAGGAATACTCTCAATTAAAGTAGGCAATTATTATCTCCAAAGATTTCAAAGATAGGATTATCAATAAATTGGTTATGTTTAGAAGATCAAATGAGATAGATTGAAAGGAGAAACTTATTATCAAAACCAAAGGGAGATTGGTAGAGGATGCTCATGATACTAGAACAACCTAGTGAGCATTCTAATATATCCTATGGTTGGGCTTTATACAATTGAAATTGAGAAGAATTATGTATTTGAGTTGAAATTTATTAGAAAGTTAGGACTTATAATTTCACAATACAAGATTATAAAAATGCCTAAGAGGTGAGGATGTATGCTTGTAGCCCGAGGGAAAACAGCAACCTAAGATCATAAATCTAGGGAGCTTTAGCTAGGGCTAAAGCATGTTCTAAATTTAAGGTGAAAATTGGTATATTGTTTACCTCCACAAGAGAGAGTAAACCACTTGACTATTGGACTTATAACCGCCTAGAGTGGCATCCAACTAACTCCTCCTACATTTTAAAACTATATGGTAAAGTTATATGTTTTGCAAGATGGCTAGGTTGTAATTATTTAGAAAGAAACTAAAGTCCTTAAACCCACTTTATAAGAGACTAGAGCATGACTAGTATGAATAATGACTTAGTTTAATGCAAATTTTATCAAATTTTATTTGATTTTGGACTCTTTATTTTGACACAGGCCATAGGATTTTATATGCCTAAATGTATGTTGAAGTTTGTTATGGGCCAAATCAGATAGAAGAAGGTGTTCTGCACCCCAATGGATGCCCTCATAGGTCAAGCATTCCTTTTATGTGCAATGGATGGAGACCCTTCATTTTCAAGAGAGGAACAAGATGATATGCATGGTGTTAAGCATGCAACATTCACCTAAGGGGTTGCTAAATATTTTATTATCTTCATTTAATGTCTACACTTTATGTGAGGTTATGATTTATTTAGAAATTTAATTATGAGTTGTAGTTGGGTAAAAGATTTATTTTTTCTAAGAGCGTAATTACAACCAGACCATATATTAAATAACCAAACATAAAGAAACTATGAAGAGGCAAGCCATTTATATTGCACAATTTAAACAAAATAATAATCAACTTTATAAAACTAGTGTAAAAGAATAAAAGGTTATTGTGATTGAGTACCATTGTACAATCCGAAAAGAAAAATGGGTAGTCGAGCTCTACCCTTATACAACAAAGATTACAAAAGAATAATTATAATTAAGGCTGAATACATGCTATAGGGGTCTTCATCTTCATTATTCATGTCTCATTCATTTCTTTATATCTCCATTTGATTTAATTTGCTCCACTTCAAAGGCACAACATGGCCCCAGGACAAAGCCTTCTAGCCAATGCTCATCCTTATCCCCCCATAACATTAATCCTAATTCCTAATTGCAAAATTACATTTAAATGAAAAGAATAAATCTAACTACACTACAAAATAGAGGTTAGCTAAACATACATTCCACCCAAGTAGTTACATGTATAATTTGGACTTAGCACCTTGTACATGGGTAACCAAGTCCACTTGTCCTAATTTGAATTATGCTCAGGGGCTTAAGTAACCTGTAAAAGAGTATTTATATTTATTTTAAGCACTTCTTAAGCATAATCTTCTACAAAAAATATAATTAGGCTAATCACAGCCTAACATCTAGTCTACGAAGCATACACCTAACATTCAGTCTAAAATAATACACCACAAAATAAAAAATATATCAAATCATACACCGCCCTAACATAAAGCTAAAAGTGGTGACTTAATTCTAATGTGTGTGTTAAGGCTTGTGTGGTATGTCTTAACTAGGCTTTAGAGTTAAGATTTTCTAAGTGTAGAAAGATTCAATTTAAAGGGTGGTTTCACTTCAAGTGCTTTAATTAATTGGAAAATTTTACTTAAATGTTTTCTTTTATTTCTTTTGACCTACACAAAATAACTAAATGTTATAAAGATAAGGAAAGAGAGAATCTCTCTTTTTTATCCCTACCTTAAGCAACATCTAAAGAAAATTAATTAATCAATTTTTTTTAGTGAATGGCTTATTACATATTTTAATTAATTTAGGCTCACTTTAAATAAACTCATTCAATAAGAAAGGAATCTTAAGGTTAATTGGGATGAATTACTATCACATAACATATATACTTTTATTTCTTTCCATCATATATAGTATGCATATGGTTAAGTCCTAAACATACCTATACATGCAATTTATACTTTAGCATACTTAAATGATGAATGTAAGCAAATGTATTTAGAATTGATATTTCATTTGGTTAAATTATTTTGTCATTTTATTTTAAAGTTCTATCTAAATTCTTATACAAAAGCATAAGGAAAGAACTTAAAATTATATGATTAATCAATTCAACCACTTTAACAAAGTATGAATGCATTTTTTTTTTTAATAGAAAAAGGGATTTTCATTCATTAGCCAAATGTACACACAAATGTATAAGAGTTTTAAGCAAGTACGTTGTCATTGTTTTACACCAAGGGACTGACGTAGGAATCTCCTTAGGGCTATTTAAAGGCGTGCATCCTTGGGATGTCCAAACTAATATACCCACTATCCTCAGATACATACAGATGTATAAGCAACTATAAGAATGAAAATGATGCAAAAGTAGAATTGATTTGATTAATTTATGGTTTTCATCCACTAGGGGTATCACACATTCATATATATATATATATATATATATATATAAGAATTTTAAGTAGGTACGATGTCATTGTTTCGCACTAAGGTAGTGAGGTAGGAACCTCCTTAGGGCTACTTAAAGCCACGCGTCTCTGGGATGTCCAGACTAATATACCCAATGTTCTTATATATATGTGAATGTACAAGCAACTATAGAAATGAAAACTATACAAAAGTTAGATTCAATTTAATTGATTTATTTGTGTAAATGAATTAAATCTTTATCTAAATTCTAATTTCAAAGACACATAAGAATGAAATCAAGTAAGTACGTCACCATTATTCTGCACCAAAGGAGTGAGATAGGAACCTCCTTAGGGCTACTGAAAGCCATGCGTCCCTGGGATGTCTAGACTAATATACCCGCTAATATTCTTACTTATGCAAATCAATATATGAATATAAGAAAGAAACTTCACTTCATACACTAAGTTTATATTCACATGCACTTCCTATATATACATGACTAAAGTCACAACACATATTCTTATCCATTAAGAAGCTTTTTGAAATATGTTTAAGATTTAGTGGTGATAATAGCCACACATAATTTTAATTAAGTCAACACATACAAATTGGCATAAAGAAAATCATTTCTTATCTAATTAATTTTTGAAAAGAATGAATGCATAACTACAAGTGGCATACAATATTTTAATATGATTGAAAGAAAATAAAGAAACACAAGCATGTAATTTTCATTCAATTCAACTAATTCCTAAGACCAATCACATTAAACAGGCTTATTTAAAATAAACCAATGTTTGTTAAAGCCATTTTTAATTTCATATTTGATTTGATTTATGAAATGTGAAAGAGGTTTGCTGGTCTTAATCCCATTCTCATATGTGTGAGTTAATTTGATTCAATAAAAAAGTAATTAGGTTGATTTTATGGATTGATTAAGTTAAGCATGGAATAAATCAATTAATTAACCCTTAGCTATGTTAGCTTAAGGTAATCAATTACACAATTATGAGCTAATATGATATCCAACAACATGGAAAGTAAATAGCAATGCTCCTTTAAAATGAAAGAGGCCTAATTCAATTAGCTCATAATTATTAATTAATTAAGCTTAAGGATCTCACTTAATTACTCTTATGATTTTCTCACACATGTGAGATAACCATAATTTTTTTAGCTCTCTCTTTAAGTTATTGAACACCCAAAGAGCTACCCAAGAGTTAATTAGAGAAGTAAATTCAATCAAATTAATTTAAGTTAATTAATTATCTAATTAAATCTTAATTATCCTTAATCAACAATATGAAATGGATTTAGGGAAAGAGATAAAGAAGGGAGCCTAAGTTTCAATCCTTAAATCCTTTCAATTAGTTAATTAAAGTTCAGGTACAATTTGAATTTTGATTGATTTTGTTAATTAATTAATTAATGGGTTTTAAATGATCAATTATTTAAGAGGGAATGGAGAAGACTTAAGGAAAAGATTGAAAGAGGGGGGTCCCAATCGATTTCCCTAAATTTCATCATCATTAATAGAGGTTAATAAGCTTAACTGCTTGACTAATTTATTATTCATTTGCTTAATTATCATTAATTAAGATAGGAGAATAATTAAGGCTTAATCCATTAATTTCCCCAATTAATTATCCAATAAATCCCGAGAAAAATAGGGGAGGCAGAGATCATCCCCTTAAATAACTCTAAAAGTTTGAAATTAATTGGATAATTAATCAAAGAGTAATTATGCTAATTAAATTTTAATTAAATCTTAATTAAGCATAAATTAGTATTCAAAATTAATTAATAATAATTTTAATGGATTCCCCTTTAAAATACCTTTAGAATGAGCCCTCATTTATATTTTTTTATATTTTTCTATAATTAGTTATGAATTTGAGAAGTTTCAATATCAAAAAGGATTAATTAACCTAATTAACCCCCTAATCCCGTCAGCACCACATGGCGGCTGACGCGATGCTCTTTTCATGTGGCGCGACAGGATTAGTTATTTAAGTTGTCACGTCAAATGCTGACTCGGATGGCAGTGGAACACATTTTTTTCCTGAGCCATCTAATCTAAGATTGAACGAACATGATTAAACACGGGATTCGAAAGGAGAAAAGAGGTGTTCACCGCGGTGATCGATTAGCCTATATTCGATCACGAGAATAGACGCCTATGATCCTCTTCCGTGAGCGAGAGAAGGATGTTATTCATCGATCGTTGCTTGATCCAAGCATTGTGAGCTCGAATGGGGATCAAATTGATCCTACACCTTCGGGAAAGGTCAACAAACACATCCAACGGTGGAGATCACACGAGATGCAAGTTTCCTTCATAAAGGACCAACCTATTTTAAGCTAAGGTTCAGTTTCAATGACATACCGCACTAAAGCTTAAGATCGACGATTCCAACGATTGAGAAAACTTCATTTGCTAGAAAATAAGCCCTGTTGGGCCTCACTTGGTTTGATTTGGTATGGCTTGCTTGGAAGAACAACCCACGACATGTAAGCAATCAGCCTTGATCAAACTCCACCCTCCGTTCATCGAGAAGCTTGGGAAATAATTCATTTCGGCTCGTCTAGGTCCAAGGATGGTATGTGCAAAATTAATTGCACTTTGGTTGTGAAATGGGGAAATGGAAACCACTTGTTTGCTCCCCTATTTCATTTTCATGTAAAATCGAGAATAGGGAATTTGGGGAGCTCAAAAATGCAAGGAGAAGCTCTAAGATGTCTCTCCTTAGCTACTAGAGTTGAATTGAGTGTGATTGTGTGTGTTTAAGTGAGAATGAAGGGGGTATACCCCTTCCTTCCTTGACTAGGAAGATGATGATGGTTTCTAGTTTATTGGATCAATGGCTATGATGGGGAGCTTGATTTGGGCAGAGACTCACTCCACTTGGCCTCTCATGAGTTGAGGAAGGGTGGGAGGTGGCTGCCATGGGAGTAGTGGGTGTCCTTAGTGGTTTGAAATGCTCCAATGGGAATGGGGAGGTGATTTCACCTCCCTTGAGTCATGGCCGACCCAACCACCCTTAGGTCAGGTCATCCATAATCCTTGGTGCCTAAGTGGACCTATTAATGGGTGTCAAGTGGCCAAGGGATAAAGATGCAAGTGTTTTATCTCATGGGATGCCCTAGACCTAAGGGAAAAGTGGTCATTTGGCTATGGGTTTGATTTGGGCAGATTTGAAATGGGTCATAAGTGGGTTAGCCTAAATTTCAAGTGATTGGAGTTCATTTGGTTTGATTTGGCTTGATTTGACCTATTTAGGTCAAATTGAGTTAGGTTGGGTCAAGTTGACCAATTGGTCAAATTGGGTCAAACCAATGGTTAGGTCAAGTGCAATTGGCTAATTAAAAATGATTGTATGCTTTGGTTTGGTTTAATTTGGAATTAATTTAGATTTTGGCTGATTTGACCTAGGTTAGGTTAGGACGATCAATTGGTCAAATTAGTCTCAATAATAGCTTTGGTCAAGTACAATTACCAATTTAGAATGAACTTGAACCATTGGTTGCATTTGATTTGGGTTGGATTGTGATTTGACCTATTTTGGCTTTTTAGGCCAATTTGAGTCAACTTGGGTCAAATGGCTAATTGTACTTGATTTGGCCCAATTGAGGGTTTGATCATGTTCAATCATTTATTATGAATTGGTTTAAGTCGAAGGTTTCAGTCAATTTGGCATATGGTGTATTTTTGGCTAGTTTAGGTTTCATTTGGGCTAAAGGTTAACTTGCTCAACATGCTAGGTTGACTTGGTTTGACCTAATTCAAGAAAATTGATTAACCTAGGATGATTGTTGGTCATGATATGAGGTTTGGATGGGCTTAGTTCAACCCAATTTGGGTTGGATTAGAACTTGGCTCAAAAAGGTCTTTTAGGTCACTTTGGGTCAAGTGGACCTAAATGGGTCAATTAGCTTGATCATGGCTTGATTTAAGTTTAGTTGTATTGATAAATGGATTTGAGATGGAAATATAAATCCAATTGCAAATGGTTTGGAATCATATGGATTTTGGTTCATATGACAATCTCAAGTCAAAAAGGGTTAACTTGGGCTTGACTTGCGTTAGCTTGATTTTGGCTTCATAATTGTAGTTTATATTTATATTTAAAAATATGATTGAAGAAATGATTGAATTATGAAGAAATCGATGAGTTTTAAATTGATTCGGGTGTCATTTAGCAAAGTTCAAGAGATTGACTAAAAATGCTAAAATTGGAAATTTGATTTTATTTGGGTTTGACTTTGATTATTTGGATTTATATTTCATTTATATTTGGGAATATAAATGAAAATATAAATGGTTCATGAGAAAATCACTTTTGGAGTGATTTGAAGGCAAATTTGACCAAGCTTATGGGTGTAGGTCAAAAGGGCTAAGAAAGGAAACCTATTTAGTTTGATTTGATTTTGCTCATCAGAAGGTGGATTTTATTTATATTTGTGAATATAAATGATGGAACAATTGATTTATAAAGAAATCAGTTGAGTTTGGGATAGTTTGGATTGATATTTGGCTAAGCTTATGAGAGTGGTTCATAAAACTTAGAAGGGAAATTTGATCTTGGATTTGATTTGAGATTGATTTGTTTGGTTTGGAATTTAATTTATGATTTGATTTGAAATTGAATTGATATTTGAGAAAATCAAATGAATTGGGATTGATTTGGATTTGGTTAAAGCTAAGTCTATAGGATGAAATCAAAGGGCTTAAGAAGGGTTTTAAATTTGTGTTTGATCATATTTTTAATCATTTTGGTTTTGAATTTAGATTTAGATTTGATATTTGAGTTAGATTTGAGATTTAGTTTGAGAAGGAAAGCACGGATTGGGTTTAGGCAATAGGGTAGGTAAGTTTCCTAAGTCCCTAAGGCATAACCTATTCCTATGTCTAACCCTTCTAAGTCTTTAGGCTTAGGTTGAGTGCTCACCTAATCACCAGAAGTGTCTTAAGACTAAAGAGCTCTTAGTGTCTATAAGAGTCCTAGATCTATGATGAGGAAGTTGAGAACTCACTCCAATGTGAGGTCAAAAGGCATGTTGTAACAAACCTTTTCCTTCTTAGGATGTACCAGTATACTATTTGATAAAGTAAGTTCCTTGTTTCGATAACTCTTTTCTACCTAATCTTTGAAGACAAAATAATCTTCAATTGGGTATCTTATAAGTCTTTGAAATAGAAAATAGTTGGAATCATCAACTTTGTCTATCTGATTCGATCGATGTGGCTTTGGCAATTATAATCCTAATTTTATGACGTGTTTAAAGATCTTAGTAGTATTATTTTATTTGTGTCATTCTTCTTTAAATCATGCAACTTAGATTGTCTTCCTTTCCCAAAGGGATTATTATTATAGTTAGTATTAAGGCCTTTTTACTTGGGGAGCTTTTCGAACTTTTCTATATGATCTAATAATTCTTAGAATGTATTGATCATAACCATAACTAGATATGGGGCCATTTGATCATCAATATTTCCCTTGAGAAGTTCTATTATATGCTTTTTTGTGAGCTGCTGATCACATTTCATACTTAGATTCCTCCACCTTATAATGTATTTTGTGACACTTTCATCTTTCCTTCTCTTTTCCAAGGAAAAATCTGTTATAGTTACTTTCTTGGTTGCACCTGTAGATCTCTTGATAAAGAGTGTTTCTAACTCGATGAAGGTTTTTACTGAGACATTGGGTAACTTAGCATACCACTCAAAGGTTGTGTTAGTAAGACTATTAACAAATTATTGCAAAAGTAAGGCGTCATTCCCTCTAGTATTTTCACAAGTGGCTTTAAATTGGCCAAAGTACTGTAGTAGATTTTTTGTGCCCAAAAAGGTGTCAAATTTTGGCATAGTGTACCCTTTAAGATATTGTACTTGGTCATATTGGCCAAGTATGGTCGGCCTTTCCCAAGTCATTGTTCAATAGTTTCTAAAGTAATGATTGCTTTGACTTTCTAGCTAATGAGATCTTCCACTTAGGATTTAGTAATTACATCAACTTCTTGGAGAGCAGTTAATGTAACTTCTCTTAGGGGTTCCTGCCTTTGAATTGGATCTATTGGCAAGTTGGGTGAAGTATTTTGCATGCATCCAGTTTCAACTGTTGGATTAATCCTCTCCAATGGATTCCTTGGAGGTATTTACTACGTTGTAGATGCAATAAGGTTTACTTGACCACATAGCTCTTTCATCAACCCCTTCATCTCATCAAGATGATTGTTGAGCTGGCTGATTTCTTGGTCTCTTCTTTAGACTTGAGAATCCATTTGTCATTGCAACCTTCTTACAACATCGGTTAGCTCTTTAATTACTTAAACTTCTACTTGAACTTCTTTTCTGGGTTCTTATTGATTTGAGTTTTCTTGATGTTCTTCCTCAATTTATTATTTAAGTGTCATGCTTTTATTTCATAAATGTGTATCGACCCTGTGGATAACTTTAACTTCTATGCAATCCATATCTTCATTATTTTGGAAGTCTAAGATTTGTTGCTCTTATTGAATGGAAAATACTCATCTTTCCAGAAGAATTGATTATATATGTCATCATCCACTGGTTGACTGTTACAGATCAACATTTCCAATTGATGATAGGAGATTTAGTTCCTTTGTCATCTGGTAGAGTTGGTTCATATTGAATAATCTCATCCTTGATGACTTGGGACATTTTAGGTACCCAAATTGATCGTAACCTTTCAGTGGTGGATCTCTGGGAATACATCCTAAATGTCACACCTTGATGTTCACCAGATAGATGCTTTTCTTTTTTTATGGGGTTGTCAGGCCCTTCCAACTAAGTACCCTTGTACTTAAGGGCTCATTTTTGGTGCTCACTGACCATTAAACCCCTAGGTCTTAAGTTCTTCTCAAGGCAGGCATGATATTTTTCAATATTCCCACCTCACTTAGAGTATTAATTTGTTGGGTTGGGAACCTAATCACCAACTTTTTAATTCTTCTTTAAAAGTTTCTATTTTTAACAGCCTTCAAAATTTTATAGATTTTGGAGAAATTGGTATCCTCTTTTCGTGTATGTTCATTTTAAAAAGACATCTTTATAACTCCTTCGAGTTATTCCTTTTGAACTATTGAATTGGCTCATAGTTATTATTAGTGGGTATTTTTGCTTCCACTAGGGTATGTTTATAACAGGCAAACTGACAGCTCTACAACCACCATTATACTTTCTTCGAGCTCTCCTAAACATTTTGGTACCTAAGGAAGATGCTTCATAATCATGCTTACTTGGAGTAAAAGTAGCATATTGTAGGATAGTAGGCTCCCCTGATGCACTGCTAAGTGGATTAATGATGATATACTTTAATTTGGGCTTAACTGTGATCATATCTTTAGCAGGCCTTATCAGAATTACCTTTAACAACCTATGAAAGATAGAACTCCTCTTTGAGGTTAAGGATTTAAGCTTTAGACTGGTTAGGTAGTGAACACATTCGGCCTCCTTCCTTTGTTGAATGCCTTTGGCATTCCAATTCTCTTAATGATATACCCAATTATAAGTCTAGCAGGTAGAAATTGAATGGCCATAGAATTCATTCTAAGCTAGAGAATAGCTCTAGCAGAACTAGTGTTGATTATAGTTTAAGGGAATCTAATAGTGGACCCCTCTCCTAATTCGATAGTTATTATGTTTGTGAAATTTTCTATTAATAAGTTTCAAACCTAGTCATAAATCTAAACTTTTAAAAGAATATAACCCAATATTTAAGTCTATGACGACACTATATATTTATTTTTTTTCAACCAAAGATGGAGAGAGAAGTAATACTCACTAGAGCTGCTAGAAATTTGATTGCTCAGAAAAAAAACATCCTTTTGGAAACTCTCTGCCATCTTTATTGGGATGAGTAGGAGTATGTTCTTCATTAGGCTGATTAATATATATTCAAGCAGATTTCCCCTAATATTTTGTTAAGTTTATTTGGACATGGGTATTACTTTCTATGAATGCAAGCATTCATAGTTAATTACCTCTCTTACTATATTAAGATAGCACTCTTGATTAAGGTTGGAAACAAACATATCTCCAATATTAATTAGTGTCTAGGGATGTGTGTGGCATGGCATAAATGATTGTCTAAGAAAAATAAGAGGGTAGTCCTGATCAAGATCCCATGGTTCTGTCATCATAGGATTATATTATTCTAGTCTACTAACATCAAAGGGCTATCAGTCATAATGTCCATGGAGTCTAATTAGCAGACATGGGTTGTCTCATTTTAGATATCTTGATTAGACTAAAGTTATAGTATAGGGGTTGTGGTCTAGGGATGTTCGCATGAAAAATGGATAGATGGACTTGTCTTACATTTATAGAAAAGCTAGAATATGGGGAATGTTCTCATTGCTAACAAGCAGATTGGGCTTACACACTTTGAGAAATTCCTAGTAAGAATATTCACATGGAGAATGAATAGATTGGGCTTACATCCCTTAGAAAGCCATTTAGATATAGATTGTTTGTATGTTGAACATGTAGATTGGACTTACATCCCTTTGGAATGCCAGTAGGGTGAAGAGGCTTGCTTGGAGAACATATAGATTAGGCCATGCTTCGACGTTATAAACATAGTGTTGTAGCTCTTAAGCACCATAAAAATAATATAAAGGGATTGACCAATGCCGAGGTGTTGTAAAAGTGGTGCTACAGTGCCAGTCAAAAAGTCATTCAAATACCAACAAGCTGGCAGGTGCATTTAATAGAAAAGAACATAACTTTTGACCAACGTCGAGGCGTTGTGTCACTACGATGCTCCATCAATGTTTGACATGTTTTTCAATTCTAGTCGATTACAGAATTAATGTTAATAAATAGTAAAAAGTGCCACTTTTTGATCGACATAGTAACCATTTTTATTGAGTGACCAGCACCTAGGCACCACATGTAGAGTGTTGTGGCACTGGTCCTAAATCTTAGAAATTGAGAGGTCAGTGCCTCAGCAGTATCAGATCAGCAGTGTGGTGTTGGGTCCAATCTATAAATAAGACCCATAGGTTGCAAATTTTTCATTCTAAAACTTTGGTTCCTTTTTAGAGTTCTCTTACCCTTTCCCTTCTTAACTTGCATTCTACTTTAAGAAAGCCAACATGCTATGAAATACATCAATAAGGGCAAGAAGGAGGCAACTATCAATGACACTAGCAGGTTCGTTATTGTAGAGGCAAAGAAATGATACCACCACACTCTCCTACACAAACATCTCATGCTGGAGAGGAGCTTCTACAATCCGGGTGAGAAAGTGAAGAGGATTATCAATGAATGAGGCTGGGAGAAGCTAGTTTATGACAACAACTCCTACGTCATTTCCATGGTGCGAGAATTCTTCACTAATGCAAAGAAGCGCTAGAATAATAAAGTTTTCATCTTAGAAAACTAGTAAGTTTTCATAATAGTACTATTAATGCATATTATAATTTACAACATGTAGTGTACGATCAATATCTCTTCTATTACAATTATCATTCTAATTTTGATTAAATTATTAATTTCCTCATTGTTAAAAATTTTACTGTCTTGTGGAAAAGATGGGAGGAAAAGATTATTATTTTTTCTGCCACTGGCCTCACTACTGAGGCCACAGATTAGCACTATTTTATTTTTGTCAAGTTAATGCCCATTAACAATATCAGTGATGTGATTAGGGATAGAGTCATTTTGAATTTTGCAATTCAAAGGGCTTTACCATAGATGTAGGAAGGATCATTTATAACTCTATTTGTAATATGCTTAGATGTAGTACTACTGTAGGATATCGTCATTCTTCTTTAATTTATTATTTGTGTGTTGCAGTGGGTGTGCAAGGGGAGTTTGATGAAGATGTCCTAATTCAAAGGGATCCCCTAACTAAAAGAATAATTGAAGGATTTGGCTTGAGGATTGAGATGGGAGAAAGCTCACTTTCTCCTCAGTCCAGACCTAAATCCTCTAAGACCTTAAATGAGCTACTCCAAGAAATTAGAGGACAAGTCTCAAATTTAAGGAAAAAGGATAGTGAAACCAATGAACAGCAACAAGAATTGGAGAGCAATTTGACCATCATATGGTTCAGCAGTAGTAATAATTTTTATGCATGGTTGAGTTTAACTCAACATGTGTTCATATGTTTGAAAAATATGGCTTTCATGCGGGCTTGAGTCAAGCTTCTTTTCTTACAGTACCTTATTATCACCCTTTTGTGAGGACCCCGCTAGAGCTGGACGAAAAAGAAGAGGTGGAGGATTATAGTGAATTTGACTATTAATTTTCCCCTCCTTTTCTTATTGTTTTTATTTTTCACTTTTTTCTTCTCTTTTATGTATTTATTTATTGAAAAAAATTTAATAAATTTTAGCATTAATAAAAATATATTTATTTTTATGCTTTATGTTTGTCTCTATTATGTGGAATGCTCCATAATTTAAAAGCTTAATAATAAATTTTTCAATTCTAAAATGAACAATATTAATGGCTCAGTGCCTCGATGCTGTAAAAATAGTGCTTTGGTGCTCTTAATTGAAAGACATAAGTTCAAAACTTGAGAACTTAGAGCTTCAATGCTACATGGGCAATGTTGAGGTGATGTAGATGTTACTTGGGCTTAATATTAGAGAAATTAGTGCCTCAGTGTTATAATATGAGCAAATTGGCGATATTAGTTGGGTGCCTAAGGTTTAATTTCTCGAGAGTGTAATGCCTCGATGTTGTCAGATAAGTGTCTAAATTTTAATTTTTTTCGAGAGCAAAGCACCTTGACACTGTGATATTAACTCTATGGCATTGTTAAATGAGTGTCTAAAGTTTACTTTTTTGGAGAGCATGGCACCTCAGTGTTGTAATATTAGTACCATGGAGCTGTCAGAAGTGCACCTAAGGTTCAAAATTCCTAAAGACTTAGTGCCTTAACGCTAGAACTTTAGCTCTTTGGCACTATTTCATCAATGCCTAAGGTTTAATACTTTAAAAGTTTGACAATATAATGCCTTAGCAATGCTCAGTTTCATGGATTTTAGTATAAAGCACCATTCTTCCTTGCCCCAGATCCAAGATCGATGAATGGGGAATTTAGTTTCACATTGGAATCAAGTTCAATAGTGGATTGGATTTCAAAATGTAGTGCATTGGTGTTGGAAAAATAGTGTTACGATGCTAGAAAAATAGCAGTACGGCACTGGAAAAATATAGCCAAAGTGTTGTTCTAAATAAATTTCTTGATTTTGTACCTCGAGAGGATAGCAATGTGTCACTAAAAAATATAGCACTGTGACACCACAAGTAAGAGACTAACCCGAAAACTTAGCATTGCGATGCTAGGGTTTTAGCACCTTGGAGCTACAAGGCGGAGTGCCAAGGACATCATTCCTGAGGGCTCAATGTCATGGCATCGAGACTTAGCACCTTGACGTCGTAGAGTGGGAACTCTACCTTTTGAACCAAATTCTTGGAGAATTTAATTAGATATTATAAAAATTTGATGACATAACACTTAAGAAATGCTAGATTTTATTGTGTTTTAGTGCAAGAAGCACTCTTCCATCTTGTTACAGATCCAAGATCAACGGAGGGAGGATTTTTAACTCACACCGAAACCAAGCTCAATGGCGGAGGTCTTCGAACTTAAAATTCTTGAGATTTTGCACCTAAAATATCTTTTAAAAAACTAAGTTCTTCTCCTTTACTTCGTATCTAAGATCAATGGTGGGAGATTTTTTAGTTCTCACCGAGTCCAAGATAGATGGTGAAAATTCCCTAAATTCTCTTCAAGGTGGGAAAAATTATATAAAGGAACATTTTGAAGAATCTTTACTTGGAGTTAATGACAATCATCTTTAGTTTTGTTTTGTGCGGGAGGAAGACACCCTTGTACAATGCAAGAAATACATTATGGAGAGAAGAGAGTGCTAGAGAATACTTGGAGTAGAGAACGATGGCAATAAAGTGAGCAGTGAAAAAGGCAAAAGAAGAAGTGAGAGTGGGCAGTCCCCCTTATTTTTATAAAAGTTTTGAAAAACTATTCTCGCACTTTCTTAGGCAATTTTTCAACCCCTAATTATTCCCTTACTCATCTCTTAAGTAGTTATTATTGTTGGAGAAGCAGTTCATAACAAGGGTTAGTTTTCTTGCTTCTAAAATTGAAAGCCGTTGTGACAACACCGACATGCTGGGATTATAGCACGACACGATGTTGCTTATGTATACAATTGGTGGGGGTGATTTGAGTTTCTAGATTATGTAAGACAATGACAACACCACAGTGCCCAAGGTTGGGATGATTTATTTATTAATATTTTTTTAGATGCAAAAAATAATGAGCCTTCTTGAGATGACAAATGTAATGGGGATAATGAGAATAAAAAAAATCCTTGAGGTTGATACATATAAACCTATTCATGTAGATCCTCATGCAGAAAGGTGTTTGAAATATCAAACTAAAGAATGGGCCAATTATGAGTGAGAGCCATGACTAAGGGAATTTCAATGTTAGGGAGCTTAGCGACAGGGCTGAATGTCTCAGTATAATCAATACCAAATTCTTGTTTATAGCCTTTTGAAACCAATCGAGCATTGAATCGAGGAACTTTCCTATCAGCTATAGTTTTGGTTCTATAGATCCATTTATAGCCTAAAATTATAGCATTTGGTAGAAGAGGCACCAAAACTCAAGTTTCTTGAGATTGCAATGCATAAAATTTAGAGGACATAGTAGCCTGCCAATGAGCATGTGCCTTAAAATAATAGGTTGGATGAAGAGGATTGGTAATCTAGGTATTTAAGGTGAAGATCATTTTGGGCTTGAGATTTCTAGTGTTCGATTGGGTGATCATAGGATGGACAGATGTATGAGGAGCTGGAGGATTAGGGAAAGTATGAGTGAAATTAGATGATAGACTGTTTGTAGTGGAAGGGGAAACATGAACGAAGATGGTGGTAGAGTGTCATCAGACAAGGAGGAAGGATGAGTTGATGAGGTAGTTGTTGTTGGTGATGATTGAGAAGGAACTAATGTGAGAGAAGTAATATATGACTATTTGGTGGTGGTTGTAGGTGAGTTTGAGGTAATGGAAAGTGGAGTAATGGCATTGAGAAAGATATGTTTATTAAAAAGAACATGTCAAAATATAATGTACTTATGAAATTGAAGATGGTAGCATCTATAGTCTTTGTGGTAGGAGTAGTAGCCAAGAAATAAAAAATGGGAAGATTTTGGAGCTAGTCTGTGAGGAGAATAGGGATGTAACCAGAGATAATAAAGGCAGCTAAAAATCTTTAAATGAAATTTTTTTGGTTTGGAATTGTAGAGTAATTGAAATGGAGAATGAAAATTAGTGGATGTTGATGGTAACCAATTTATAAGGTAAATAATAGTAAGCACTGCATCATCCCAAAGATGATAAGGTAGGCGAGCATGTAAGGAAAGTGCTCTAGAAATTTTAATAATGTGATGATGCTTTTATTCAGCCACCCCATTTTTTTTCACAGGTATGGGGCAGCTAAATTGATGTAATATAGTAGAGTTAGCTAGGATATTTTGAAACATTCTGCTGGAATATTCACCATTGGCATCTGATAAAAGTATTTTAATTTTAGTATTGAATTAAGTTTCCACCATGGCTTTGAAGTGATAAAATTTAGAAATAGTTTCAGATTTATTCTTCATAGGATATTGCCAAGAAAACTGAGAAAAATTAGTAAAAAAAATAAAATAATATCTATAGCCATTAGAAGAGGTAATTGGGCATGGACTCCATACATCAGAATGTATAAGTTCAAATGGAAAAATACATTTATTTGCGGATAAAGGAAAGGAATGCTTATGGCTTTTAGCTATATGACAAGAATTGCAATGTGTGGCAGCTTTCGAGATAAACAAAATACCTTATGTTTACGCTATGCGAGTAAGAGTTGGAGGATGCGGACAACCAAGATGATAATGCTAGAGGTTTGTGGAGTCTAGTGTGGAGGTGAATGTAGATGGACTTTTGATGGGATGATGCTGACAAGGAACGCGAAGGGCCCAATAGTAGAATTTAATTTGTTTTCCGATCTTTGATGTAATAATAAATGACATCAAATGAAATGGAATAGAAATTTTCAATGTCGAGATGATGAATAGAAATAATATTATGATATATTTTTGGGACATGAAGAAGAGAAGATAGGTAAAGCTTACAATTGGGTGTGGGAAGAATTCCCTTTCCTATGATAAAGATCAGAATTGTTGACTATTGCCAACTGTGACATGGTGATTTCCTTAATATTCCTGTGGTTGAAGATTTGAATCATAGGTGAAATGAGATGAAGCTCTGAAGTTGAGGTACCAGTCAGATGATGGTGTAGAGGTATTGGCAATGAAAGCTTGGGATGAAGAGGTAGAGGATTGTTTATTATTGCAATTTAAATTTGTGTTTTGCAACATTTAATTGCAGTGTGACCTATTTTGCATAAAATTTGATACTAAATACGTTGGAAATTGGTGTGGCCTCCTCTTGATTTATGGAAAGGTGAATGGTTTGGAGTGATAGAAGAGTCACGAGCTGATTGATTAGTGGTTGTTTGTTTGCTAAATTTCATTAAGACATTATAAGGGTCAGTGGTATTTCACATAGAAGAGTGATCTATAGGTCCAGATCAAGATCATTGGCGATATTAGTTTCTTTTCTACAAATTAGAGAGTAAAAAATCATCTCAACTCAGGGGTTGAAGATTGGTTCTAATTACAGTCTTGAATGCTTGATAAGTGGATGGAAGACCATTTAGTCAATAGAGTATAATGTATTTAAGATCAATGGTGGAACCCACGATTATGATAGTATAAACTTTAGATTTAATTTTAGGTGGGTATTGATGCATAGATTGCTTTTTCATGGAAGTGTAATGAAGCTCATTTTTTAGTTGAATCACTCGAGAACAATTTGTTGATTACAACCAATATTGCAGAGTGTTTCAAATTTCAATACAAGAATTGTGATTAAGAATGTATGGTAGCAAAGGTTCAATGATAGTAGAGAACAATGTGACTGCTAAATTTTGATCTAGTAACATCCAAGTATTATGCAGGATTTAGAATAATTATACTAGCTGCGATAGTAATTTGGTGAGGTGGACAAGGTATCAAGCCATCAAGATACTCTTCAAAATCATTTGCTCAAAAAAATTTCAAAATTTGAGAGCTCCAAATCAAAAAAAAAAAATTTGGAGTCAGATGAATATTGATGACATTTTTTATGGTGATCATCAAAAACTTGAGTTGAGGAGGAATAGAGGAACTACTAACCAATAACATAGAAATTTCTTCATTTCTTGTAGAAGTTTCAGAAGTCATATCAGCAAAAAAAATGGCACAAAAGAGGAATTAGATCGAAAGAGGAGACAGAGAAGTGTCGTGAGACAAATCAGGCTTTGATACCATGATAGAATTTGGAATGCTGAGGTCAAAGTTATATTTACATTCAGCTCATTTACATAGAGAATGCACGCATGTTTATATAGAAGCCAGCTAAGAAAAGACAAATATCAAGCAATTGTTAGGATGAGTCAAGCAGTTAAAGATTAGTGGATGAGATCATGCTATAACCAATTATATGAGGCAAATTGTATACCAGAATAATAGATTATTTGTTTGCTATCTGATTTGATTCCCTTAACACTTCTTAATCTTTGGGGTGAAGATAATATATGCTTTCCATCTAATTATTCATTGTGTGAAAACAAGTGATCTCCTTTGATTCTTTAGATTGATAATTATGGGTGTCGTAGGTGACTATGCATAGGTTTTGAAAGAGAGCCAATGGGACAGATTTACTTAAAAGTGGTGCCTGCACTATGATTGGAACTTAGTGAGTTCCTTGATAGGGAGAGAATTATATTCCTTTGACCAAAGTCATTATACCTTCATTGCTTGCAACATCTAGCAAAAACCATTCCTCCCTCAAGTGCATATGGTCCTTCATGAAGTTTATCAATGACGTTATTCTAGTAAGGCTAGCCTTTTTTAGCTGAAGTTCACTTTTCATCCAATCAGTTAGAGTCTTATGGTTCATTAGGGCTATGAGTCCAAACTCAATGAACCAAAGAAGTTACAATAAGATAAAGTTCCTAGGATTGCATTAGATCAAGAAGAAACTTGAGTAATGGGATGAAGTTGAAGGAGAAGTGTGGGCTCCAAAAATTTTTCACCGACCTTTCGACAATGATTGAATTGAAGAGAGTATGATTTGAGAATCTCAGTGTAATTTTCAAAAGGTAGATGGAGTAGTAGATAAGACACTACCCAGAGATTTTTGCCCTCATTTTGTGAGGAGTTTAGATCTAGTTCCAAGTTTTCTATAGGCACAAGCCCCTATAGTTAATTACCCTCCTAATAAGTGAGAGAGAACTTTCAATTAAGGTTAGTCATTAGGTCGCTTAATGCGTAGTGTATAGTAGCAGCATATGGAGTTTTAGAATTTAGATTATGAAATTCATCATTTTAGCTTAAACTATATGGTTAGGAGAATGATGATGTGTCATATCTAGATCTCATGGTTCCATCAGCAAATACACCCTAGTCAACTTAGAGGAGGTAGAATTTAACCCTGAAGGATCCTTATCAGCAACACATGGGTTACATCATCCAAGAAATCCTTGTAGATTTGGGGTGGTGTTTGTCTAAGGAGACATACTTAAGTTTACCTTAGCTGACAGAGGGTTGTTTTCCCTATCAAGTATACCTTATGATTCACAACTCAAAGGGTAGAGCCATTGGGGCATACAGGCTACGATCATGATCATAATATAATGGAGTCTTACTGACCAAGCCACTCGATCAGAGGACTTTGGTCATAACTGCATCATCTGTGGAGCCTATTGGCCAAGCCACACAGTCAGAGGACATTGTCCACATCCTTATTGGGAAAAGATTGGTTGAGAGAGAACATAATAGAATACTTGATTTGATATTAGCTTCTTTGTGGGCTAGAGTTTTTACAATTTGTCACCTCTGATAAATAATTATGGAAGGTGAATTGATTCAGTCTTGCTTTAAGCTTTTAATGATAGAATCTTATTTAAGTAGTTTTTAGATTGACACTTAACTTGAGTTAATTCATTTTAAAATTAGAATCACATTTTGATGGAAGTATCCCCTCTGGTTGAAATCACCATTCAACACAGCCATCATCGGGATAGTTAATTGATTGAATTGAATATATTTAAGAACTTTAGATCCCGTCGACTCTATTTAGCTCTTAACAGAGGATCAAATCTACTATCACATGACATAATTACCTTTTTATATATTTTACTAAGTTGAAATTTATATAATATATTTTTAGGTTTTGTTAACCTGGACCCCGTCCTAAGACTAAATCGGGAAGCAACTCATGCAGCGTCCTCAAACACATGAATTTAAATATTCAGCAAAGTGTCAGGGCCCATGTGGGTTTATTTAAGAATACTTTAATGTTACCTTCTATTTGCTTGTACAAAGAGTTGTGAATCCGGTGACATATTTACTTTGAATTTTTAAATGGTGCCTCTTGCCCACTTGCATTTGAATATTGCGGGTTCGGTGGCATTGAAGGCATTTTAAATTGATCTAATAGATTTTTAAATCTCTTGAAAATAATATTTAATTTCTTTCTTCTATTCATAGTTGTATAGTCATTGAATCTTCAACAGACTTTCAACTATATCTATTGATAATCCCTAACTCATTCAATCTTTCAATTTCATTAGGAATTTCATATGGATTCTTTGATTTTCTTTAATTTATTTGGAGTGAATTGTGATTTGAAAACTACTTTCCAATTCCAAGAATATCTTATGTACCCTCATTGGATAGTCGATCAAATCATCTTCTAAATCGATTAAGACGAGATATTGAAGTGCTAAATTTATATTTATTACCAACATATCTTGTTCACTTCAAATTCATTGAAACATACTTCTTAACAAGCTATTTGGGTTTACCAAAAATCCTTGTTCATATTTGCTACTGAAATATCAAAATTCACATTTGCTAGTAAGCCACATAATCAGCCTTCATTTGTAAACCAACTTGTAGAACTTAATGTAAATTTATTTGCAAGTTATTTCCATTCAGTCTTTACTTGAAATTAAATTTTTATATTCAATTGATCTCTATTGAAATCGCCTACCAATCTATTTTAAATTTTACATTTGAAAGCTATACTTCAACCATATTACAAGCTTTCGATAACCCAATTGTACATTCAAATGAATTTATGTTTGTAAAGTATCATTCATCTTCACTTAGTCAATCTTTTAAGTTTAGAATTGAATCTTATAAAAATTATTTGCCTCCAAGCCTTACAATTTAGAATTTAATTTGATGCCATCATTAATTTATAAGTTTGAGCTCAAAACTTACAATCAAATTGATTTATTTTGAGTTCAAATTTTTTTTAGAACATAAACTTTCAATTTTATGTCAAATTTATTTTAAGTTAATTTACATTTAATTTTCAATTTATCTATTTATTTAGGACTTTATATTTTATATTTAACTTAACATTAAATCTCCTATTTTTTTGTTAAGTCCCAAAAATTTGAGTAAATTTCAACAACCTCCCGGCATCATCCCAGCATTGGGAGTATTTTGGCTTACTCTATATGCCCTATTGAGTGTAGCGACCGACGTCTTATGACATCACAGCCATCTTCAAATCCACTATGCCCTATGGATATTAGCGGGGTCTTGAAACCTACATTGGTGTCCAAACTTAGGGATTAGAAAAATATAAAGTCTCATAAAATTTTGGCACCATTTTGACATATGGGAGCAACATCTAACATTTTTTGGCTTACTCGGTACACCCTATTGAGCGTAGTGAGTGGTGTCTTGTGACACCACAGCCGTCTTCGCACTCGCTATGCCTTATGGGGCATTCACGGGGTCTTGGAACCTGCAAAAAGAAACACATACACATATACTATTTTCACACATTTTCATACACATCTACCAATTGTATCTTGAAATCTTATTTCCTATTTTGGATGAGGCAAAGAGAGGCAGAGAGAGGAAAGATCCTCTTTTTTTTCTTTTTTTTATCATAAGTTTAAATAACTCCTCTTCGGAACATCCTACTTTAGCTTCAAGCTCTTTCTCCTTTTGGTGTCAAAGTAAAGCTCCTTCCTTGACTTCTGTTCCTTTCTTTTACTCGTATCACTGGTGGTATTATCAAAAAGAGTACTCTATCGCTTGACAATTGAATAAGGTTCTTCAAATTATCAAGAAAGTGCTACTATAATCCCTCAAGCTTTTCCCTTTAGATTCAAGGGTGTCCCAACCAGTGAAAACTATAATCATGCAATTAGAAATCTCATCACCAAAAAGCGATTTCATACACTTGACAGCAACCTCCTCTTCTTTTGCAAAGTGACATCCAATGGAGAAAACCATGAGTACTGCATGGATACCATCCTCGACCAAATCTATGCATTTGATTATCTCCCATTACCATCCTTCCCAACAATAGAAAGATTAACAATATTACTTGTAGTAGTAAATTCTAAATCATTCTTTGGATCGACCTTCATTATGTGAGATTTTGGTGGTTTGCATTGTTTGGCTTGTGAAATCTAGAGAAAGGTGATCGGTGTAACTTGGAAACTTATAATCAGTAAGAAGTTGAATTGAGCAAGTCTTTCTGAATCCCCAGTATTTACTATGAGAGGGAGAGACAATGCGAGCTAACGGAAGAGAGGATGATCTTGCGTGCGGTTTGAAGGACAAGAGCGGCTTCTTCTTCTTTTCTTTTGGAGTCTTCATGGGAGTGTCAGGAGCGAGATCCTTGGTTGCGATTAGAGATAACCCACACAAGAGAGAGGGATCGGGTTGCTGTTAATGGGAATAGATCGGGATGCATTTAAGCAGAAGAGGGGAAGCCTTTAGTTTTCTTATTGTTGTTCCATTTGCCATTCTTTTCTCTTCTTCAAAACTAACGAGGGAGCCTTTTTTGATGAACCGAGAGAGTCAGGATGAGTTTTTTTTTATGCAGTTAAGGGAAGAGTAGAGGGAATGGTTGAGTGGGGAAATAAAAGAAAATTCCCCTTTTATTATTTTGCTGATTTCAATTTTATTTGTTTAAGTCACAAATGAACTTAATTTAAAAAAATGTGTATCTTTGTTGAACTCAACTTTGCATAATTTGAATATCATTTCTTAGCAAATTCAACATTTCATATTCAATGGCGCATTCTGTTCATCAATCGGAGGTCATTTGGGCTGATTTTGGCAACATCTAGTGTATTTCAGTCTGGATTTGCATGTTGTCACTTTCGATCATTCGACATTTGCATAGATTCATCCAAATTAAGCGTGGACAATCTCATTTGATAATTTTCAATGTTTTGAAGCTAAAAGAGTAATCAATTTTATGAACGGAGGTCATTTGGAGATCGTTGCAGCTTCCCAACTCTGATATACGTGTTAGCACATTGATGGCTCGATCACTTTATCGGTTGATTTTAAATTATGCAATATTTATATTCTAATTAATTTTGATATTTTGAACACAACGATAAAGTTCGTTCATCGATCGGAGGTCATTTTGACCATTTTCAATGACATCTAGTGCATTTTGAGCCACAATTTTGTGCACTATTGCATCCAAAGGCCGTCAAATTCGACTTGTGGGCTTGACTCGACCTATGACACATATATGGTGGTCAACAAATGTGAATCACGCATCATTTGAGTCACGTTTGTTGAAAATTGGTTGACCTTTTAGGTTGACCACAGAACTCAGATCATTTCGGCTTCGATTACAATAGCTTACTAAAATTTGATAAGATTTTTCATTAGTATGATGCCTTATTTTGGACATGCTAAGTGATACGATTGACTGATTTGTCAAAATTGACTTGTAAGATAAAAAATAGTTCTTACACCTTCTACTCTCTACTTCAATGGCTTTGTTGAAGATCTCTTTCTTTTATGTCCTTGTAGATTTGAGTTTTCTTTAATCCTAGCATCGTGTTTGATTGGGTTTGTTGGAGGAATTAGTTTATTTTTTTATGAAGGACTCCACTAAGGAATTGGTTTATCCGTGCTTGGTTGGATTTGAAATTCCTTTTATCCTAGCTTTAAGCTTGACAGACTTGATGAAGGACTGACCTAATTTGTCCATATTGACTTGTTAGGAAGCGTGTGTACGCCATGAATCGTGTGTTTATTACTTTGATAGATTCATTGAAGGGTGCGTATAGATGACCCAGCCTTTCGGCTCATATTGGGTCTATGTTAAGTTATCAGCCTAATAATGTGCGCTTTAACAGACTAAATAACCAAGAAATTCCTTTAGTTCAACCATCAGCTTTGTATGAACTATGGAATTATTTCCTCAGTTTTGTGTTTTCTGGTTCAACAGACTTGATGAGGAGATTATCTTTGATCTATACTTTAAGCTTGACCAGATCATTTGAGAATAAATTGAAATATTGCCCTATGGGAAATATATAGATTGATTTGAGGCAGTCCTGAATTGAGAGTTTCCTAAGATTATTTTGATCTATCGATCAAGTAGAAAGATCTCTTGGATCATGGTTGCTTATAATCACTAAGTTGGATCTGGTTTGAGATTGAACAACTATCATCATTGGACTGACTAACAGGGGCTCTTTCACTGCGGCCTTTTTTTACAGCTTGTTGAGTGAGGAGAGCGTCAGCAACTCGACCATATTTGGGGTTATTGAGTTCGACCTTTAGAACCTACTCGAGTTTTCAACTTACGCTGCAATGGGTTGGTGGTTTGGTCATCAGATTAATGAATGGGGGATCTTTCACTGTGGCCTTTTCTTATGGCTTATTGAGTGAGGAGAGCATTAGCAACTCGGCCATTTATGGGCTTGTTGAGTTCAACCTTTAGAACCCATCTATGTCCTAGACTTCAGGATGTAGAGGTTGATGTTTCTCTAACTTAATTGATTGAACCCTCTGAAATTAGGAGTTCTTCTGACTTGATCTATAAAATTTGGCAAATCTGGGAGATAAATTTCTTGACATTTAGGGTTGTCTTTTCATGCATAAAAATAGATTCTTTTTATTCCTTGCAAGAACCTGCAACTTAACAATAATAATTATGATATTCAAAGATTTTAGCGTAAAGCTCGATGTTAACCTGAATCAAAATATATTTAAGGATCTCATCTTATAACATGACATCAACTCAAATAAACTTAACATAAATTAAAAAAAATGCCCCCTATCTTACAAGGGGACTTCTAAAGCACATTTAGAAGAACTTTTAAGATGAAATTACACAAATATATCAATATTTGAATTGATATGCTCTTAAGAGGATTTTAACATGCAACATTGATTTCCTCTATATATGTAAATCTAAAAATGCCCCCTGTGTAATAGGAGAATTTTCACGAAAAAAGTTTTTTCATCTGGAGTAAGCATATTTATTTAGGGATCTCAACATGAAGCATGATGTCAACCTAAATAGATATACTAAAAAATACCCCGTATCTTATAAGGGGATTTCTATTATACCTCAATAACATATTTGTCATGTGTACTATCTCATCAGAATTCTCATGTTGAGTAGGCTGATCAAAATTGTGAGGCTGAGACTCCTCAGATTTGTAAAATAAAGTTTCTATTCTGCCACTCTCACTCAACGGTGGCACATAGAATGTTATCAATTTTTTAATGTTATGAACCTCTAGTGGAGTGATTTCTTTGAAGCACTACTAAGGGATGGGTGTAATTTTGAGTGAGTCATCTAACTCTGCCAAGTGAGCTATCCTTTTTTTATGCGACCATTTGAACTCTATTTCCATAAGCAGATTCAAAATCATAATCTGAATCAAAATCACTTATTTCATACTTTGCCTTTCTTGAAAGCTTATAAGTTCCCTTAAGTTTAACAGGAATATCTTCTTCTTCTTGTGTGTCGCTTCCCAAATGAGGAACTGATTTTCTTGATTTAGGTGCAGAATCGAGTGCTTTAGGGAGATTCGACATTATTGTCTTTTTTCCTCTTTGCTTCTGCTCTTTCACCTTGTAAAATTGTTTTTTAGTTCCTGAAGTGGATGCTACCACTTCAAGAGGCTCAGTTGGCTTGGGCTCTTTAGGGATGAAATATTTTGCATCTTTATAAATCCTTGCTTCATCGATGAAGAATGGTTAAAGGTTACCAAGAATTCTAAATTTTTCTCCTTCTTTTAGGTACTTCATACACTGATGCATAGTTGATGGGACCATGCCATACTCATGCAGTCATGGCTAGCCCAAGAGAGCACTGAATGATGTATCAGTATTGATTACATGAAACTTGGCTTTTATATATAAATTCCGAAACTTGAGCGGGAGAATAAAAGAACCCAGGATTTCCTGCCATTTCTCATTGAAATAATGAACCATCAACTTATCTCTCCCCACATATTGGATGTCAAGTGATAAACCACTTAATACTTTTAGACTCATAAGATTGATAGAAGAACCTGGATCAATCAATATTCTACTGATCAAGATACCATCACTCTCAAAGAATATGAGGATCTACATCTACCATTCCCAACATAAGATCTTCTTCATAAAATGTGATTACTGGGAGATCTTGAGTTTGCGATGATTCAATTATGCATTTTTCAACAAAGTAAGCTTCATAACTTTCCAGATCTTTGAGAGCTTGTATCAAAGTTTCTCGGAGGTCTTTTGACATCAAGAGAATCTCGTATACACTTAGTTGTGCAAGGATCTTTCTCAGATAAATTAAAATATTATAATCTACATTTTCTCTTTATTTAAGCTTTAGTTTAAGATTTTTGGGAATGATATCTTCATTGACTTCAATTTATTTGCCTTTATCTTTATTTGAATTTCCCTTCTTTGAAGAAGGTGGTAAGATGTTACCACTTCTCAACTGAACTTGAATCACTTTATCTTACTCAGATTCTTCTAAAGAGGTAGTTTCTTCAAATTCTCTTCTTATTCTGGAGGATTGACCAAAAGGGCTAGACTCACTTTTCAACTTCATATGTTTCATACGCGATGATATCGATTCTCCATCGAGAAAATATAAATCTTCATCAGAACTGTTACCTTCTTATTGAGCCATTAAATAGAATGTAGATGTTAACTCTTCAGGCTCTCCTTACTTTCTTAATATGAATTTTGACAAGTTGGTCGAGTCTATCTGACTACCCTTGGCATTTTAGAGTAACTGATGTTGAAGAACATCTGATATCACATAAATGATTCGGCACGTCTCTACTGGACAAGATTCTCCATTTTTTTCTTCATCTGATTCATCAATGTGAAGTTTAAGCATAAAGCCTGCAAGCCTAAATGGTTGTCTTGCTGGCCAGTGATACTCTTCTAATTGTTAATAATATTTTAAGTTGTAGTTTTCTTCTTGATCTTCTTTCTCTTAGTCGACTTCTTTGATTTATGAGGCCTGCATTTAGTAGACTACTCCTCATGTTGTGATGAAGTAGACTTATCAAAATGCCACTGAGAAGCCTAAATACTTAGTTTAGGCATCTCTTTTAAATCCAATATAGGTTCAAGTGATGATTTCCACTAAACACTAGAGACACTTTTTAACTGCTTCAGCATTTTCACAGTCTTTTCGGAGACTACTGTTTCCCATTCTTCAGTCTGAACTGATATCTCCTTCTTTTTGTCTTTGATGGATGATATGAAAGAAGGCGTAATCATCCTTGTAGACTCTCTTTTAAGGTTGACTGGAATACTATCGGATGATGTAAATTCACCTTGCTGATACTTCCTTTATAGCCAATCTTTGAAGACATAGCAATATTCTATAGGATGAATGATCATCTGATGATAGGGACAGTAATTTAGATTACTAGCATGATCAACTTCTTCAAGCCTTTTAATTTTTGGTAATTATAGACTAGCTTTGACTACTTGCCAAAATAATTTGGTCACACTGTCCCTTCTAAAGGAATAATCTTTATTCATATTTTTTTTAAGAGATGGCCACATTCACTCATCATCTCTTGCTACTTATTTTGGATGCTCCCCACCACTTGGAAAAGTCCATGGTTTATCATTGCCTCCCAATACCAATTTTGGCTATAGATTAGAGTAGACAGACTTCTTTCCCTTATCGTCATTGTACATTGACAGTTTTTCTTTATCCACATTATATATCCGCTTTTCACCATTTGAGATATAGGATGCGGCATGAATTTTATTTCTTCTTGAGCTTGAAGGTTTGTTCCTCTTTACTTTATCTGCTTAGATTTCAGACTTAGGGCGATTCAGCTTTTCAAATTCAACCACCCTATCAAGCAAGTCTTGGAACGTTGCAATCAATGTCATATATAAAAATGGTGTCATACTATCATCTATATTGCCCATTAGCAATTGGATTGCATGTTCTTCTTCCAATTATTGCTTGAACTTTATACTTAGGTTATGCCAATGACTTATGAATGTCATCACTGACTCATCTTTTCTCCTTTTTGATGAGGCAATGTCAGTGATTATGATTTTCTTGGTTGCACTGGAAAACCTCTTCACAAATATTATCTCTAATTTAGTAAATGTTTTAACCAAATCATTTGGTAATTCTGCATACCACTAAAGTAGGTTAAAGCATCTTGATGACAATAAAAGTAGTGCATCATTCCTTCCTGTATTACCATAGTAGTCTTAAATTGGGCTAGATGTTACTTTGGATTACCAAGCTCACTGAAAGTATTAAATTTTGGCACTGAGTAACCTTTCAAGTACGACACTTGATCATATTCGGCTGGGTAAGGGCGACCCTTACTCACCAACTTTTCAGCTTGCTCTGAAGCTATAACTGCCTTTATATTTTCATTGATTATTATTTCTAGCTGAGCAACTATTATCGTTCTCAATGTGCTAGCTATATTTTGAATTATCGGCTGAAGAGATAATTGGTTAACTTCATTCCTAGCTTCAGGTGTAGCATTTACTATAGAAGCTTGAGGTACCAGAGTGACTGGTGGTATAGAGGTTGTATTATTAGTTGCCTGTTGATTAGCAGATGAAATAGGTGCTACATTTGATGTGATATTTTTTGTGATATATCCATCATAATATTTATTTGTACCATCATATCATTCATCTTGGTACCAATCTATGCAATTTTCTTATCTTTGACTTCTATTTGATGCTGCATTTATTTTTCCTCTCTAGCTAGTGCCACAGCATCAGCAAGTACATGCTCTATTTTTTCTTCTATTTCTTATTATTGTTCTACTCCTTGCTCATCCTCAGGGAAAGAACTTGACTATCCTTCTCCTTGTGCATTTGTAGAGATAGCTGTTATTGGGGCTGAAAGATGATGCTGAGTATAAAGCGTGTACCAGGTTGATCATTTCCTGGTTCAACCATATAGACAGCTTCGACACCCATGATCAATTTCTCATTCTGATCTTCTTCTTCTTCTTCTTCTTCTTCTTCTTCTTCTTCTTCAGTAGAGATTGAAGATCCATCTTCTACTTTCTTTTGTGAAGACTCTTCTTCATAAACGTCAAATCCAGGTTCCGTCTGGTGATGGTGCTGAGCGGGAAGTTCATCTATATCTCTGACCATATAGACGGCTTCTACTTTCATAGTGTCCTCTTCATCACCTTCTTTTTGCACATGAATTTTTGATCGACATTTCCAATGGATCTCTGGTTCAATATGTGAAATAAATACTTCTTCCATTAAAGGACTATAATCAAAGTCAACCTTATCTTATGGAGGTGAATCTAATCGATGATGGGATCCCCTAGAGGATTCTCCAGGGTGTCAACCATCATGTATTACATCTGTAATATCCCTTCTTTTAGGTATCCACTTTTGATAAGTTATTTTTGAGGTGAATTTCTGAATATGTGTCACAGATGTCACACCTCTTCCATTCTTCAGGATTTCATTACGGGGCCTTGGCCTCCATACCTGCTTATCCTTTCAGCGGGACCTTTCGACAGTATATTCTTGGACACACGATCCGAGTGTCATGCTCCGATGCTCACCGCACGAAGCATACTCAGCTTGATGACTGGTAACCAGAAGAGATGGTAACCTCCTTGGAGGAGCTTCAGTATTTTCAATCACCACAGGCCTCTGAAATTTTCTTTTCATCAAGCCTCTGTCCTTAGCTACTTTGAGAACCTTGTGTATTCTGGTAGACAATGTTTCAGGTTGTCTCCTCTGTGGTGGTGGAGATTGATGTTGTTGGTTTCATAAAGACTGATTTTCTTCACTAGTAGAGCTATTCCTTTTTACCCACTTTAGATTGTCAAAGTTATTGTGGGTAGGAATACTCGCTTCTAGCAGCAGTATTGCTTATTCACTAGGTCATTTGAAGGGGATATGCTGAGCCCTCAACTCAGCATTTATTCTTCTTCTCTACCTTCTGTTTAATTTGCTTCCTAACGAGGAAGCTTCATGATCATGCTTTCCAGGTATGAAAGGTTCAATCAACGAAGCGATTGTACCACGAGGCATTAAAGACATAGTTTGTCCACTAACGGTTCTTTTCATCACGTGGGCTTCAGATTGACCTAGCCTTTTAAAAATTGAAGTTCTCTGTCGGGAGAACTCCTTAACAGCAGTTGGCTACTGAACTGATTGGCGAATGTGGCTAATAGAAGCTTCAGCAACTTGAGGCCTTCCAGCATGGCCTCGGATGAGTGTACCACGAGTGGGTACTTCAGGAGTTGTAGCTATGATAGTTGGGAAATTCAAGCTACCAAATTAAATTGTAGCTCTAACATCTCCTGTGTTGATGATAGCGTTGGCTAGGCAGATGTTCGCATCATGCCTTAGCTGGACAATGAAAGAAGTGCTCTGTAGATCTATTATGCAAAAGTTGAAGATGGGATTTAGTAATTAGTAATTTTCAAAATGTATAGTACTACATAACAAAATAAGAGTGTAATAAAAATATACTCTACAGAATAATTCATTCATCCTAGAGTTTTATGCATTAGTAATTTGAATTAATTACACCTTTAAATCACCATTTTTTATTTTGAATTTTCAAATATTTTGTTACTACTATAGCACATATATGACTAACCAAAGATGGAAAGAGAATTTTGTCCCCAGCAGAGTCGTCAGAAATCTATGGGCTCCAAAAATTTACCATCGACCTCTCGACAATGATTAAATTGAAGAGAGTATGATTTTAGAATGTTGGTGTAATTTTTAGAAGGCATATGGAATAGTAGATATGACACTACCCAGAGATTTTGCCCTCATTTTGTGAGGACTTTAGATCTGGTTCTAGGTTTCCTATAGGCGCAAACCCCTATAGTTAATTACCCCTCCCAATAAGTGAGAGAGAACTTTTGATTAAGGCTAGTCGTTATGTTGCTTAATGCGTAGAGTATAGTAACAACATATGGAGTTTCAGAATTTAGATTATGAAATTCATCATTTCAGCTTAAACTGGATGGCTGGGGGAATGATGATGTGGCCGATCTAGATCTCATGATTCTATCATCTCGGTCATTCGCGGTCTCTATTCTACTTAGTCAGATGAGGTAGTCGACCCAACTTGACTGAAGGATCCTTATCAGCAACACATAGGTTACGTCGTCCAAGAAATCCTTGTAGATCTAGGATTGTGTTTATCTAAGGAGACAGGCTTAAGTATACCTTAGCTGATAGAGAGTTGTTTGACCTATCATGTATATCATATGATTCACAACTCAAACGGTAAAACCATTGGGGAGCATACGAGCTGCGATCATGATCATAATATAATGGAGTCTTACTGGTCAAGCCACTTGATCAGGACTGTCATCTCATCATCTGTATTGGCCAAACCACAGTCGAGGACACGCCACGTCCTTCTTGCCAAAATTGGTTGAGAATTGAACAATAAAATACTTGATTTGACATTGGCTCCTTTATGAGCTAGAGTTTTCTTAATTTGTCACCTCCAATAAGCAATTATGTAAGGTGAATTGATTGAGACTTGCTTTAATCTTTTAATGATAAAATTCTAGTTAATTGATTAAATCAAATATATTTGAGAACTTTAGATCATGTCTGTCACACCCCAGTACAATGTCGACTCTATTTAGCTCTTAATAGAGGATCAAATCTACTATCACCTGACATAATTAGTTTTTTAGATATTTTACTAAGTTGAAATTTATATAATAGATTTTTAGATTTTGTTAACCCGGGCCCCATCCTAAGACTAAATCGAGAAGCAACCCGCGTAGCATCCTCAGACACTTGAATCTAAACATTCAGCATACTGTCGGGGCTCATGCGAATTGATTTAAGAATGCTTAAATTAACGCCTTCTATTCACTTGCATAAAGTGTTACGAATCCGGTGGCATATTTACTTTGAATTTTTAAATGGTGCCTTCTGCCCGCTTGCATTTGAGTATTGCAGGTTTGATGGCATTGAAGGCATTTTAAATTGATCTAATAGCTTATTAGATCCCTTGGAAATAATATTTAATTACTTTCTTCTATTCATAGTTGTATAGTCATTGAATCTTCAATAGACTTCCATCTATATCTATTAATAATCCCCAACTCGTTCAATCTTTTAATTTCATTAAGAATTTTCTATAGATTCTTTGATTTTCTTTAATTTATTTGGAGTGAATTGTGATTTGAAAACTACTTTCCAATTTCAAGAATATCTTTTGTACCCTCATTGGATAGTCGATCAAATCTTCTTCTAAATCGATTGAGATGACATATTGAAGTGTTAAATTTATATTTATTATCAACATATCCAGTTCACTTCAAATTCATTGAAACATACTTCTTAACAAACTATTTGGGTTTACCAAAAATCCTTGTTTGCATTAGCAACTGAAATATCAAAATTCACATTACTAGTATGCCATATAATCAGCCTTCATTTACAAACCAACTTGTAGAACTTAATATAAATTTATTTGCAAGTTATTTCAATTCAGTCTTTGCTTCAAATTGAGTTTTCAAATTCAATTGATCTCTATTGAAATCACCTATCAGTCTCTTTTGAATTTTACATTTGAAAGCTATACTTTAATCATATTACACGCTTTCGATAACCCAATTATACATTCAAATGAATTTATGTCTGTAAAGTATCACTCATCTTTACTCAGTAAATCTTTTAAGTTTAGATTTGAATCTTATAATGATTATTTGCCTCTAAGCCTTACAATTCAGAATTTAATTTGATGTCATCATTAATTTATAAGTTTGAGCTCAGAAGTTACAATCAAATAGAATTATTATGAGTTCAAATTTTATTTAGAGCATAACCTTTTGATTTTATGTCAAATTCATTTCAAGTTCATTTACGTTTAATTTTTAATTTATTATTTATTTAGGACTTTATATTTTATATTAAACTTAACATTAAATCCCCAATTTTTTTATTAAGTCCCAAAATTTTGAGTAAATTTCAACAGCCTCCCGGCATCATCCCCAAGCAGGGGGCTGCATCAGGAGTGTATTGGCTTACTCAGTATACCCGATTGAGAGTAGCAAGCGGCGTCTTGCGACACCACAACCGTTTTCACTCCCGCTACGCCCAATGGGGCATTAGCACGGTCTTGAAACCTACATTGGTGTCCAAACATAGGGATTAGAAAAATATAAAGTATGATAAAATTTTGGCAGCATTTCGATATATGTAAGTAACTTCTAACTATTTTTGGCTTACTCGGTACGCCCTATTGAGCATAGAGAGTGGTGTCTTACGATACCACAGCCGTCTTCGCACTCACTATGTCCTATGGGGCATTAACGGGGTCTTAGAACCTACAAAAAGAAACACATACACATATACTATTTTCACATATTTTCATACACATCTACCAATTGTATCTTGAAATCTCATTTCCTATTGTGGATGATAGAAAGAGAGGGAGAGAGAGAGAGAGAGAGGAAATATCCTCTCTTTTTTTCTTTTTTTTTCATAAGTTCAAATAACTCCTCTTCAGAACATACTACTTTAGCTTCAAGCTCTCTCTCCTTTTGGTGCCGAAGTAAAGCTCCTTTCTTGACTTATGTTCCTTTCTTTTACTCTTATCACTGGTCGTATTATCAAAAAGAATTACTCTATCACTGCACAATTGAATAATATTCTTCAAATCATCTGGAAAAGTGTTACTATAATCCCTCAAGCTTTTCCCTTTAGATTCAAGGGTGTCTTCGCCAGTGAAAACTATAATCATGTAGTTAGAAATCTCTTCACCAAAAAGCGATCTCATACACTTGACAGCAGCTTCCTCTTCTATTGTAAAGTGACATCCAATGGAGAAAACCATGAGTACCGCATGGATACCATCCTTGGCAAATCTATGCAATTTACTATCTCCCATTACAGCCTTCCCAACAATAGCAAGATTAACAATATTACTTGCAGTAGTAAATTCTGAATCATTCTTTGGATCCACCTTCATTACATCAGATTTCGGTGGTTTGCATTGTTTGCCTATGAAATCTAGAGAAAGGTGGCTGATGTAACTTGGACGCTTATAATCATTAAGAATTTGAACTGAGCAAGTCTTTCTGAATCCCCAGCACTTACTGTGAGAGGGAGAGAGAATGTGAGCCAACGGAAGAGAGGATGATCTTGCGTGTGGTTGGAAGGATGGGAGTGGCATCTTTTTTTTTCTTTTGGAGTCTTCATAGCAGAGTTGGCAGCGAGAGCCATGGCTGCCATTAGAGATAGCCTCCACAAGAGAGAGGGATCAAGTTGTCGTTAATGTGAATAGATCGGGTTGCAGTTAAGGAGAAGAGGGAAAGCCATAATTTTTTTTGTTGTCGTTCCATTTGTCGTTCTCTTCACTTTTTAAAAACTGACGAGGGAGCCTTTTTTGATGAACTGAGAGAGGCGGGATCTTTTTTTTGTGTAGTTAAGAGAAAAGTAGAGAGAATAGTTGAGCAAGGAAATAAAATAAAATTCCCTTTTTTTTTGTTTTGTCAATTTAAATTTTATTTGATTAAGTCACAAATGAACTTAATTTAAAAAAAATGTGTATCTCTGTTGAACTCAATTTTGCATAATATGAATATTATTTCTAAGCAAATTTAACATTTCAGATTCAATGGCGCAATCTGTTCGTCGATCGGAGGTCATTTGGGCTGATTTTGGCAATGTCCAGTGTATTTTAGCTTCAATTTATATATTGTCACTTCCGATCATTCGACATTTGCAGAGACTCATCCAAATTGAGTGTGGATAGTCTCATTTTATAGTTTTCGATATTTCAAAACTAACAACGTAATCAATTTTATGAACGGAGGTCATTTGGATATCGTCGTAGCTTCTTGACTCTGATATGCATGTTAGCACATTAACGGCTCGATCGCTCAATCGGCTGATTGTTAGATTATGCAATATTTATATTCTAATCAATATCAACTTTCTGAATGCAATGACAGTCTGTTCATTGATCGGAGGTCGTTTCGACCATTTTCAATGCATCCAGTGCATTTTGAGCCTCGATTTTGTGCACTATTACATCTAAAGTCCGTCGAATTCAACTTGTGGGCTTGACTTGACTTATGACACATATATGGGGGGTCAACATAAAGTTAAAAGGCAAAGACGGGGAAGAGGTGAGAGCCCGAACTGATGAGGAGTTAGCTAAATCATTTAGAAGGTGTCGGGTAGGCTACTTCCTACTTGGATAGCTCTTTTCTCATAGTTTTCTTAAGAGATGTTGTGCTCAGGAATTAGTCACATTCCCTTTAATAGTTTTGTATAAACCCTCACAAAACTATCCCCTCATCATAAATGATAGGCTTTGCCAAGTTCCCATTATTTCGATGACAATGATGCAATTATAATTATCAATAGTTTCCATGATCATTATTTTGGAGCCTATTTTACCTTTCTGCGATCACTATAGTCTCTTCCTCTAAGTCAGCATATACCATATAAATAAATAAATAAATATATATATATATATATATATTGAAATGTGGCATCTACTGTTGTAGGCTACAAATGCGAAATAGTGACCACAAGCATGATCCCAATTATGGTATGCATGCTTGTGGTCACTATTTTGCATTTGTAGCCTACAATAGTAGATGTCAGGGAGGTCTTCTACTATCCATCTTTATGTTTAACTAGATGAGCTCTCATTCAAGGAAATTGAGCTCAGGTATATAGGCTTAATATCTACATTGTAATGGACGTGATGTTTAATCTTCTAATGAGACTACATTATCAGCTAATTGACCATACATATCGTGTTCAATATACTTGATTTTCGTAAAATAGTTATTTTGTGTTTCCTTTTTTGATTTCCTTTGTGGCCTTGATATGTACTTTCAGATTGTGTTCATGTACATGCTAATGCTCCTCAATAGGAACTTGGTATGCAACTTGGCAAGACACAACATACAAGTCAGTTAATGCAATCACTACAAGCTGAAGGAGAGATGATTCTTGATGATGCCCCAATATTGTTTATCAATATAAATCATCTTTACCCCCTATTGATCCTATCACATTGATCATTGAAGAAAAACTCAACATTGTTACCATAAGAGATGGTGGAGTCAGCAACTTTGATGTGCAAGGCACTCTGTCCTTACACATTCTCAATCAGGAAGATGGGTTAATCAAATTTTAGGTTGCATCTCTCTCTCTCTCTCTCTCTCTCTCTCTCTCTCTCTCTCTAACAACATGCAAGAATATGTTGTATAGTTAAAGTTTGTGTTGTTTGGCAATATGCTCTAAGAAGATAGAAAATAGGAAGAGAATTTCACTATAACTTTTTGTGTTGCAACAATTGTTACCATAGTGAAGGTATCATCTTAAGCAAATACTTTTTTGTTATATCCATTTGGTGGAGTTGCACTTTGTGTTCTCATATTGGCAAGATGTAAAATATTGACTTCAAGTGTTCAACTTTTGATCTTCGATGAAAGATAGCTATGTTTAGCTAAAATTTGGTGAGTGGATTTTATTTGGTGTGATGAGTTTATTTTGGTGTTATTTTTATCATCTGGAGGAAACCATTGTCATGACATCTTTGGTTGCATATGGAGATCATTTTCTTATACTTGTTTTTATGAGAGATGCCTACTTTTGGTTGATTGTTAGTTTGTTAAATTTTAGAAGACACTTTTACAAGCATAATGTTCATCTTTTGATGTCATTCTAGCTTTTTCCTTCAATTCCCATCAAAATATTTTAGATGTTTTCAATACTTATACATCTTTTTTGTAGAACAAAAATCAAGAAATACTAGGTCTTAGCTTTAAAACTCATCATAATATCAATTAATAACTATCCAATAACAACCATATAATTAGCTTGAAGGATCCAAATAGACCTTTCCCCACTTGCCAAAATGATGTTAGCTTGATGAAGTGGAGAATCTAATGCATGAATGAGTCTTCTCTACCATTGACTAGTATGTTTTGTATTACCAAAAAACATATTTAGAACCAAATATTATGTTGCAGTTCTTGCTGATTCTCTATCATTTTTTAAATCAATTGCTGGCCTTCTATCTCTGGTAGGGAGACTTAAGTTAATATTGAGTACGAAGCTACTGAGATGTTTGACTTGCAAAATGTAGTGATATCTATACCTCTTCCTGCATCATGGGAAGCACCAAATGTTCTTCATATAGATGGAGAATGGAGGTGCTTTATTCTTCTCATTTTTCTTATTTTTAAATTTAAAGTGTAGAATGGCTAAAAATTATGTTAGTAGAAGATGGTTGGGGCTTTTGATTTTTGAAGATTTCACTGGTTATGGTATGCTCCAGTCACTATTGGCAAGACAATTTTTGAAATCATCTTGTGTATTTTGTCAACATTGTTATAAAATATATCTCATTTTCTTTTAATATCAGTTTATATGTTTACACTTGAAATAATTCCACCTATAATGCTAGATCATCCACAATGGAGTGGTCAATTCTTCTTATTGAGAACACAAACTACACGTGAATGAGAGCTATGTAATCAAGGACAACAAAGGTTTCTATGTCTCATCTTTTATCCCAATTATTCTAATATTTCTTTTAGTGTTTATAATTAAATAGTGGATCAATGGAATTTGTTGTGCCTCCTATTGATTCTTTTGCATTCTTTTCTATTACCATCAGATTTACTACAATAAAGACATTCGGTGAAGCAAAGGTTTGCAACCTGACTGGAATTATGTATTTACTCTCTACCGATGTCATTAGTAATTAAAAGATTTAAAATATTTAGAAAGGATGCCATAGTTCTTCTAACATTCTCCTCATATATTTCCTAGTTTTAAATGGAAGCAATAAACTTTATTCCATGTTTAATCTATGCTTGCACTAATGAGCTTAATTGTGTCCTTCATAATAACCTATATATTCTAGCTAAAATATTTAATATCATGTTAATGGCAAATATTATCATTTCTCTTGAATGTTTCCCTCTTTAATGCATTTGTCAAAGTTTCTACTAGTGTGCTATAGCCAATAGATATCAAGTAGAAAATAGGCATTTGTTATCTTGTGTATGTAATGCCTGTTACACTGGCATGCATCACTTGCATTCTATATTATGTGTTGATATTCTTTAGAACCTGTTAGTTTGAAATCAGATACGAAAGGAAGCATATTTTTGTAGGTTGTAAATGTCGTTCCTTTGAAAGGTGGTCCCCCACCTAAGTATGCTAGTGGGTACAACTTCTCACTGACACTTATCAAGTTGTGTAATCAAATTCTTTCAACTGAGGACTTGAAGGATTGTATGAACTGAAATTATTTGGTACTATGATTCTGATAATATTTTTTGTCTCATAATGATTTCATTTACTTTCATTTATTCTCTTGTGCCTGTATGGGACTAATGTTATACTCCCTTTTAAATTTGTTGTCATTAATTGCTAAGGTGATTATTTTTTATTCAAATTAATTTATAAGTTTTCTTGCATTTGTTGCCTGAGTCTATCTTTAAGAATAGTTATTGAAATAGGGTATTACACCTGTAAATAAAATATTTTATTTAAATAGTAGGTATGTCAATTGGAATGAAATTATTGGCTTCAACACTTTCTTTGAATGAAGTCATTTCATTGTACAATAAATATCCTACATGCAAATTAGATATTATGTAAGTGGAATTCATCAAAGGGTTTTAAATATATCTACATTCATTCTTTTTGTTCATTATTTTTAAAATCTAATGTATTCTTTAGTGTTTTCTAACCAATATTAAGTTTCTTTTATTACTACTAATGCATTTATTTTTCCCTTAACTTACCCTTCATCCATCACCTTTGATTGAGGAACACCCACAAGCATGAGTGCCAACATCAAGTTACAAGGGTTCTCTTGTTGATAATTACTTAATAGCATATTGCTATTGAATAATACACCCAATTATTATGGGAAAATTTATGACACCACATAGATTTGAGGAATTTCTTATTTAGGTAATCAAATTCATCATTAAGAAATAAATATATTATCCGAGAAGATAAACATGTTATCCTATAATGGATTTTAATCACTAAAATAAGGACTCTTAAGGCTAATAAGTCTTATTAATATTCCAAAGATTCTTCCCTTGAACTAGTTATATGAAAAAGTAAAATAAGGTTTAGTTTATACTAGGATCATAGTTCCCTATGATGGTAAGTTCTTATAGTTAATTACATCTTAGTAATAAGAATATCTTCCTAAGAATACTCTTGATTGAAGAAGTAGATATTTATTTCTATAGATTTCTACGATGGTTCCAAAAGAAATCATTATTTAAAATTTCAAATGAGAACAGTACAAAGTGAAAGGAATTCTTTTGGAAGCCAAGTGGGATAAAATAAGAAATGTCCATAGAGATTGGGATACCTAGTAAACATTTCAATTGTCCTACTATTGGGCTTTAAATTTTGAGTTAAAATTTTATTAGAGATCTAGGACTAATATTCTAGCAGCATGAGATTGTAGAAAAGCCTAAGGTTGAAGACTCACTATAGTAGGATGCTTCAGATCCTAAGTTTATAATTGCTTCTAACACAAGTCTGAGGCTCAACCTAATTTGACTTTTGGGAATTATTGGCTCTTTCTCTTATTTGAGAAAAGTAACATATCCCTGACTCTTCTGGACAAATAACTCACTTGGAAGGGCTGCTAGCTAACACAACCTAAGCAAAATTTAAATCCATGATATCAAGTCTCATGAATGCAAGATGGTTAGGCTGTTGCATTTTTAGAAAGGAATCTAAGAACCTAGACTCACTCTCTAATCCCTAATAACATGTTGGTATGACATGCACCTAACTAATGCAACAAATTTTAGCTTTTATATCTTTACTCACAATTCATTTAAGGTCTTTTGGGGTATGTAATTTATACCTACAATGAGATGCAATTAGAAGTGGTCATGGGCCAAATCAAAAAAAGAAGATAGACTTTCCCAAGAAAGTGGTCATCCTTAAACGTCAAATGCTTTTTACGTGGAATGGGTGAAGCACCTAATTCAAAATTTTAGAGCAATATGCTAGCATGGTTTGTAAAAGTTAGTTGTTTCTACTTTATTTTATTTGAGAAGTTTTGAATCTCTTTATTTTTGTTTAAGTTGTTTAGATTTAGGTTGAGTACAAAATTTTATTTTTCTAAGATTCTAACGTCTAGGCATTCATCACAGAAAACACAACACATAAAGAAACCTAGAAAAGAAGCTTGATTTTATTATGCACCCAAAATAATCAAGCCAAATTTAAATTAAAAGAACAGGTCAATAAGGTCAGGCACCACTGTACACCTCGAAACAAAGAGAAAAATGAGCAGCTGAGCTCTACCCTTATATAGCCCGGTCTAGAATTATAAGTCTAGATCTATGAGTCTTCTTCTAGATCATCTCCTTCTTTAGAGACCTCCTTTAAGCTTCACATGGGGCCACTAGTTAATAAGGTTAGCTCATGCTATTCCTAAACCCCATAAATCATAACCTAACTAGGCTCAAATTACATTTAAAATTCAAAAAAAAAAAAAAATCCTTAGCACTACGAAACAAACATCAGGAAATGCAAACATCATGCTTGCCAAGCCCAACTATCCTATTGGGCTATGCTTAGGGACTTAAGCATACATGCAAGGAAATAGTATTTATTTATAATTTCTTATAGCAATCCCTTTTAGGATAGCCCCCTATAATTAGTTCTAGAAAGAACATCCTACAATTCAATCTAAAGAGCAAATAATCCTAGCCATCCAGCTAAAATATTACATCACAAAATAACAAAAAAATATCACATCACATCATAGAACATCACAGATCGACTAACCTAAATCTAGAGTTGGTGACCTCAAACAAATCTAGTGTATGAATAAGGGGTTTGTGTAATATGACTATACTAGGCCTTTTTAAGTTTGAGTTTCAATTTGGATTTCCAATATTTAATTTAATTTAATTTTAGGGTTTTTTCTTAATTTTTTCTTCATAAGTATGTGTTATTGTTATACCATAGATTTGAGGTATCAAGACCTCCTTCAGATTAGTAGCCCTGGGACCTTAGGAGTCCAAACTAAATACCATATGATACTAATTATGTAAAATTTTCTTTTTTATTCTTTAGATTTCTTTTAATCTTAAAATTGGTTTAACTCACCATGGATGACTTCAATTTAAATGATTTGATAATTTTCTTTAAGATTTATTTTTCTTTTAATTTGATTAATGTTGATTAATGTTTGAATGATTAAAGTTATTCATTGTTTTAGTTTTCATTTTATTTTGATTAAATGCTTATTTATTTTTATGTATCTTAATTATTTAATTTGTTTGATTTAAATTGATTTCATTTATTTATTTCATTCATGTTATATTAATGGGTTTGGATAAATTAACTTAATCAATTTTCAAGTTGTGATTTCATTCTTTCATTTTATTGATGTTATGCTTGTTAATGTTTATGTTTTATAGCTTAATCTTCATATTCAATCCTTACTTCAAATGATTTGATTCAAGTGATTAGGTTTATTTGACTTAATTATTTCATTAAGGTTTATGTCTATTAATGTTTATGTTCATTTAATTTTCGTGAACTTAATTGATATCTTAAATTTAATCATAAATTTAATGTTATCATTTTATTATATTTTAATTTTATAATTTATTTGTTTCATTTGCATAATGTTTAATTGATTATTTAGGTTTTATTTTGATTTTCTTCGTTATTTTCATTTATTTACTTCATTAACATTCCTATGCTTGCTAATGAGTTTAGATTAATGTAATTTATTTCAAATTATTATTTCTTTCATTTATTTCATTGACATTCATGGGTTATGAACTTAAATAAAATGATTTAATTATCTATAATTATCTTAAAGGAAATGTTAGTTTAATTATTTAGGAAGGTTCTTTGTATCATTTAATGTAATGGAATCTTTCTTCTTAGTCATGATCTAAGAAGCTTAAAGACTTGGCTTCTTGGATATCAAACCTATCCTAGGCCATTTTTAACTTTTTATGTCATTTTAGATGTAATTGATTTGACTAATCATTTTAGGTTAATGTTTCTTAAAGTTTCTTAATTCAATTAATTACTTGGATTTTATTTTAGTTTTATTTACATTTGCAACTACATTACTCCTTAACTTAAATGGGTTTAATGGATCATATGTTAAGAGATTATTAAATTTAGAGGTTAATGAATCTTACATTTTAGTTTATTAGTGGACTTATCATGATTTAATCAATTATTAATTTTGAAGTTTAATTGAATTTTGTATTCTATTAAACATTAAGTTTATTATTAATTAGGTTTCTTGACTTCAAAATGTTAGACAATTTTCCCTAAGTGTTATTATGTTGATAAACATATTTCAAGGTTTAATTATCCTTCAAAATGTGATTGTGATCTATAAAATAATAATACTAAAGAAATATTTCAAAAACACCTCAAAAACAATGAGGAAAGTATAAATAATTAATGAATCAAAAAGTTACGCTGAAGAATATTTGATATTTTACTTCACTCTCTTTTATTTCATTTATTAATTTGATGAGCTCAAACATACGACGTATAACCTTCTGTTACCAACGACAAGGTTTAAGCAGGACGCATGAATCATCAATTTTTTTTTTAAGGATGGAAACAGCCTTCGGGCTCTTCTGTTTCCTGTTGCCGAGCATATGCGGTCAAGACTTCACGGCGAATTTCTAGCCAAATTATTTTACCATTCTATTCTCATTGTATTTGAAACGATCACTCGACTTTTTTTTAGATTTTGATAAAAATAAGCATTTGATTGGATATACTAATATCTATTTTTAAGTATTTGAGGGAGATCATCAATTACAATCATTTTTAGCTAACTAAAGAAAATAAGATCGTATTATCATAAATTTGATTAATCTTAGAAGCTTATATGTTATATTCTATATAATTTGAGAATAATGCTTAGTCATTATCTCATAGATAATTCTGGTCATTGTGAAAATTCTTATAAATATTAGCATTTTATCATTATTTATGTCTACATATTTATTGAGTTATTTACACATTTTGCACACAAAATTATATTTCTTGAAGTTATATATACATATATAAATAAATATGTTTCCTTATATCTATTTACTTTCATCTATGTTATTTTTCATGCATCTAAACTACCTAAATTTCCTTAACTAATCTTTATCATCATAAATCTATTATTTTATAATTAATTAAATTAATTTATAATATTAACATACATATCAATAAATATATTTATTTAAATATATTCCAAATAATCTTTATCATTATATTTATGTGAAGGATCATGTTGAAGTTTTTTTTTTTTTGATTGAATATTATTTAGATCTTTATTTGAGCTTTTTTAAAATATATTTATGATATCTACTTAATATTTTGATATGTCTCATACTGTAATGTTCATTAAAATTTCTACTTAAAATTGCTAGCCTTGAGACGTGCCTCTCCGTCTTTTGGCACCCTAGCGCCGCAAAGCATGCATCTCATATGGGTTGTTAAGTGTGGTCTTACTAGAATAAAAGAATATTTATTGGGATCTCACAAAAATGGTGCACCTTATACAAAAATTCCAAAGGAGGTGAAAAAAGAAATTTGTGCTTATATAAAGAAGATAACAATGAGAAAACACCTAGCACAACAACAGCTTGGTGATAGGATAGATGTAGGCCCATATTTTGATGGTGAGCGCAGTGCCAAGGATTCTTCATTGTCATTGCCACCACAATCTAGTAGAGGTGCACAAGGACCTATGGATAAGTACATGATGATTGTGAGAAGGCAAGAGTAACCAATATTGTTTTTCTTGAGCATGCAAGGAAGGCGATGAGAAGTGTTTGCATGAATATTTGGAGATTATTCTTTGAAAGTGTCATTCCATTCAACATGCCAATATTTTCATCTTACATCAATATGGCCCATCCTATTGGACTTATGGTTGAATGTTTAGACCTCATACTATGTATGAGTTCATGACTTAGATATTAAAGAAATAGTTGACTAACATTGAAAAAGTATAGAGGAGATTAAGAGAACATGGGATCAAACTGGTGTCACCATAATGTTTGATGGATGGCCATATATGAAAAATAAAAGTTTGATTAATATCTTAGTAAACAACATATATGGCACAATCTTCTTGAAGTCCGTTGATGCATCAAATAAGGTGAAAGATGCAAACAATCTTTTTGCTATTTTGGATGGAGTAATTGAGGAGATTAGAGAGCACTTAGTTGTGCTAGTTATCACTGATAATGCTAGTGCTTATAAAGTTGCTGGTAATAGATAGATGGAGAAGAGGAAGCACATGTATTGGACATCATGTGCAGCCTATTATATTGATCTTATGCTTAAGAGACTTTGTGATTTACCTCAACATAAAAGTACTCTAATCAAGGCAAAGAAGATTTATCTATCATCATAATTGAGTACTTGCATTGACGAGGAAGTTCACAAAGAAGGAGCTAGTACGATCTGCTACCACTAGATTTGCCACTGCTTATTTGACTTTGTAGATCATTTTGGATGCTAGGTAGCTTTTGGATGCTATGTTCATCTCCACTCAGTGGTTGAACAAAATTTTGGCTAATAATGTTAAAAGAAAACAAACAAGAAAAATTATATTAAAAGCAAAGTTTTGGATAAGTGTGCATTATGCTATCTCGACAACCAAACCTTTAGTCCAAGTACTAAGGATGGTAGATATAGAAATGAAGCCAGCCAAGGGATTTATTTATAATGCTATTGATGAGGCTAAGGTGATGATTGCAAAAAATTTGGCAAGAGAAGAATCAAGTTATAAAGAAATTTAGAAGATGATTGATGACGAAGTGGGAGCTTTAACTTCATTATTATTTATGTGCTACCGGATATTACTTGAATCCCTAATTTTAGTATGCTGATAATAAGTCAAGTGACTCTGAGATCAAATTTGATTTATATCACTGCATGGATAGGTTAGTTTCTTTTATTAAGTTTTAAGTTAGAAAGAATTTTTTTGTTATTATGTATTGCAAAAATCCTAATTTTATGTCTTTTGAATAATAGTTGAATGATGGATTCAATTTGGTGATGCAACTCCAGATCCATAGCAATTCACTATGAGAGTACTTGGGCTAAATCATCTAGTTGTGAATGAAATTGGAGTACATACAATCAAGTGCATACTAAAAGATGAAATAAACTGACAAAATTGAGGATGAACTCCTTGGTATACATTATGTATAACAAAAAGTTTAAGGAAAAATATTTGAAGAAAAAGCTTTCAAACAATAATGAGGATCATTTAGTTTGCAATGACCTGTCATTAGATGATGAATGGTTAGTTGATGATGCCTATAAAGATAGTCCAGCTGATTTGCAAGAAGAAGATCTCAATATTAACTATTTTTATGAGAAGAAAGAGAAGGCTACTACTAGTAAGCCTAATACATTTCAACAAAAAATTGTTATAAAAGATATTCAAAGGTTGTGATTATAGCTTTCAATAACTTTTTATTCAAAATATAATTGTTATTGTTATTGTTTATTCATCATTAGGGAAAAAAAGATGATAAATGTTGAAGATGAGGAATATTGTAAGAATATTAATATTACCAAAGATGAGATAGGCGAGAATGTGATTCTTTATAATGATGATTCAAATAGGATCCATTGAGTGACGAGAGTGATGAAGATTTTCAAATTCACATATATTTGAATAATTGCTCTAATATGGTCTTAGTTTTAGATGACTTGGAAAGAATGTTATTGCAAACTATGTTATTTTTAAGTTATTTTGTGTGAATTTTTATTTTTTTGACATTATATGCTTGATGATTTCATATAATCATATTAAGATGTTGAAATTTGACTTTTATATGGCCTCATTTATTTTAGATAATTTTTTGTGATTTATTTAATTTTCTTATTGTGAGGTTTACGCTTCATTTCACACACAAAAAACATCTTTGTAGCCAAAAGTGCAATTTTAAACATTGATTAAAATCTATTCATCCTTTCATATCAAAAGTCATTGTTAAAATCAAGATTATTTGTGTTTCAAGTTTTATTTATTTTTCTTTTTAATTTTATTTATAAACTTTTGATTGGATCATTTACCTAATTCGATTTAAAATTGCATAATTTGTATTTAAATCTTAGTTTTGAATTTAGATTAAAAATTTTTATTTAATTCACACACAATAAATTTGATTGTTTTTTCAAAATCTATTTATGCGTTTGAAAATTTTATTTGACTAATATATCAAAATCTCCTCGAAATCTTTGCTATAGTTAAATTCATTTTTATTTACAATGTAAATTAATTAGTGTTAAAATTAAATTAGAAATTTATTTAAATTAAACTATTCATATTAAAATTTTTATTTAATTATTTTTAACTAGTTGTATGAATTTATTAATAAGTTTTAATTAAAGTTTCTTGTTGAAATCATTTTTTTTAAATATTAAACTTCATCTTGCATAATCTTAAAAATCATTTAAAGTATTTTAACTTTGATAAGTAAATTATTATTTGCTAGAATTATATTTAATTTATTGATATTTTACTTTCCAAATATATTAAATAAAATATTATTTGATGAAATTATTTTTCAAATTATTGTATTTGATTTTATCATTGTGATTCATTATATTTGACATTTTATATTTGCTGGAATTAAACTTTTAAACCCTAAAATTAAAACATTGTTTGTAAAATCTTATGATGTCTTTTGAAAGAGTTGGATGTAAAAGTAACTGAAAATAGTGAGGTTAAAGGTTTATCTATTTATCCACTCAATTAACCAACTTTTGGGTTCTCTAATAGCACATGAATATGTATTAACTCAGAGATTGAATGATGGCTCACGAAAGAAAGAGAAAGAGAGAACTATTACTTTACAAGTAGATGAGGTTTTGAATGAGACTGTCTCAAGCTTTGATACTGACAATGATGAAGTAGTCATGCCATCAAAAAGACCTAGAAGTCTACTTAGAAAGAAAAATTAAAGTGTGAAAAATCTAATACTAAGAAATCATCTGTAAGTAAAGAAATTAAATGATTTGCCTCTAAAAAGCTTTGAAATGTAAGAGGAGAGTGTATAAAACTAAAAACTGAAGTTCAAAGAAAAAAAGAAGAATAAAATGGAAAAGGAAAGAAAAGAAAGAAGACCATAAAAAAAAGTACTATGATAATCTAGAATATGAAAAATGAAGTGCAAGCACATTAGATAAGGAGGTGAATTTATATCTTATGACAAATAGAGAAGTCATCTCTAACTCTCTTGAGGAACGTGATGAAATTTCTTAGAAGAAATTAGATGATGCTTTTAATGAATTAGTTAGTGAATATAAACATCATTGAAGAAAATATAAAGTACAGATAACAAAAAAAATCTTGGTATGCATTCTTTCTCATTTTAAATTATTAGTATGATGAGCTTAAAAAAAAAAATTTAAGTTGTTTATAAATCTGTCTATGCTTGATCAAAAATTAAAAAAAGAAATTATTTTATTAAAAGTAAGAATGAATTACAAGCTCATATTTCATTTAGTAATTTAGTAGATTACATGAGAAAAGGCATGATTCTTTTGCACATTCTTCTCATGCTCATAAATTTAAACTATATACATGTCTGGTGTAATTCTTGTGGAAACAAAAGCCATATTTATTTGATTTTCATGAATGTAATTTCCAATTTCATATGCATTTTACATTTAAATAGGTACTAAAAGTTGCCAACATCATACATATTACACAACATAAGTCTTTTATCTCTTTTTTAGAATATCGATTTAATTATATTTAGATTCCAAGAGTTAACCTATGAATTCTATGTTGTAGGAAAGCCTTTAAACCAAAATTAGTGAAGGCATGTGGTACTTGGATAGTCGTTGTTCAAGATATATGATGTGAGATAAAGAAAAACTCACTAAGAAGGATGAAACCTGATTATGCTGAAGGAAAGATTATTGGTATTGGATCTATTTGTAAGAATTTTATTACTAATAGATGGTTTAAATCATAACTTAGCAATTATTAACTAATTATGTTATATTGGATTTGTTGTGACATTTCATGCATCATAATGTATTATTAGAAGTAATAAACTCATTTTATTAATTAGACATAAATATAAGAATATTTATTTAATTAGTCTAGAAAACTCATATGATGTAATTTTATATCTATATTATTTTAAAAGCCTAAATGATGATGTTTTGTTATGGCATGGAATACTTCATCATATTAATATTCAAACACTTAAAAAATTATAAAATTTGATTTAGTTGTTAGCTTACCTAAACTTCATTCTTATGTGTTAAGGTGAGCACTCTGTACAATCTTTTAAAAGGAAGAATATATTTTTACTTCTAGACCTTTAGAATTATTACATGTGGATTTATTTGGTTCTATCAATATCACTAAATTAAGTGTCAAGAAATATAAATTTGTGATTGAAAAATATTTTCTTTTAGTTATAATTGGGTTTTATTCTCATAAAATAAAGATGATGCTTTTGAAGATTTTAAAAAATTTACAAAATATATTCCAAGAGAATAAGATAATTTGGTTGATAAAATTCAAATAGATCATGATGAAGAATTTGAAAATAAGTTATTTGAAGAGTATTATGATAAAAAGAAAATTAGACTTACTTTCTATACTCCTAAAACTCCTCAGTTGAATAATGTTGTAGAAAAAAAAATTTATATTCATTTGATCTAAATATGTCCATGGAGTAATCCTAGACCTTATTGGTGAGTCTAAGTGAGGGTTAGAAGAGAGGTATGGATGAAAGATACACATCAGCTACAATAGTAAACTAAATCACAACTATGTTTAATAAAGCACTACAATAATTAGTAAGAGAATGCCCATTATCATAATCAAGAATTCAGTATAAGGACTAATGGATTCCTAGAGAGATATGAGGGAGAGAAAGAAAAAAATCCTAAAGATTCCATTTAACCTCTATTTATAAGGTCAGATGGCTACATACAATGCTACATAATACTCAATGAATAAATAAGAACAAATACATACTCTACAGCAAATCATGTGCAAACATGTGTATATATTATAGCTATTATGTGGTTGTTGAAGGACTCATCATATACAACTCCTTCATGCATGATGAATGGGGGTGAGTGCATAGTCATGGACACGCACTAAGTGGCTCCTAGTAATTAATCACGAAGCGATTCACCTTCATTTCTCTTCGGAGTGCATTTGAATTTGCAAGGGTTAACTACTTGGGTGAGTGACATGATATTTCTTCTAGGCCGCAAGACTGACCTTTAGGTGTAAGTTAAATGGAGCGATTACCAAGTTCTACTGGTCAAGTCACTGAGTTGTCTCTTGTGCTGCACTAGGAGTTTGTGATAATTCTTGAAGAATGAGTTCCCATGTCACATTCCTAGTTTCTTTTTGGGTGAGTGTATTTTACACTAGAATATACTTCAGATAAATATTGAGTTCCCCAATTCCCCTGCTCCTTTGTAAAGAGGACTTGCAAAAAAGGATAGAAGAATTAAAGATAAGATTGATGTCAATCCAACTATAATATATGCCAATAATTGAATGCTTTTGACTATTTTGAAGAGAATATTTGGAGAACCATGTCACATCACCTATTGATTTGATTGTTAGCCTAGTTGTTTCACCATCCCACACCTATAAGTAGGGTTGTTAGCCATACTTTTATGCCTCACTTTCTTTTTTCTAGTCCTTACTAAGTTTTTTTTAGAGTGAGAGGCATCCAAGAGACCCATAAATGTTGTCAACGGTGCTAAGTTGTGGCTTAACATCCATAAGAATAAGAAGAAGAGGGTGGTAGTGAAAAAATATCGAGTGCGCAGTCATCCTTCAGAGGTGAACATGGTTGTAATTAAACTAGCTATTGTATCCAGTAAGGCATCTCTAGTGGGCATTCTCGCTAAGCATACTCAAGTTTGTCCTTATTGAACCATCAATGGTAACCATTTTGGCAACGCTGAGTACTCCTTGAAAGGATGAAGAAGAAGAGGAGAAGGGCATTCTCTCCTTTTCATCATGAGCTCGTTGAGGTTTACTTTACTAGGGTAATAATGCTCTAACCCATAAATGTTGTTAGTTTGTAGAGTGAGGTGATTAATTGAACTTCACCTAAGGCTGGGATGACAAACTTCTTCCGCTCATCCAAGATGAGTGGTTGGCTATTAGTGCCTCAAAAAATGAGTATATCATATAAGTTTTTGTGAATGGAATGTTAGTGGGTTTTTCATATGAACCTAGTTTACATATTACTATATGTGAGTTATTAGTTTGAGCTTCACACAAGTGGGAAGTGTGCTCTATCTTGCGGTGGATTCTTAATCTCAAGGCAACACCTTTGTTGAGTGGTCTCATGGAGGTGCCATTCACTATTATTTTTTGATTTTCTAATGTGGTTTCTTATTTTATATGACTGATTTCACTAGAAGTGATTGCTTCTACAATAAATCTTCAAGCTTTTTTTGTGACTTAGTTTCCACTACCGAAGCTTCTAGCACCTCTCTTGCTAAAGAAGTAACCTCGTTGGGGAAGGAGGTAGTCTATTATTCCTCCTCCACAATTTTGGTTGTGAGTTCTCTATATTTGGGGGAGTGGAAAATCTAGGTCTGGTCTTCCTTTTCAAGCTTGCAGCTCAAGTGGTAAGTTAGAGAGGAGGGAGTATGGGGTTGTTGGTGAGGATGATTGTCACATGCTAGAGAAGGTCCAACTTGTTGACCTCCATATTGAACTTCTATCCCCATTGAAGAGAGTAGATCTCTTTGAACAAGGAGTGAGCTTAGTAGCTGCATTGTTTTCTAGGTTCCCTTTCTTGCAGTTGGAAGTAGGGGAGTTGAGTGCCAAGCTAGTCGCTGTTTGCCATCATAATAAATTGATTTGGTTGGCTGAGATCATCGAGGGAAGCCATTTTATTTTAAGTTACCAGTGAATAAGGGAGCCATCCTTTTCAAGTGACTACTTTATCTTATGATTTGGTAATTCATGTAATAAAATTCTTTTGTAATGAATAATATAATATCAAGTGTACAATTTTGGCAGAATATTTTGTACAATGAATAATATAATGTCACTCATGAGAATGAGAGGATCAATACTCTATGAAAATGAGCTTTGTATCCTCTTTGGTCATTTATGTTTTATTCTAATTCACTTTTCGTTGACTACTTAGTTGACAGAGATTTTGAATTTGATAAAGTCTTGCATGCTCTATTCTACTAATCACCATAGCGGGCATGAAGACCTTTATTTTGCTATCAAAGCTAGAACAAATCCCGTGGACCTTGAATTTATTTTTCTATGTCTTCTTGGTCAAGGGTCACCAAGAAATGGTGATTCAAATTTGTGTTCATCAAGTGCTTGATTAGTTGGTCAGTGTTAACTAAATTAGTACCTTTTAAGAAGGAGAGTACAGTAGTCTAATCCATACCAGATAAAGTGGCTCTAAATAAGCTAAGGGGATACTAATCAACATTAATATATATCTTGAGGACAACAATGAAGTTAGTCAACCTAGATTAACTTAACAAAAGTTCCTTAACTTCGATAACATTTTTTGACCTATCGGAGCCTGAGGATAGCAACGATACAGGTTTCAATTGATTAATTTTCTCTTATTTTGTATATGTGTGTAAGGAGAAGTTAATTGTGCATCTTTTATTATTTTTATCATCATATATGCTTTCCATATGTAATTTTTGATCATCAATGAAATAGAATTTATAGTCTTTTACTCACATTTGGCTTTTCATTTGTTTACCATGTATGGTTTTTTTAATACATTTATGGTAGTTGACTCAGTGATTGCATACTGATTTAATTTGCTATGAAACCTAACTTGTCATGAATTTAGGGTTGCCGTGTAGTAATCATTGAGAGAGTAAATTTATAAGGTTGGAGTAGCCTATAATGTGAAGGTTGTGGTTAGCATCTTATCTCACACAACACCATGGGTGCTTAGAAGACATTAGTGAGTTTAGGCAACTCGATGTAGTTTGTGGTGACTCACACACCAGTTGGGTGCATGGAAGACATCGGTGAGTTTAAATAACTTAATGTAGTTTACGACGTTACATATGACATCTTGGTGTGTGGAAGACATCGACAAGTTTAGGTAACTAAAAGTAGTTTTTAGTGTCTCATGAATATTTTGGTGTGTGAAAGTTATTGGTGAGTGTAAATTGATGTAGTTTGTGACATCTCACACGATACTTGGGTGTGTGGAAGACATAAGTGAGTTTTAGTAACTCAATGTAGTTTATGTCATCTCACGTAATACATTGGTGCATGAAAGATGTTCATTTGGACTCACCAAAGAGAGCAAATAATGTAACTTACTATAGAGTGTGTTGCAGGAGGGATCAACTCCTCATAATTATTAATGGAGGTGAGAGAATTTTTTGGTGGGATTATTAAATAAAAATGGGTGTGAGGATTTAGTTTAAGTCCTTGAGGATTGATTAAAAAGTTTTCATTAGAGAGATGATGGGCTTAGATGGATTTAGTTGAATGAATGGTAAAACTTGCTAAGCTTAGATTATTTTAGGCTGATTTGAAAGATCACTTTAGAAAAGGATTTTTAAGTGGCATAAATAGATTAAGTTTATAGTTTATAATTAGTTTAGGATATCTACTTCTGATCTGAAGTTATTGGTAAAAAGATAAGAGCTTTTGAGGGGGTTCTTAGATAGAAGACCAAAATTAGTCTAGATTCGGCTGATCTAAAATCTCTCTTTTGAGAAAAGGCTTAAAGTGATCAAAACGAAAATAAATAATGATGGAAGGTTATTTTAAGATGTAAAGTTATGGTCATAGGGTATTTGATGGAGTTTGGTGAGGTTTAAGGTGTCATAATGGTAGAAAGAATAAGACTAAGTTATTGTCTATGTAGTTTGGGTTAAGAGCCTTAAAGAAGGTGTTAGGGTGGATTTGAGGACTTGGATGATGGATGACTCAACTTAGATGTTAATTAAGATATAGTAGAGGCTGAGAAAATGATAAAAATTAATCCTACTAAGAAAAGGCTAAGTTAAGCCGCCAACACTAACACAAATAGAAGAAAATTCTCTAAAGTGATTTTATCATTTCAAAAGTAAAATTTTTGTTACATACTAGCCTTAATTATAGGGATTACAAGTGCCATCATTAAAAAAATGGGGGAAAATGGGTGGGTGGCCATTAATGGAGAAAGGTGCTAACAACAGCCATCAATTCATTTTATCTTTTTAACAATTCATTTTATCTTTCATTTCTTAAGTAATGGCCAGCTCATAAAAATTCAAAAATAATAACTTCTAGAAGCTAAACTTAAAATTTAAAAATAAAATTTTAATTTTTTTAAATTGGGCTCTTATCATGGGCCTTGCTTGAGCTTTAACTTATGTATTTTCTTGTGCTCTTGCTTGGGCTCTTGTAATTGGACATTTACCTCTAATTTATTGATCCACATGATATTCTACATTAATTGTGGCTATCAGCTTAGATATAGTTTCATTAGACATTTAGGTTCATAGGGGTATGCACCAAGGCTTACTCATTAAGTGGGATTCGTCTCAGAAAATTCATAATATTTTGGCCAAAATTTACATGGATTTATTTTATAATATGTTGGTTTAATTTATTAAATTATTTTTTCATTTTTTTATAATTTTAAATTTAAATAATTTGAATATTCAAATTGAGCAATGCATTGATTTATTTTCAAAACCATTTCCTCTTCTTATGAAATTGTTTGGCTAACCCCTCTTTATTTAAATTAAATTTTATTTGACTTAAGTCAAATTTATTCAATTCAAATTTAAAATTAGATTCAATTTGGTAGATTTTCTCTTTCTTAAATTATATTTTTAGTAATACCATGGCCAACCCCTTTATTATTTAAATTTAAATTTAAATTTAAATTGTTGATTGAATTTAAATTACTTTTTATTTAGTTTCTTAATTATGTTTATGATTTATTTGCATTAATTCATGATATCTTCTATTTAGAAAACTCTTTATGCATCCCTTCTATTTAATATATTTAAATAATTTAATTTAATTTAATATTAAATTTATTTATTAATTATTCTTTTGATTATTCCATAATTATCTAACTAAATTAATTTACATTAAAACTAATTTTCCTCTATGCTTGATTTTCCACCATTAATTTAAATTGACTTGATTCAAATCAAATTAATTTATTTGAATTTTGAAATAAAAATTGAACTCTTTCCTACTAAATTTATTCGTGATGGTTCCATCCTTATTTTCCTCATGCCTTGGTTGATCACATCATTGCACATCTCTATAAAATAAATTACATTTGCTTCATGACACTCCCTTGATGATTGTTGACCACACTTTTGAAGTGAGGACTCATCCTTCCTTAGACTTAGGAATCTTCTAGACACTTTAAATTTTCCTAGTCATAGGACACTTCTACTGATTACGAAAATACTAAATCCAAGCTTAAAGACTTAGGAAGGTATACTTCAAGCTTAGGTTATGCCTTAGGACAAATAGGTCTTACCTATCATATGGACTAAACCAAAATACATGCTTGTCCACTCATCCAAAACTAACCTCAAGCCAACATAACTAACCTCAACTAGATTTTATTTTATATCCAATCTCCAAGTCAAATTAACTTACCCCCTAACCTAAATCAATTCTACAATCATCCCATGATCCTATGACTCAAACCTATTTAATTGAACCCAATCTAATTGAGTTTCACAAAAGCACTCCAACCATTCAATATTATATTTCAAACCCCTTAAAGATTTACAATCAAATCAATTAAACCAAATGAACCCAATTAACCCAAGTTGGCCTATTTGACCCATTTGACCCAAAATGTCTAAATGAGCCAAAATCCAATCAAATCCAAATCAATTACAATCAAACCCATCAATCAACCTTAAATCCATTATTGAACTTTTCTCAACACCTAATTCAATCGAATCAACCCATTTGGTCCACTTGACCCAAAAGTGGCAAAAATGACCAAATCAATTCAAACTTCAATCCAAGTCAAATTGGATTGATTCAACCCATCCAATCTCCTCTATAGTGATTGTTGATCATTCTTGATTGATTAATTGCAATTAATTGGCTCAAACCAAACCAATTTGATCATTTGATCTAAGTTGACCCAATTAATCCGTATGAACCAAATCTCATTCCAACATCAATTCATTAAAATCAATGACTCCCATCAACCATAAATTGAACTTTGAATATGACTCAACCACCAATTAAATCAAACCAAGCCAAATTGATCTTTGGCCCAAGTTGACCCAATTTGACCTAAAGGGCCAAGTTGACTGAAATCAAATCTTAAATCAAATTGATTGAAACCAATACCTCTAATCAATCATAAATTGACTATTGAACATGATCCAACATCTAATGGAACTCAATTTGATCAAACCAACCCAATTGACCTAAAGGGTCCATTTGAATCAAATCCTTTCCAAATCTAAATGAATTCAAACCACCACATACAATCATTCTCAAATGATCAATTGAACTTAAACCAACCTTCCACTCAAGCCAATTTGGCCAATTTGATCAAATTGGTCAACTTAACTCATTTGACTCAAATGAACCCAAGTAAACTAAATCCAAATCCACTTCAAATTAAACCAAACCAATGACACCAATACATTCTAAATCATCATTTGAACACATCCAAATCCTTGGGTTGACCCAATTTAGCCAAATTGGTCAACCTAACCCAATTGAAATCTATTTGACTCATATGGGTCAAATTGAGCCAAACTCATCCAAATTTGACATGACTCATCCTTGGGTCAGCCCAAGTGGCCTAACCCATGATAAACCTAGTTTGGGTCAAAACCTATGTACCAACCTACCCAAATGAGATAAAATTCTCATTTGGATGGTCTCACCTACTCACCAAGCCATGTTAGCCACCCTTAGCTCATTTTGGACACTAGGACCACTGACCCAACATGACCCAAGGCAGTTGGGTTCAGTCGTGGGCCATGAGAGGGTGAGCTTACTCTTAGCCCACCATTAGTTCACCTAGAGAAGGAGGTACACACCATTCTAGCCCATACTATTGTCTCAGCCTCTCAAGCTCATCCACCTCAGCAGTCCACTGCCATATTTGGCCAACTACCCCAGCCGGATGACTGCCAAAGGCTGAGCCAATCTCAACTCTTAGTTCACTTGGAGAGGAGAGTTTACTTCCCTTTATTCATTTAAACTTCACACAGATCATCCTTAGGTGATTTTGAGCAGTCCTAGAGCTTCTCCCGATCTCTTAGTGCATCCCATCACCGACGAGACCAACTCCCATTCGAAATCGAAAGCCCATCTGTCCAACCTCACCTAAACTCCACCAAACTTCAATTATCTCTTCCCACACCTTCTCCTAGCTCTAACGAGTCAAAATAAATTGATCCTGATCGATTTGATCACCAGAAGATGCTCTAGGACCAACTCTGATGAGTTTAGCGACAGCACTTGGTCCATAGAGATATATGTAGGGAGGTAGCTCGAGTCTCAACAAGGCTTCTTCTCTTCAAGACGAGCCTACCTCAGTCAACTGACTGCTGGTCTTGAGCTCCAGCAAGGTAAATTCTGGCAAACCATAGAAAATCCCTTAGGTGTTGGTCTTTTGTGAAGCAAAATGGGATTAGATGCGATTTTCACTATAAGATCTCCTTAGATATTCTTCTCACACATTTTTTAGTCGATCCTGATGTCCCACAAGCTCCGGCGCTTGGGGGCGATGGGTCATCAACCGTTTATTCCACGTGATTTGAACGAATGATCGTGATTTAATCTGCTAAAAATTTTAATTTGATACAATAGGAATAATGAGATTAATCTCCACCGTCCGATCTGAGATCAGATGACAAGGAAGAAACCACATTCGTCGTTGCTAACTTAGCCGCCACGGGGAACATTATAAGTAACCTATCATGTGGCGCCACATGAAAAGCTAAAATACATCAACTCCCGTGTGGCACTGATGGGTTAAGGGCTTAATTAGGTGATTAAAATATAAATAATTACTCAAAACTTTGAAAAAACATAACTAACTGTAGAAAAAATCCTAAAAATAGGAGTAAAGCCATTTTAGAAAGGGTAAACAGAGGAGAATTTAAAAAAAAAATTCATAAGGTTTAATTTTTGAAAAGTGATTAATTAGGATTTGAAGTTTAAAGCAATTACCCTAATTAAGCTTTAATTATTTGGCCAATTAGTCTCAAATTAGATAGGTTGATACTATGAGATATTCTTTACCTCCCATAATTTTCTTGGGATTTATTGGCCATGTAATATAGAGAAATCTAATCTTAATTACCCTCCCTAATTAATTAATAATTATTAAAAATGCTAACCAGTAAAATTTAAATGATTAATGATGCTTAATCACTGTTGATAGTGGGAAATGATGAAGGAAAATTATTAGGACCACTTTCCTAGTTGTTTTCCAAGTGTATTTCCATGGGAGGGTTATTTAATGCATGGTCTAATTAAGAAATAATTAAGTAAATTAATGGTGAAATTAGACCCAAATTGAAATGATAATTACTTTAGATAATTCAAATTGAATTCATGGATTCCTCTTTATGTGTTTAATAACATAAAGAATCTTAAAGAACATATGGTTAACCCATGGGTGTGGGAAAACCATAAAATTACTTAATTACATTCTTCCTTAATCTAATTAACCCTTAAGCATGAGTCTCGTTGTATTAGGTCTTATTAAATGCATTAAAAATTTTAATTATTCATTGGCATATCATTAGAGGCTCATGGTTAAGTGGTTAATTAAATTAAAGAGACTTAGGAAAGGAAAATTAAATTAATTACTTAATGATTTGAACTTAATCAATCCATAAAATTCACTTAATTATTAGTCCTTAAATACATTAAGCCACTAACATGAGATGGGGCAAAACAATAAATATTATTTCTCCTCTTTAGGATTTAATAATTCAAATCCAAAATCAACCTTCATAACAACTTTGGTTGATCTTAAATGGTTGTATTTAACTTGATTGTCCTTAGGAAGTAATGTGATTGAATGTATTATGTGGCAATGTTTAATTATTTCTTTCCAATCATCATAAATTTGTATGTCATTTAATATCATTCATTCATGTTTTCAAATAAAAGAATCAAATGAATATAATTATATATGTATAAGTTGCATGTGTTGAATCAATCTTATTATATGACATGGCTATTATCATGAATAAATCTAAAATTATTTTCAAAATTATAAATTAATGATGAAAATTTAAATTGATGTTGGTTATGAATATTATATGTGGTTTACATTTTCTTATAGCATAAACATACTAAAGTATTATTCTATTTTCAGTTTCATGTGTATGTTTAAATGTGTTTGAATGTTAGTAAGTATATAGTCTGGGCATTCTAAGAATATGAGGCTTTAAGTAGCCACAAGGAGGTCTTAGATTACCTCACTTCCCTAGTTTAATAATGACACATATTTACTTGATTTCATTCATATGTATACATGCATTCAAATTTGGATAAAGCTTTACTTTACATGAATAAATAAATTTGCTAATTTATAAATTTTTGTATGATTTTCATTCTTATGTTATGTATACATTTATATGTGTTTAAAATAGAAAATATATAGTCTGGACATCCCGGGAACATGAGGCTTTAAGTAGCCCTAACGAGGTCTTAGATTACCTCACTTCCCTAGTTTAACAATGGCACGTAATTGTTTAAATCTTTAATATATGTGCATGTATACTTAGCTAAGAAGTGAAATCCCTCTTTTCTACCAAAAATATATGCATTAATAATCATTCAAGTGTGCCAAAAATACATTGTATGTATAAATATATAAGTTCAAAATCATATGCATGTTATTGGTGATGAAAATGAATGGTGTAACATTATCCATATGATAGTAATTCAATTTCATTAATCTTAAGATGCTTTTCATGTTAGAATAAGATTCTTTAGGATTAATTTAAATTTATGATTAATAAATTATTTAATAAATCATTCACTAAGATAAACTAAATTATAATAACATACCTTTAAAAAGTAATTTAGGATAGGGATGAAGAGGGTCAAACATCTTTCTTCTCTTTACAATAATTAGATGCTAAATAAATATCAAATGAAATAAAAGAAGATACAAACTAAAATCCACCAATCCATTTAAAAACTTAAAGTGAAACCTCCCCTAATATTTAACTTAAATAATTCCAAACTTAGATGATCATAATCTTAAAGCCTAGCTAAGACATACCACACCAAGCCTTAACACACACATTAAATTACTAAGTCACTTTTAGCTCTAAGTTAGGACAATATATGTTTTGATGTGGTATTTTATTTTGTGATGTAATATTTTAGACTGGATGTTAGGATTATTTATGTGTAAATTTGATGTTAGGCCGCTATTAGCCTAATGATATTTTCTATAAGGGATTATGCTAAAGGGGCTGTTGAAATAAAAATAAATATAAATGATTTTGCTTGCAAGTTGCTTATACCCCTTTGCATAATTCACATTAAGACAGGTGGGTTTTCTTACTCATGTGTAGGGTGCTAAGTCTAAATTTATAGAATATAACTGCTTGGTTTGAATGATTGTTTAGCTAACATCTATTTTGCAGGTCTAGTTAATTTTTATTTTTTCAAACATGTAATTAAGATTAATGCTATGGGGTTTAGGATAAGTAGTGGCTAAAAGGCAAAGTCTTTGGAGGTCCTTTGAAGCCTTGGAGCAAAATCAAATGAAAAGGCGAAAGGAAAAAGCAAAGAATGAAGACCCCCATTGTATTTAATCAATTGTAATTGCAATATTCTTTTATAATCTGGGTTGTATAAGGGTAGAGCTGGACTACCTAACTTCTTTTATTTTCTAGGGTGTACGGTGGTACCCGTTCACACTGACCTTTTATTATTTTGCGAAAATCTATGAATATTTGATTATTGTGTTTATCTTGCACAATAGAAATGATATATTTTCATAGATTTCTTAAGTTTGATGATTGAATGTGTGGCCTAGATGCGGTAGGCTCTTTAGGATAAAATTAATTTTTTTACCCTCACTAATAACTCATAACCTCACTTTAAAGCTTAGGTTAAAATCAAGATAATTAAAAGATTTAGCAACCCCTGGCTGAATGATATATGTGCTAACAATCATGCATATCATATTGTTTCACTCTTGAATAGGGAGGGTCTCCACTCTTGCATAAAAGGAGAATGCTTAACCTGTGAGGGCATCATTTGTAGTGGAGAACACCTCATCTTGTTGATTTGGCCAATAACCATATTTCATTATGCATTTAGGCACAATTATCCCAAGCCTTTGTCCAAATGAATGTGTCAAAATGATATAAAAGATTGTAAATTTTGCATTAGCCTAAGTCATGTCTTCTTGTCAGTTATGATCTAGTCTCTTAGAGAGTGAGTTTAAGACTCTAGTCTCATTCCTAATTAAATAACAACTTAGTTATCTTGCACTTACATAAAACTGGAATACATGATTTTGAATCGTAGGATATGTTAGCTGGAGGCCACTCCAAGCAATTGTAAGTTTAAAAGAGTCGGGATGGGTTTGTCATCTCTTGTGGAGGTAAATCATTATGTCATATTTTTGGATTAGATTTAGGTCATAATTTTTAGCCTGTGCTAAAGCATACTAGATTTAAGATCTAAAGTTGCTTATTTCTTCGGGCTATGAGTGTAAATTCTCACCTCTTAGGTATTTTCACAATCTTGTGTTAATGGATTATAGACTCTAGCATTCTAATAAAATTTTAACTCAAATAAAAATAAACTATCTCTTTCAAATATATAAAGCCTCACTATATGATAGATTAGAGTGCTTACTAAGCTTTCTATTATCATGAGTGCTCCTTACTTATCTTCCTTTAGAATCCAAAAATAAGTCTTTTCACTTGAACTCCCAATTGATTTCCAAAAATATCAAATCCTTTGATAGTCTAGCCTTGAAGTCTTTGGAGATATTATTGACTACTTTAATCGAGAGCATTCTTAGAAAATCCCCATGTCCTAGGATGTAATTAACTATGAAAGCTTGCTTCCATAGCGAACTAAAGAATCCTGCATAAAATAAACCATATTTTACTTTTCCATGTAAAGTAAGGAAAATATCTCTAGTATACATGAAGACTCACCTGCCTTAGGAGTCCTTATTAGGTGATTATGTCCATTGTAAGATGATATTTCTATCTTCCGAGATAGTACATCATACCTTAATATTGTACCTGATTACTTCAATAAATATCCCCTAAGATCTGTGTGGTATCCCAACGACTTCAAATTAAAACACCACAACGATATAAGCTTTGGCCGACCACTCATACTTTGAAAAACCTAAGGAGTTCTTTCGTTCAAGAGCCAAACTTCCTCTCTTCTCCCTCTTTAAATTCAAGCTTTCTCAAGAGGACAATACATGATCTTCTTCTGGCAAGCATCTTGCATTGGAGGAGAGCCATTCAAGTTTAATCTTGTCTCTCCAACTTTCTTTCAAAGGACATGGGCCAACCTTGTTCTTAAATTTAATTTAAGTGTGCTTAATTATTTTGATGTCACTTGATTAAATGACAAAGTTTTGATTTGATCATACTAATTTTATTTTAATCTTCATCATTCTTCAACCTAGTGATCTAATCTTGTGTTTTGTTATGATCATCATGATTTTCATATGTATTTGACTGTGTTATTTTTCTAACGTTATATATTAAAGATATTTTTCTATATTTATACTGGAAAAATATTTAACATCTTTGAATAAGTTTGTTTTAACTTAAGATCCACATCATTGCAGTTTTGTTATGATCATCATGATTTTCATATGTATTTGATGTGTTATTTTTCTAACGTTATATATTAAAGATATTTTTCTATATTTATACTGGAAAAATATTTAACATCTTTGAATAAGTTTGTTTTAACTTAAGATCCACATCATTGCATTAAGCATTTCAATTATTTTAAAAAACAACAAAGAAATTTTTGTGAGCTTTTTTATTTGCCATCTTATTGCTTCGTAGGTTGAGAACAAAATCTTTTTAAATTTGAGAGTTAAATTTCAAGAATTATATTTTTATTTTTAGTTTATAATTTCAAGTTGTTGGGTTTGTATTTATTTGTGTAGGAGAGTATGCGATCTATTTAGGGTTGTATTTGCCCATATATGAGTGTACATTTTTAGAGCTGTAATTGATTGATGTAAGAGAGTATAGAATAGTATTGCAATAATGTGAGATTTAATGGATTCCTAACTTAGGTGATTAGGCATAAAAGTGTGATAGTTTTTGAGCTTAATTAAATCACATAAAAATTTTGTACTTCTATGTTGTGCTCTGCTAAAAGATTCAAATTCTATAACCCCACTCTTCACTTGCTTGAGTAAGATTCTGCATCACTCCATAGATATATTTAGATTTAACATGCATAACACTCAATTCTTATATATATATATATATATATAACACTATTCTAGCTCAATATTTAATTTATTACTCAAATATTAAAATTCATAATAAAAGCTCAAATCATATTTTTCATTTAAAAGTAATTTTTAATAATTAAATTATGGCATATATATAAATGCATGAATTATATAATTTAAAATGAGAATATTAGATCTATAAATATATAGGAATTAGATGGTATACATTAAGTGTTCTAAAAAAAGAATTTTTTACATACTAATCATTTAATTATCAAAACCCTGCTATCGTACTTTTTTGCACAATCATTCAAATCTTAAAATTCATTAACAAAAGTTGAATTCATATTTTTTATAATATTCTTACTGATTTAATTATAACAAATATAAATATATAATTATAATAGTTAAAAAAATAAGTAAAAATAATTAAATTATAAATATATAAACTGCTTGATTGGCATATAATAATAATAATAATAATAATAATAATAATAATAATAATAAGAGAAATTTATATACATATTAGGCAATTTTTTTGTATTTATATATTTTATTTAAATTTTAATATTTATAAAAATAATATTTTTTTTATGTATCTTTTCGCCTGATGGTTCTGCCTAAAGAATAAGACCTAAACCCTTGTCATCTTCAGAGCCTCCACTGCCTTCCGAAGCCGAGATGTGGAGATCAACAGCTCGAGCTCTCATTTTTAGCAGATCAATCCGACGAAACTTTTCTACAACCCCAACCCTAGCCGTATTTTCATCTTCGCCGTCGCTTTCCAAATCGCCAATCCGCATCTTCCCCACTTTCCTGAGATCTAAGTTCTTTTCCTTCGCTACTGAATGCTCGCCAGAAGAGCACGAAGCATCGCATCGAACCCAAAGTTTTGTTAAAAACCTAGACTTTATCTCTCAAGAAGCCGTTGTTTCTTCGGTGGAGCTAGGGGAATCAAATGCTTCTCCAATTGCATGTGAAGATGGGAAAGATGAGAGCGAGGTCAGAGAAGTGGTTGAACTGAATTTCTTTTCGGAGGAAAGCGTTGGTGCCGAGGAAATTGCGGAAGAAGCCGCAGATGAGGTTTCTGAGGTTAATCTTGATCAACTTGAGAGAGTTTTATCCATTCTCCATAGTAATTTACCTCAAGAGATTGGATCAAGCTTGGATAGGCTGGAAGAATTGTTGCTGAGTGAGGAGTTTGTGGTAAGAGTGTTTCAGGATGCTCACGTTTCTGGTGAGAATTTGGTTTCTTTCTTTAGATGGGCTATAAGAAAAGAAGAAGCTGCGAAAAGTTCGAGGGCGTTAGACGCCCTCGTCCGTACGATCAGTGCCTCTGATGATGTCAGCAAGATGGAAGCCTACATGCTGTGGGATTTGATCAAGGAGTTGGGGAAAATGGTGGGGATTGTAAATACTGAGATGCTTAATCAGCTTATATCTATTTTCTGGAGGTTGGGAAAGGCCAACGCTGGTCTGGAAGTTTTCAACAAGTTTGATGAGTTTGGTTGTGCTCCTAATGGGTGTACCTTCTATTTTACAATAGAAGCTCTTGGGAAGAAGTCCATGATTGATAAAGCTTGGTCTGTTTGTGAAAAGATGCTAAATTCTGGAAGCCTGCCTGAAGTTGAAAAGATTTGTAAGATCATCACCTTCTTCTGCAAGGGAAAAAAGGCAAAAGAGGCCCATTTGGTCTATCTGCTAGCCAAGGAGAATAACATCCTTCCTGAACGAGATGCTTTAAGTTTTTTAATTTGTGGTCTCTGTAGAAATGCTGAATCTGTTCGCTTGGCTATGGAGTTATTGGACGATTATCCACAAGAGTCACTCAGATATGAGAATAAGACGTTCTCTTTAGTTGTGAAGAGTTTGGCCAGGATAAAAGATGTGCAAGCTGCAAAGTCATTACTTTTAAGAATGGTTGTTTCTGGTCCACCGCCTGGAAATGCAGCATTCAACTATGTTATCACTGGGCTTTGCAAAGAAGGAGAAGTGGAAGATGCCATAGCTTTGACTAAGATTATGGAAAGCAGAGGTCTTAGGCCAGATGTGTATACTTACAGTGTCATCATGAGTGGTTTTGCAAAGGCTGGTCTGATGGATGAGGCTTTTAAGATCTTTTGTGAAGCAAAAAAGAAACATAAAATTTTGACACCAGTAATATATCACATACTTATTCGAGGCTATTGTAAGATAGAGGACTATGGAAAAGCACTTGAATGCTTGAAGGATATGAAGGAACATCCAGTGCAGCCTAATGCTGATGAATACAGTAAATTAATAAAGACTCTGTGCCTCAAGGCTGTTGATTGGCGTACGGCAGAGAAACTCTCGGAGGAGATGAAAGAGAGGGGTTTGTACCTCAGAGGTGAAATCCAGAGTTTTATAGCAGCTGTTAAGATGCTAGAAGAGGAAATAGCAGCAGATGAATGTAAAATAGAAGCTTAACTGATGGCTGAAGCTGCGAAGACTTGCGGTAGTTTTCTACAATTTCTTTTATTCAGCTGTAACAGTTAGTTTAAAATTTTATTTTTCATTTCACTTCTTCAGAATGTGTCTAATGTTGTCAAACCACTTTTTACCCGGAATTTTGGAGGTATAATAATTTCGTCTATGTTTTTTCATTGCATTTTTTTTAACCCTTGGACCTTTTAAGTTACCTAATCTTAATTTTCTTTTATTTCAGAGTTAGGTATTATGAAGTTAATAGTTGATTTTCATTGTTGAATGTCTAGCATGTATATCTATTATTCTACTTCCCATGCTATGCATTGTGTATCATCATCATCATTAGTTTAGTCCCAACTATTTAGTCTCAGTTATATGTTTTCCCTTTGCCCATTCATTTGAGTGATGCATACCAAGTATATCATGCTTAAGCTTGTTTTTGCAAAACTTATACCTACTTTACCATGCTTGATAAGATTATTGGGTATACTACTTGAATATGTACATTATGTGATATGAATAATTGTAATAGGATAATTTAGTGAATCATGAGAGTTCATAGGTTATTAAATTTATTAGTTATTTGGTTATTAAGAGCTATGTACTGCTACAAGTATGTCTCCTTAAGGGAAAGTAGGCATCAAGCAAATATAAGAACAATGGAGCCCTTGTCTCAACCAATATCCCCCCAACATACCAAGAGTTATGAGCATCCTAGATTGTCCAATGCCTTGCTTCCCCTTTAATAGGAGTTTTAGGGAAGTTATTAATTACCTAGTTTTCAAGATGATTGTGGTTTTATAAGTATTATTATATATTTTTGTGAATTCCTACATTGGTTAGTAACAAATGGTGCCTTTATTGAGCTTTGTTGACGTTCAGGTGCCATCTATGTTCACGCCATTCTAAACCCATCGTGTCCATCCTAAATGGTTCTCATCTTCATTGATTTACGGATCTATGCAAAAATCTACTATTTGTGCTTCTTCCATACCATCACCACTTTTGGGCCATCTTCATTGCCTACTTGCTTGTAATCTTATTGAGCATTATGTCACCTCTTCCATGTAGTTAATGTAAAATTTTTAGTCGATGTCTTTGACAATCTTTTAACTCCACCCCATCACCATACAAAATTTTGACATTTTCATAGGTTTGCATGATAACTGTTTGCCGCCCCAATAAATTGTTGGATCTTGTTGTTCATAGTCCTTAGATCTACAACTTTTGTCAGAGATCCACCAGTTCCCATGTACCTATGACTCCATCTCCTGGATCTCAGTACTCCCCCCACCACTAGATCTCATTGAATCTCATTACCTTCGAATTTCATCACTAAATACATAGCCTTCGCCCACCACTTCTTTAGATCTATTGTTCCAAAATGCTTAGTGCCTAGATCCTTAGATCTCCATTCTGTCATTGTAGGTCTGTAACATTCCCTTTTGTCGGATCCACTCAATGAGATCCACAAGCCTTGCCATTGTTCATCTTATCTCTAAAGCAAGAGATACCAATGTGCCTGCCTCTGTCTTGAAATGTTCTCCACTCGGTGCCTCCATTAAGTTGCCAACATTTCACATAAGATTCTTCGATCATGTCTTCCATAAATAAAACTAAAAAATGCATAAAAAACCCAATGAACTCTCTTAAGTCCAAACCCATTAGATTTCACTAGATTTATCATCCCAAGTATTGCTCAAACTCCTATGCATCAATAACCACTGCCATCTCCACTTGATCTTGCCGAGGTCTACTCAACCTTGAGGAAAAGTTTGTTGTGAAGGGCTATGAAATGATATGAATAGTTGTAATAGTATAACTTAGTGAGTCATGTGAGTTTATTGGTTATTTAATATATTCTCATGGTTCACGTGTTGTCAGGGGAAATTATGGTATCGAGCAAATTTTAAACACCAATGGAGCCGTTGGTTCAACTCCCTCTCTCCCCCAAAAAATACTAGGAGTTTTAGCATTCCTACAGTTGTCTAAAACCTTCCCTGCCCCCAGCAGGCTATGAGTGGCTAGTTATCAATATGGTAACTGTTTTCTTAAGAAAAGCAATGAGATATAAGGAAGGGGATATTTATTCAATCATGTTATATGCATCATTCTCCCTAATATTTTTTATTTATATAATACAATATCTTAAGCTAATTATGGAAGATGTACCCTGGTGTATGCTTTTTGCTGATGACATTCTTCTTGTTGATAAGACTAGAGAGGGAGTCCAACAGAAACTTGAATTATGGAGGTCAACTTTAGAGTCTAAAGGTTTTCGTTTAAGCAGATCTAAAACCTGAATATATGGAGTGTAATTTTAGTTGTAGAAATTTTAGTAGTAGTGTTGTGACTTTAGGTGATCAAGAGTATGATTGAGATATTTAGGCTCTATTGTTCAAAATGATGGTGAAATAGGAGATATTATTAGTAGAATTCAAGTTGGATGGTTGAAGTGGAGGAATGCATCGGCCTATTATGTGATAGAAAAGTTCCACTTAAACTTAAGGAAAATTTTATAAGATGGTGGTAAGACCAATGACTTATGGTGCGAGAATGTTGGCCAATAAAAAGAAACATAAAGTAAGTTAAGTGTTACGAGATGAGGATGCTCAGTGGATGAGTGGCTTTACCCTTAGATAGAATGCAAAATGAGTATGTTCGGGAAAAAGTTGGAGTAGCTCCGGTGATAGATAAGATTAGAGAGTCGCCAGATGGTTTGGCCACATAAAGCGTCCGACGATGATTAGGAGAGTAGATGCATTAGATTTTCCTTATGTTAAGAAAGGTAGAGAGACCTAAAAGACTTGGTTAAGATGTATAAAAATGATCTTAGTATACTCGAATTAAATGAGAATTTGACACATAATAGGACACAATGGAGACGAAGGATTCATGTAGCCGACCCCACCTAGTGGGATTAAGGCTTGTTGTTGTTGTTGTTGTTTGTAATACAATATCTTAAGCTAATTAACTCCTAATTAATCCAGTATTGTTTGCTTAACTAATTACAAGTGGATTCACAACATTACACTTTTTGAATTACAAGACACCCCTAAAATGATGATTAAGATGTAGTTAATCAACTTTAGATTACTTCTATTGTTTACCTAGATGGCATGGGGCAACTTCTTTCACCATTTAGTTCATGACACATGTTAGAGACGGATTTATAAAATTAATAATTTAAGCATGATTGGCTGTTTGCAATTAATTTGTCATTTAAGAATGATTTCTCTGTAGAAGCATGCACTAGGGAGCCATTCAATCTTTTTTTTTTTTTTTTTTTGTTTATATTTGCTCATAGCATCAGTTATTTAGATAATTGATTTCCGACTTGCTCTTAGATGATGGTTTCTGTTTAATTTGAAAAAAGTGGGTGCTTAACCGTCATGTAAATACTTTCAATTCACTTAAATCAAGTCAAAGACAATTTTTTTATTAAACAAAATAATATCAATTCCTATCATTTGTGGAGCATATTCAAAATTAAATTGGATAGGAAAAAGAATTATTGATTATAACATGGTGCAGCCAAATGAGTAAAGAAGAAAACTTAAATTGTACGAACTCAAGTGTATTTATTACCTTTATTTTTTTATTCTAATCCTCTTTTTGGTAAACTGTTTGTATGGTTTTTACTCAACTAAACTTAAGGACATTTCATCTTTTTTTACTTTCTTTGGAAAGCTAAATTGCATAAAATTTTCTAGTATAAAGATTTTTTTTCCATTGTGTTTAATTAGCTCACCACATATTTTTATATTAATTTTTTTTAAACATGTTCATACTTATATTGGATCTCTTCTCGTGCACTTTCAGCCTAGTAGATAAAGGTCCTAAACCTCCTTTTTTTTAAAATACTTCTATTGGATCTCTGATATTTGCAATGCAATGTTATATTATGACCAGATGTTAGCTTTTTATTTGTGGGCATCTTTAACAAATTGTGAATTGTTGTTTCAATCCTATTATTGTATTATCTAGACATCAAATTATTGAATGAAAAAAATATTAATAAAATATCATAATTATTATTAGTTAATTCTAAATTATGCATTCTTTTAGACAGCTGTGAAAAAAAAAAGATATTGCATTTGATTGGTAATAGTATTATTTTAAGGGACAACATTGTTGTCAAAGTAAAATTTAGCCAAACGTCTCTTTAAATGCTTAGCTCGATGAAATAGTGGTTTAAGCATGACATGGTAATACTCTGAAAGTCATGTCAAACATCGTACACTTACGTTTCTGGGCAAATTATATATTTTATTATGATCTAATTATGTTCAACAAATGTTTTTCAAGGATTAATTGAAATCTAGGTGTGATATGTTTATAGATCTTGGTTTTGTTATACAAAATAATGAAGATATAGAGGAGGATATTACTTGTAGATTTAGAATTTGGTTGTTAAATGGAGAGTATCATGTGGCAAAAGAAAATTATGTAGAATTAAAATCTTTTTATTAGAAGGCAACAACATCAAGCTTGTTGTTGACTTTTGTGCAACAAAGAAAACAACAGCGATTAAGTCGAAGTGTATCATAAATAGGAATCTTAAGATTTCCATGGAATGTTAATATGTGTGTTTTCAGCATGTACAAAAAAGGTTGAATATTCACATGGGTAAAGTTGCAAGGAAAAGTGCAGACCAAAGATAATTTACTTATAAGTCTATGGAACTTGTATGATCTAATAGCTCCAATCACATGCTATACATAATGGTGGAGAAGGATTTTTATATTGATTGACGATCATCATGGTGATAAGTTATACATTCTGCATCTACTACATAAATTGAAGCATTTAGTGCAATTGATGTTGGCTGCAAAACCTATGATAATGAACATCATTTTGTCAGAGCTTTTAATTGAAAGTGATTACATATTTTATTTACATTTTTCCTGGTAATCATTTGTTAGTATCAAATAATTTTGGTTGCTTTGAAGTAATTTGTTACATCTGTGTTTCCAAGCAACCTGAGCAATTACTCTAATTCCTCTGCCTTCCAGCACGTCCCTTCCATATCAGGATCTGAATCCAAATGATTTGAAGTAGTTCGATTGTGAATTAAGATTGCATGTGGATCAGATACATGTAAGATACTAGTGGGTATGTAGTCGATAGTGAATTAAGATTGCAGTGTGCATACTTATATTATTTTAATTATTTCATTAATTTAAGGGAAATTATAATGTCAGGCTATGTAGTCGAGGAAGCGTCGACATACTCATCGTGACATTGACACAAATATCGAGGTGAGATATGCAATTGTTAAATTATAGTTTAGAATTTTTATATGACTGATGTTTGTTATTGGTTACATATTATGATTATATTATGTGTTGCATTTGGAATTTCTTTCATATTATGTACATATATAATTGATTACTCGTATAAATTTATTAATCATGATTCATTGATTTATAATGATTATAGTTAAGTCAAATTTTTTATTATCATGTAATTATTTTATGCATAATGATAAATGATTCAGTATAAATGTGTAAATGTGAAAGGAATGCAAATGTGCAAATGAAATGGATGTTTATCATAAGCAAGAAATGTCATGAAAATTGTTATGGCTAGACTGCTTTATGATGATAGGCAAAAGTTTTGTTGAGATAAGCTTTTGACAGGGAATTTTACAATTCTTGACTCTTGGTACTGAGGTTGAAATGGATCAATTGATGTCATGGGGGCTATTAGTATGCGATGTTGGGAAAGCTAGTTTTATCAACAGTTTTGGCCAACAGGTCGAGTAATGATCACAATATATGACATGTGTCAAGTCTATGTAAGTATAAATGACATTTCTAACATATGACCTTACTAAGGGTTGAATTTGAAATTTTATAAAATAAACTGCATATATATGAATTGTCATCAATCAATGTTTACATTTATATATCGCAATATATTATTGTTCAGTGTTTACGCATGAAAGTATGTATTTTCTTTTTGTTAATATTCACACAAGCTTCTAATTTAAATGCACATTATTTCTTTTATCGTGTACTAAAAATATTATTTATCTCACTGTGTTGCAAGCTTATGATATTATGCGTTTGCTTTTAGGTAGGAATAAGGAGGTGCAAAGCTAGGAAAGTATTTTGACTTGTACAATTTTTGATATACAATTTTGAAAGATTGTAAAGACTTTTGGGTACTTAAACTTTATATTTAAGTATTTTTAGATGCTCTGTATGTTTTTTGGAGATGGTTTTACACGCTTTTGAGTTATGTTGTTTAAATATAAATAGATTGTTGGAGGAATTCAAAATATTTTATTTTGCTCATGATGATCTGGTAAGATTCAATTTTAATTTGCTTGACCCAAATACATACTTGTTAGGATGAGCTTCTGGAAGTTGCATCTGGCTGTGTCATCCTCTGTTACACCTCAGGCTAATCCGTGAAAGTAGTTATTTGAGGTGACAGAATACATGCATAGTAGAAGGTTTTCTTCAGGAGTTAGGTATTAATAACTATTAAAGTAATGTATCTAGTGCATACAGAATGAAATGTTTACAATATATAATATTAGTTTAATAGTCTCTTTTCTATTAATCATGATATGAGAATAGTTTAGACATTCGTCTGTTTTCATCTTAGTATATCTAAACTCCTGGGCCGGGTCATCATAGTTCTAATGGATGCTATTAAACCCAATAGATGAATTCAGCATTAACTTCCATAAACTTAAAGCAATTATAATAAGTTGACAAATGCAGTAGATACAAAGATATTCAATTAATTGACATTGTTCAAAAGGAAGGACGTGCATTTAACAGTCTAACAGCTGCAAAGGAAAGGACATACAATTAACTATCATAACCACATACATATAGAAGCCCTTCGTTTAGTAAGCAAATGATAACCTAAACATAGTGACTGACTATGAATTGAGTAACAGATGCCCTCTCTCATATCTTTGCTTTTTTGCACATGCAAATTAATCATTTTGGTAGTCAACATTGCATTGCTACTTTATATAAAATTACTATTGGATAAAGTTTATCTTATGAAGCACCTTGACCTTCTTCCTTTGACTAATAATAGGTGGCACTTGGAATGCTTTTTTGTTATGACTTAACTTACCGCAAGTACATATTACTGTGTATGATCTCCTAGCTGGCCCTTGCAAGTCATTTTGATGAAGTGCTGATAAAGTTTTGAAGAGTTGTGAAAAAGAACACAAGCAACAAAAAAAGTATTAGGTAAAAAGTAATTGATAATTCTTTCACCCTCACCAAAGGATAGGTATCACTTTTAACCTCACCAAAGGAATAGATAACAAATTTGCCATCATGTTATATTTGGAAGAAAAAAAATCAATTGAATTTTAACATATTGTTTATTTCATCCTAAAATTCAATGATTATATATAGGTTTTATATCATGAAGAAAATTAAATGCCATAGGAATACAAAAGGCAAAAAATTATAGATAGAGTCAAAATTACATAAATATATGAATTACATAAAAGCTTCCCTTATATTTTGAAGGGCTTAGAATATTGTGTTCATTGAATTTTTAACGGTTAAATTTCTCAATGAAAATGTTGATTCTTAGATTAAAATCTTGGTATCAAAAAGGATGTCATTAGAAGTTCATAGATGCGCCTAGATTGTCAATCAAACATTATACAAGAGACATTAAGGCTTTAGAATTTGGATTGTTAGATTAACTTTCAGATTACAACAAGATGAACATGAATTTGATTTTTTCTAATTGTTTAGATAATTATGTATTTTATTACTTCATGAGCCCCATGATATAATTATTTGATTTTCATAATAACAAATATATGATTAGAAGATACTAACAGTTTATTTTGAGTGATTTATGAAAATTTTCAAACCTAATTTGTTAAGTCAGCTCGAGTAAGTTTAAATCAGCTTGGATTTAGATAGTTTGAGAATTTCTTTAGGGATTGCATAATATGACAAATAAAGCTCATAAAATGATAAGAAAATTGATAAAATAAGTTCATCTCATTTATTTTGATTTTTTTGAATGTTTTTACCAAATTTATTTTGCATTATTTTTTCAAATTTCATGAAATTATCCTTTTTGGATAATTTGATTACTTTCATTAATTTAAGATTTATCTATTGCATCTAAAATTTAGTTTAGTTTATTTAATATCACATTAATCCATTTCGATGCTATATTTAATATTTAATTAATTTATTTAAGCACATGATATGGTTTATTTAATTAATTATTCAAATTATCATTTTCTCTCTCATATTATTCTTTTTTCTCTCTCATATCATATTTTACACTCAAACCATTTGGACCCATATGCATGGTTGAATTTTTGAAGCTCTTTATCATGGTATATTTGATTTAATTCATTTGATTTAATGTATTGATAAGTTTCTTATTCGAGAATTCTTAACATTAAAATTATTTTGAATTTTAAATTTTGAATCATCCCATAAATTATTTTCGATTTTATCTTCTTCATATATAGAATGATTTGGTTGGCCAATAAAAGAGAAGCATAAGACTAAGTTAAGTGTTACAGAGATGAGGATGCTTAGGTGGATGAGTAGCTTTACTCTTAGAGATAGAATGCAAAATGAGTATATTCGGGAAAAAGTTGGAGTAGCTCCAGTGGTAGATAAGATTAGGGAGAGTCTCCTTAGATGGTTTGGCCACATAAAGCGTCGGCCGTCCGATGACTCGATTAAGAGAGTAGATGCATTAGATTTGCCTTATGGTAAGAAAGCTATAGGTAGACCTAAAAAGACTTGGTTAAGATGTATAAAAAATGATCTTAGTATACTTGATTTAAATGAGAATTTGACACATAATAGGATACAATGGAGACGAAGGATTCATGTAGCCGACCCCACCTAGTGGGATTAAGGCTTGTTGTCGTCGTCGTTGTTGTTGTAATTTGATTCTATTTGATTGAATTCAAATTTAAAATCAAATGAGTTTGATTTAGTGCACTTTCTTTTTCTAAAAATCTATTTTTGGAAACCTATTATTGGCCAGTCCGTTATTTTCTTTAATTTAAATTATGTTTAAATTTTAAATCTTTGCTTTTATTAATTCCTTATGCTATAATTTAATTGATTTGTATTTATTGGAGATTGATTCTTGCATGGTAAGCCTTGGCCGCCCCACTCGATATGGTTTATTCAATTTATTTTATTTTGATTTGATTTCAAAGCCTTCCTAATTCACTTCCTTGATTAATTTATTAATTAGATCTTTTAACTCATGTTTGACTCATTTATTGAAATGTTTGGCTGACCCTTGTTTATTGAATATTAAATATATTTAATTTTCAATTTAATTCAAATATGTTCCTTAATAGATCTTATAATTAATTAGTAATTTTTTAATTATGTTAAGTGCATTCAAATCTTTTCCCTCCACTTATCTTGGCCGGCCACATTTGTATGAAATTTGATTTTATTCAAATTAAATTAAATGTGCTTTTAATTTCAAAATCAAATACTTGTCATAATTATTTTCTCTCTTTTTCCTTGGTTTGGCCAACCCCTTCATTGTTTATTTTTTATTTAATAGAGTGCATTTGAACCATGAAACTCTCTTAGTTAATTAGCTTGGCTGACCCACTCTTCATGCAAAATCCTTTGTTGCTTTCTTCATTCAAGTGTGTAAGATCTTTTCTATTTCCTCACTCACTTCAAAGCTTTCTCAAGAGTTCTTTCCATCACCATCAAGCTTTCAATTTGCTTTTTAGAAGACTCATTCAATTCTTGTTCTTACACTTTCATTCATTCAAAAAACTTGAGTAAGATTATTTTAATTTGTTTTAACTGATTGTGCTTCTTGATTTTGATGTTTCATATTGATTGAAAAAAGGATTTGTTTTAGCTTTGTTAAGCTGTTTAAATCTTCTTTCATTCTTCTTTTAAGTGTTTTGAATATCGCATATCATCGTGGATTTGTGTTTTGATTTTCAAGATCACATCTTCAAGGCTTTCATACTTATTACTTTTCAAACTTTTCATCTTTAAGGCTTTTGTATTTCACTTTGTGCAAGTATATTCAAAGTTTGATTTTGTTTATGTGCTTTGCATCAAAATTATCTTTAAATTATATCATTGCATATTTTAAATTTAAAAAGTACAAAAATAATTTATGAGCTCTCTTTCATTTGTCTTATCATTTCTTAGTTGGGATTGTGACTAAATTTGTTTTAAAATTTGAGAATTAGATTTTTATTCTTATATGTTTCCTTTTTTTATACTTTGAAGTTATTGGGGTTATACTTGCCTGTGTAGAAGAGTATATATTTTGTTTGAGATTGTATTTACCTGGTGTAGGAGAGTATGTGATTTGTGGTTGTATTTGCCCGGTGTAGGGGAGTATGGGAGATTCTTTGTAATCTTGTTTATTTAGTGAATTCCTAGTGTGAGTTGCTGGGCGTGGATGTAGACTGATTTTTGGGTACGGTCGAATCAAGTAAAAATCTTGTATCTCGTCTCTTTTTCTTTTCTGCAGTTATTTATTTTGTTGTTCTTATTGTTGGATTATTGTTGTGCTCTATTTAAGTATCAAATCATTTAAATTAACTCATCTACAAAATTTAAAAATTAAGTTTTAATTTGAAAATTTATTTATGTACTCAATTCATCCCTCCTCTTGGGTACCATAGTCTCTTAACATACAACAACAATAAGCCTTTATCCCACTATGTGGGGTCAGCTACATAAATCCTTCTTCTCCATTGTGTCATATCAAGTGTTAAATTCTCATTTAATTCTAATAAATTAAGGTAATTTTTTATACATCATAACCAAGTTTTTCTCGGTCTATCTCTACCTTTTTTATTATAAGATGAATCTAATACATCTACTCTTCTAATTGGGTCATTGGATGGACGACACTTTATGTGACCAAACCATCTAAGGAGACTCTCTAATCTTATTTGCCTTTGGAGCTACTTCAACCTTTTCACAAATAGATTTATTTTGCATTTTATCTCTAAGAGTAAAGCCACTCATTCACCTGAACATCCTCATCTTTGCAACACTTAACTTAATTCTATGCTTATCTTTTACTGGCCAACATTTTGCACCATAAATCATTACAAGTCTTACCACTATCTTATAAAATTTTCTCTTAAGACTAAGCGGTACTTTTTTATCACACAGCAGGCCAGATGTATTTCTCTACTGCAACCATCTAACTTGAATTCTACTAATAACATCCCCATCTATTTCACCATCATTTTGAATAATAGACCCGAGATATCTAAAACGTTCACTCTTTTTAATGACTTGATCACCCAATGCACGACCCCATCACTAAAACTTATAAAGCTAAAATTACACTCCATATATTCAATTTTAGATCTACTTAAACGAAAACCTTTAGACTCTAAGGTTGACCTCCATAATTCAAGTTTCTCTTGGACTCTCTCTAGTCTTATCAACAGGAAGTATGTCATCAACAAAAGACATACACCAAGGTACATTCTCTTATAAATATGTAGTAAGAACATCCATGGGATTAAAGTCGATCCTTAATGTAATCCAATTGAAATAGGAAATATTTTTTCAATCTCATTTGTGTTTGGATATAAGTAACAGCTCTAGTATACATATATTTAATGACTTGAATGTAACTCATATTAACTCATTTCTTTTATAGAAATCTCGAAAGCACTTCTCATGGAACTTTATCATATGCTTTCACTAAATCAACAAATATTATGTATAGATCCTCCTTACTTTCTCTATACATCTCCATCAAATCTCTCAACAAATGTATATCATACATAGTAGATCTACCCGATATAAAACCAAACTGATTTTGAGAAACTTTTGTCTCACATCATAACTTATGTTCAACTTAATTCCTCTATAATTTGCACTCTTATGCATCACCTTTATTTTTAAAAGTTGGAACCAACAAATTCTTTCTCCATTTATCAGACATCTTTTTAGACTTTAAAATAGATTAGTAAGCTAAGAAATTTTTTAATCTCCTAAGCATTTTCACTTCTATTTGAATATCATCAAGTCCTAACTGTTTTTCCACACTTAATTTTCTTCAAAGCCTCTCCAACTTCAATTTACTAATATGACAATAAAAATAAAATTCGCTATTTCTATTTAGGGTATTAAGGTTGCTAAAATCAATCGTATTTTCACATCTTTAATTGAAAATTTTATCAAAATATCTTCTTCTAGGAAAAGCACTTTATGATTTTCATTATTAATGCACGTCATTAAACTAAATCTTTACTTTTTTTATCTTTTTGCTTGACTAAGTTATACATATATCTTTCACCTTCTTTGGTATTCAATCTATTGTATAAATCACTAAAAGGGTAAATTTTTGCATCATATATTATTTTCTTAAAATCTTTACGGGCTATTTTATATCTTTTTCAATTCTACGAGTTTTTACATCTAAACTAAGTTTTATAACAAAGCTTCTTATTTCATATTTTTTATTCATATTTTGACTCCACCACCAATTATTTTTATTAAAAGAAGATTTTCCTTTTGATTCTCTAAGCGCAATTTTTGCAACTTACTACTTTTTTTTCACATAACATTAGTTTCTTCATTAACATTCCAACTTTTAAGATCTTGTATCTTGCTCTTAAAATTTTTTTATCAGAGTTCTTTAAGTACCCTCATTTAATCTTAGGATAATGATTTGATTTTTTTTCTCTTCCAATTCTTCATCTTAAAATTTAAAACTAGACTTAAACTTTCACTTGGAATGACGTTACAATTTTTACAATCTAAACGATATATTTTTTTTAATCAGAAAATAACCAATATATATATTTTGCTAGATCCATTCTTATAAGTAATAATATATGGTCATTTCTTTTTTTAAATAAAGTATTAGCAACTACATAATCATAAGTTAAAATAAAATCTAATATAGTCCTACCTTCTTTATTAGTTACTCTAAATTCATAGCCATCATGAATATTTTTTAAATCTTTTACCACTCTACCAATATCTTAATGGCAAAATTTTTAAAATAAGCATGGTTAAAACTTTAATTATCGGATTAAGCACGTTTAAAAAAAAATTTAAAAATAAGCGGTTATTAGTTTAAAGGCGGCGGTAATCAATCACCCGGAGCGGACGGTATTAAATCAATTTTTTTTAAAATGGCGAGCAGAGATCGGGATCCCGATCTCTCACTCTTGTTTTCTCCTAGGCGACGCCTTGATCTGCCGTACATCCCACCATCGGCGGCCAGGTCGAGCAGCCTCCGTCGTAGGCTCGATCCGGCCCTTCAGGATCAGAAAGGCGTATTTTGGTTTTTTTTCAAAACAAAGCGGGTAATATCATTTGTGACGTGCATTTGTTGTCTAATGATGTTTGTAGCACATATTGTGGATCTAACTTATTTTAGTATTTTTAGGTATACATATTGTGGATCTAACTTATTTTGTGTGTTTCGTTAAATTATGAAATGTATTTCTTCATTCCAACAAAGTTTGAAAGTTTAAATTCTTGAGACTTTGATTATGGAATTCGATGTTAAAAAAAAATCATCATAAACTATAAAATCAAATTGTATCATTGATTCGCTCGATTTTATTTTATAAATAAAATATATCTAGTGGATCTACTAGAATGAATTAGATATCATTTTATTAAGTTTTAATCATCACTTTCAATTATCTCCAAAATTGGATGCTAAAAGAATATCATCATTGATAAAATTAATTCAATGATCATATTAGATAGTTAGTTTGTAAAAATATACTTTGGTTGTCATTAACTTATTATGCATTCACTAAATATTTCTCTCTCGAGGTCCTTTTTTAAAGTTAACTTAATGCCAAATGAAATTTTGAGATAGCTTAATTTAAATACATTTGTTATCTTTATCGATTTTATATATCATCGTGCGGTTTTTGTTTTGTTTTATATATATATATATATATATATATATATATATATATATATATATATATATATATATGAAATGAAACGTCTGATTCCATTAGGATATGCTTGGCATTATTGATCTCTATATGGTGTATTTTGCATTGTGGATATTTATCATACATTATAGTATTGTTTTTTGTGTGTCTATTCAAATTCGACTTTAAAATGAAAATCACTTATCGCGCACGTATTGTATATATATATTCTATGATTAGTTTAAAGGCATATAGGATAAACATATTAGACAAATTATTCATGTTAAATTGATTGCGATGATTATTGATTTGATATGAAAGAGTAATCATAAGAAAATCATCCCAATAAATACACTAAATACTTAATTTATCAAATATATTTAAATAATCTATTAATTTGTTTAAATTAAGATTTTTTTATTAAAATTTTAATATGATTTTAATGTCGAATAAAAAAAATAATATGAAATGATTTAATTTAAATATACCGTCTTTATTAGTTTCATATATTTTGTCCGACATCTTTATTAGTTTCATTGTGTATTGCCGTTTCATATGAGATATTCAATGTTAAATTTTATTTCTAAGAGCAAATATTTTCTTGGGTGATTGATGTGATTCATCATGGCTATTCAAAATATGTTTTTTTATTATTGTTAATTAAAGTTTTATATATCTATTCAACATGCTTCATTTAAAATTATTTTTATTTGTGGTACAATCATTTATCATACAATACTATCTTTTTTGTTATAAATATTTTGTCTTCTAGATATTAAATACTTTAATATTTTTATATATTGTATAAAAATATATATAATGAGAGAAAATATAGATTTAAATATAAAATAATTTCATACATTCACATTCATTACATTTAATTTGTTCATCTTATTTAGTGTAATGAGTCTTCTAATCTTTATATATTAAGCCTTCCATGTAGACCTTAATACAATCATATCATATTATTATCTTAATAATTTTCTCATCATGTAGGATAGTTCATATTATATTCATGTAGAAATTAACTTTTCATTGTCTTAGAGTCACTTAAGATCTCCTTTTGTACTTTATGCCATCAATATGTATTCATTTTCTTTTGTAACTTATGATCAATATGTATTCATTTCTTTTGTAACTTATGCCATACTAAAATATAAATCGGATATGATATGTCATATTAAATATTTAGATCATATATAAGTCACCTTTTCTTAATATCTTTATTTTTTCATTTTATAAAATTGATGTATATAAGTTTTAAAATAGAATTGATGGATGAAGCTGTTAAAACTTTGGTGTTTATTTGGTCGGTTGTAAAAGGATCATAAATTACTTGTCGTTGTGTTTTATAAGATAACGATTAAATTATTTAAACTTACACTGCTCTTGTCATTTCCACTTTCGATACATATTTGATTGAAAATGAGTTCAACAGTATATGCGGTGTATTGTAATGGCGAATTTAGTCGTGATGATTTCTTCCTACGTCTTGGCGGAAAAAATGCGTCCGTATTAATTTCGTCGGCTAATTTAAGCGAGTTGAATCGAATCATGCGGTCACTAAGCGTTGATTCGACCGGTTCGAGATTAATCTCGTATGTAGGTTCTATTGGTGTCGATTTATTCTTCTGGCTAGAATGATAACGAAGTTCGATGAGTCGTCAATCAGTGTATCACTTTTGTTGTATATGTTGAAATTGAAATGAAACAATATCGATTTCAAGCGCGTGATTATCTTTGCTGAATTCAGGCAGTTGAAATTTCTACCAACCACTTCTGCCATAGGTAATCATTGTAATTTGAGCTAACTTTTTGTCTTCAAATTTTCACGCCTTTACATTCGTATGTCTGTGAGTGAAGATGTAGACATATCTGCATCTCTATTATTTACTCATATGCAACTTAAGTAAATATGGATGAGTGCGTTGTGATCATGGCTCCTCAGAGGGATGAGGGTTGAAACATGCAGTTCAGGAACCAGATGATAGCGAGGGTGAGATAGGGGAAAAAGCATATCAAATCTTTGCGTAGTCAGATATTAAGAGATTACTCAACAAGCGGCCTTTGAGGAGAACATATTTAGTATGATGAATACGTTCGAGCAATCAACAATGAGATGAAGAAAACTTTGATGATCTCATCAAATTACATTTTCAGAAGATAATTTTTTTTTATTCCAGACTGGCGAGGAAATGTGTTTTTAATGAGACAAAAGTTTGATCGGGGTTGGTGATCACAAATAATGTGGAATATGTCATGTGATTCCAATAAAGCGAGGTTCACGCGTTTCGTTGTCATAATAATCTTATTTGTGGCGTCACATGCTCAGCGAAGCAAGAGGCTTGCTTGGGTGATTTCAAGTATCGAGACACATGTTTCATTCAATCTTGAGCGGACATAGGTCACCTGATTTATTAGTTCTTACATCGCATTATCGGATGTGTTGGACTTGACTTAGAAATCATTGGTCGAATGGACTCAGTTTGATATTAGAGTTTCGAAAGCATGGGATATGAGAATTTATACAAATTATATTTGGCGTTGGGAAGAATTACGTTGTTGGATGATTCATGATTGTTTTATGTTGATTATACGTGCGTATTGAATTGATCGCATTCACACGATTTGTCATTTTACGGGCTTTTGGACCATTCATAGTTGGTTGATTAGACCAGTCTTTGAGTCTTGATGGTACTTTCTGTGGAAAATGCAGTACGATGATAGCTTCTTTGTTGGTATCGATCTTCGATGGTTTATTCTTTAGCATTCTTATCGTTGAAGCGAATCTGATGAGTCATGGGCTGGTTTATTAGGACTTTACAAGACTTGGTTCCAATTATATGCAGACGATTTATGCATTATTTCGGCCACATTCCGGTTAGTGCGTGGATGCGTGAGATTACATTGGGCGCATCGTCCTTTATTTCGCCACCTCGGGAAAATTTCAAGAAGGCGTCGAGCGATGGGAATTCACGTCTGAGTTCATGTGCCGAAAATGTATGTTGAAATACAAGCCCGACATCCACATTTACGCGTTAGATATCGAGAATAAATAAACTGAGTGGCTGGCAATAGAGATGTAAAGTGGATATTGTGCGTTGATAGCTGGCATGTGGCGCTCGAGTGTTTCAACGGTGTGTTAAAGAGGGCGTGGGTAAACGTCAGGCTTTGATCACTTGATTTCTACAATCGGTAGCGATCTTCACAAAGACTTCGACACGACGATCCGGCGAATGATTCATTATTGCTCCGTGTGAAGGCCTGCGCAAAATGGCGTGAAGCGAAGATGCTCGAGATCCCTGGATAAACGCGAATACCGGTTTTCATGTCTTGTGCGTTAGGTCGAAGTCTGAATCAGCGATCAATACATATGCGCGCATTCTGCATATTCCATGTCCTCATGTTATTCTTTGTGATGGGGCGTCCACAGCTACGTCTCTCTCTCCTTACTACACTCTGGATATCTGCAACATCTGGCTCAATTTCATGTATCATCGTCCGTCATGGCGGTTAATGTATTTAGTGGAATGAGGATCTTCGCGAATGTTATAAAGCGGTGGTAGGCTGGCCGGCGATATCTAATGATGGGCGAGTATAGCGATCAAACAAAATATGTGTATGCAAAATCAGGGGCATAGACTTGTCCTGAAAGTGACATTAGTATTTTTTGTCGGTATATGTGTTTTACTTGTACTCTGCCTCTTGTCTTTTCATCGAGAACTTTGTATTGTACATTTTTCTTTTTGACCTTTTTTAATATGTGGTAATTTATTTTTCTTAGTTTGATCTGTTAGCGGGGAATGTTTCTTTAAATCTTTAGTCGTTTTCGGGCTATCTCTGTTTCAAGTTTGATCTGTACATTTACGTAGATATGTTTTTTCTTATGTGTGTTTCTTCTGCATTTCTTGTTTTTTGCTCACATCTTTTTTTTTTTTTTGAGGCAGGTTTAGTAATGTGCATTTTTGAAAAAAAACAATTGTAATAATACACATGTTTACGTATGTACATATATGAAATTGAATCGTTTAGCTGATAAATTTTGGTAATATGGCGAAGGAGGAAGGAGGAGGGAAGCGTTAGGCGTCGGCGGCGTCTGAGATGAACCCGTCGATTATGGCACCCTGGGAGGTGCAGAGCATCGTGGCGCCGTTAGCGGAACCTGAGCTATACGATATGGTATGTTGTTGTCTTATTTGTGACATAGTAGATGTTAATTTTGAGATACATCTGGCTTTGTCTTACTACGATTCTCTGCTTCACATTTACTTATGATCGATGAATGGCGATAAATTCATGGATGAATTCGAAGTTGGATTACATTGTGTTACGATTCTGCCAGGCCAGATCACCATTTGCTGAGCTTTGGTTGGCCATGGTCACCATACGAACACATTTCATCTGGCGGTTGATGAGATAGCGATCCTTCGGCGGGGCGTAAATGATCGCGGTGTTGTTATGAGACCTCATTATAGGCGGTATTGGAGAGGGTAAACGATGGCTTTCATGGCGGATTATTGTGGCCGGTGATTGGGAGACATCACGAGCGTCTATCAGGATTTTATGTCTTGCCAAATGTAGATGTCAACGTAGACATCTGCTCGGGATGTCTCCCAATCGCCTCGCCACAATAATCCGCCATGAAAGCTATCACCTTCCCTCTCCACTGCCGTCTATAACAGTGAGGTCCAAACACCAACATGGGATCATGGCTACGCCCCTGCAGGAATCTCATCAACCGCCGATGAAATGTGTTCGCTCAGGACGCCAACCAAAGCCGCAGCAAGTGGTGATCGGTGGTATCGAATCGGAAACACAATGTAATCCAACTTCGTAGTCCATCCATGAACCGGGTAAGTACTTATGGCCATTCATCGATCATAAGTAAATGTGCCTCGAGAATCGAGATAAAGAGTGACAGACAATCGAATTAACATCTCTATGTCACAAATAAGACAACAACATACCATATCGTGTGCATGTTCGCCAAAGCGCCACGATGTTCTGATGCACCCGGTGCGGGCCATAATCGACAGGGTATCTGCGGCGCCGCCGACGCCTAATCGCTTCCTTCCTCCGCCGCCATATTACCCAAAATTTATCTCGCTAAATGTATTCAATTTCATATGTACATAATAAACATGTAAGGATATTACAATTATTTTATTTCATAAAATGCACAAGATTAAACTAGCCCCAAAAAAAGATGTATGGAGCAAAACAAGAAATGCAGTAAAAACACACATAAGAAACATATCTACGTAAATGTACGCGATCAAAAGAAACATAGAGCCCGAAAACACACTAACATTTAAAGAAACATTCCCGCAGATCAAACTAAGAAAAATAAATTACCACATATTAAGTAAAATAAAGGTCCGAAAGAAAAATGTACAATACAAAGTTCTCAAGAGAGACAATGACGCAGAGTACAAGTAAAACATATGCCCCGACAAAAATACTGTCGCCTCTTGGACAAGTACTTATGCCCTGATTTTGCATGTAATCACATATTTTGTTTGATCGCTATACGTTCTCGCCCATCAGATTTGTATATCGCCGTCGTAGCCTACCAAATTTTATAACATTTGGTGTAAGATCCTCTAATTCGCTAAATACATTAACCATGACGACGGGGATAACATGAAATTGAAGCCAGATGGGCAGACATCCAGAGTGTAGTAAGGAGAGACGGTTTATGTGACGCCCCATCACAAAGAATAACATACATGGAATATGCATTGTATCGCTCGCATGCGTACATGCATCGCTGATTCAGACTTCGACTCAACTATTGGAGGATGAAAAACCAGATTCGGCCACGTTTATCCGCGATTTGAGCATCTTCGCTTCACGCCATTTTGCCGCAAAGCCTTCACACGCGAGCAAATAAGTGAATCATTCGCCCATCGGCCGTAGTTTGTTGAAGATCGCTACCGATCAGAAAATTAAGTGATCAAAGCTGACCGGACCCATGCCCCTCTTTAACACACCGAAAACACTCGATGTGTTGTCATGGTGCCAGAATCATCAAGACATATCCACTTTGCACATCTTCGCTACCACTCGCAGCCTTCTGTTTAATATTCTCGATATCCGCATGTAACGTGTAAATGTGGACGCTGGCCAGTATTTCCGCAACATACATTTTCGCACATGAACTCAGACGTGAATTCATCGTTTCGCGACGCCTTCTTGAAATTTTCCCCGAGGTGGCGTAAACAGGACGATGTTTTGCAATGTAATCTCACCAAGATCCACGCACTAACCGAATGCCTAAATAATGCATAAATCGTCGTGTATATAATTGGAACCAAGTCAGTCCTAATAAACCGCCTCCATGACTCATCAGATTCGCTTCAATGATAAGAATGCTAAAGGAATAAACCATCAGCAAGATCGATACCAAGTAGCTAACAATGCCCAATAAAGTACCATCAAGACTCAAAGACTCTGCCTAATTGCCAACCAACTGAATGGTCCAAAAGCTAAAATGCAAATCACCAGAATGCTTGATCAATTGATACACAAAGCTGCATATAACATAAAACAATCATGAACTCGATCCAAAGAAACGATAACTCTTCCAATCAAATATAGTTTGTATATTTTCAAGGCATCCCATGTTTTTCATATATGAAACTCTAATATCAAACTGAGTCCATTCACCAATGATTTCGTTTCAAGTCCAACCGACATCCGATGCATGTGAATTCAATAAATTATCCGCTATGTCTCAAAGATTGAATGAACATGTGTGTGTGCCCCGACATACTTGAAATCACCCAAGCACCACCAAGCCTCTTGCTTGCCCGAGCATGTAGACAAATACGGCTCGTAGATTATGCATGAATGCAATGTATCGTGAACCTCGCTTTTATTAATCACATGTGACATATTCCACATTATTTGTGTTTGACCAACCCTGATCAGAACTCTAAGTGTCTCATTAAAAAACACATTCCCTCGCTAGGAATAAAATTATCTTCTGAAAATGTAATTTGATGAGACCATCAAAGTTTTCTTCATCCCATTGTCTTGACCGAAAGCAATGTATTCACGTTACTAAACATGTTCTCCTCAAAGGTTGCTATTTTTTTAGAATAATCTCTTAATATTTGACTGGTTGCAGCATTTGGATACTGTTCTTCCCCTATCTCACGCTCGCTATCATCTCAGGTAAACTTACTGCATTTTTCAGAACCTCATCCCCGCCTGAGGAGCCATCGTGATCTGCATCATCCATATTTACTAAGCCAGTACATGAGTAAACAATGTGAGATGCAGATATGTCTACATCTTCACCGCCGCATATGAATGTTGTTTTTAGGTGAAAATTAAGACAAACAAGTTAGCTCAAACAAATTACCTACGATGTGGTGTGGCGGTAAGTGGTGTTGAGAAATTTCAATTGCACGAATTCATCTGGATATAATGCGCAATCGATAGTTTGTTTCATTTCAATTTCAACATATATGACAAGGTTGTATAGTTCTTTGCATTGATGGCTTCATGAACTTATCATCATCTAGTGGTGTAGATGGCGCACCGATAGGGAACTACATATGAGATTAATCACGAGCAGGTCGAATCGGCGTTTAGTGACGCATGATTCGATCTTCTTAAATTAGCGACGAGAAATTAATATAGCGATTTTTCCCGTATAGGGAAGAAATCATCACGTTAAGTTAATGTCTACACACACATCTTGTGAACTCATTTTGAATCAAATATGTGTATCGAAAGTGGAAATGTTGAAAGCGAGCTGTTTAAGTTAAAATTTAATCGTTATCTTATAAAACACAAATAACAATAATTTATGATCGCCTATGAAAATGCAAAGTTTTCAGTTCATCCAACGAATTCTATTTTTAAAACTTATATACATCAATTTTATAAAATGAAAAAATAGCATTAAGAAAAGGTGACCTTATATATGATCTAAATATTTAATATGACATATCATATCTGATTTATATTTTTAGGTTGATGGCATAAGTTACAAAAGAAAATGAATACATATTGATGGCATAAGTTACAAAAGAAAATGAATACATATTGATGACATAGGTTACAAAAGGAGATCTTAAGTGACTCTAAGGTCAATGAAAAGTTAATTTCTACATGAATATAATATGAACTATCCTACATGATGAGAAAATTATTAAGATAATAATATGATATGATTGTATTAGTGTCTACATGGAAGGCTTAATATATAAAGATTAGAGTAAGACTCATTACACTAAATAAGATGAACAAATTAAATGTAATGAATGTGAATGTATGAAATTATTTTATATTTAAATCTATATTTTCTCTCATTATATATATTTTTATACAATATATAGAAAATATTAAAATATTTAATATCTAGCAGTACAAAATATTTATAACATAAAAGATAGTATTGTATGATAAATGATTGTACCACAAATAAAAATAATTTTAAATGAAGCATGTTGAATAGATATATACAACTTTAATTAACAATAATAAAAAAACATATTTTGAATAGCCATGATGAATCACATCAATCACCCAAGAAAATATTTGCTCTTAGAAATAAAATTTAACATTGAATATCTCATATGAAGCCAATGAAACTAATAAAGATGTGACAAAATATATGAAACTAATAAAGACAATTGGTATATTTAAATTAAATCATTTCATATTATTTTTTTTATTGACATTAAAATCATATTAAAATTTTAATAAAAAATCTTAATTTAAACAAATTAATAGATTATTTAAATATATTTCATAAATTAAGTATTTAGTGTATTTATTAGATTGATTTTCTTATGATTACTCTTTCATATCAAATCAATAATCATTGCAATTGATGAACATGAATAATTTGTCTAATATGTTTATCCTATATGTCTTTAAACTAATCATAGCAATATATATATACACACATGCGTGTGCACGCATAAGTGATTTTCATTTTAAAGTTGAATAATGACGAAGACACACAAAAATAATAAAATAATGTATGATAAATATCCACAATGCAAAATACACCATACGAGATCAATAGGAATGCCAAGCATATCCTAATGGAATTGTATCAGGCTTCATTTCGTGTATATATATATATATATATATATATAAAACAAAACAAAAAACTGCACGATGATATATAAAATCAATGAAGATAACAAATGTATTTAAATTAAGCTATCTCAAAATTTCATTTGGCATTAAGTTAACTTTTAAAAAAAGGACCTCTGAGAGAAATATTTTAGTTTGAATGCGATAATAAGTTAATGACAACCAAAGTGTATTTTACAAACATACTATCTAATATGATCATTGAATTAATTTTATCACGCGATATTCTTTTAGCATTTTGGAGATAATTGAAAGTGGTGATTAAAACTTAATAAAAATGATATCTAATTCATTCTAGTAGATCCACTAGATATATTTTATTTATAAAATGAAATCGATTATAACAATTAATGATACAATTTGATTTTATAGTTTCATGATGATTTTTTTTAACATCGAATTCCCATAATCAAAGTCTCAAGAATTTTAACTTTCAAACTTTGTTGGAATGAAGAAATATATTTCATAATTTAACGAGATCCGCCAAAATAACAAATGCATGTAAATCATGCTTGTTTTGAAAAAAAAAAAAACCCAAAATATCTTTTTCCGCCAAAAGGGCTGATCCTGCGTGGCGGATCGCCGACGACGAGGCGTCGACCTTGGTCGGCGCGATGGTCGGCCGGGCGTACAGTAGCGGCGCAAGAGACTACGTCGCTGCCCTAGGGAGAAAACGAGAGTGAGAGATCGAGATCCCGATCTCACGGTTCGGGCTGTTTTTTAAAAAAAATGCCTATTTTAAAATTTTTTTTTTAAACATGCTTAATCCGATAATTAAAGTTTTAACTATGCTTATTTTAAAAATTTTGCCTATCTTAATTTAAATTTTCTCTAATAAATACCTTATTTTTAAGAAGTATTCTTTGCATTAATTTTTCTAAGTCATTCTAAAATTTTTCTTTTAAGCTATATCCAAATCTACTTGAAGAGCATAAACACTTATAATATTAATAATTTTAGGATGAACAACGATCTTTAAAGTTATAATTTTATATCCGATTCTATTAATATCTACAATATTATTCTTAAATTTTTATCTATTATCATACATTCACAATTTCTAGTATGACTCCTACCTGAATACTAAAATTTAAAACTTAAACTATCACTCTCTTTGGCCTTCTCCCCAACCCATTTAGTTTTTTGAATACATAAAATATTTTTCTTCCCATAAACCATAATATCTATTAATTTTATTAATTTACCTATAAGAGTACTTATATTCCAAGTTCTTATTATAATACTAGTTTCATGACAAATTTTTTTGCTTGCATCCGACCATAATATGGGAATCCTTGCTTATTTAACACATTGCATTCGGGCGCCAATACATTGGCCTTCGCACACTTTTCATTGTATTTTGGCCATACATTGCATTGCTTCTATGGAATGCCCTAGCACTAACACAATGTATTGAAAGATTTAGTCATGATTTTCTACAAAATTTATGCTAGCTGTCGACTACCCAATGCAGACCTCCACTTTTCACATCCGGGACTTGGGACCCGACAAAGGCAGTGTTACCTTAGCCTCTTAACATATTTGAATTTAAATTCAGATTAGGATAGTTCCTAGTGAATAATCGTATAGATTGAACTTCTCAAATTTGTTATTATTGATATGGTTTCCTCTTTTGATTGAGTTTATTTAGGAAAGGATTAGATCAATCTCTGCCATAATTATTTACAGGTTCAATTACCGCAACAAATGCAATGTAAAATATCTTCCTTAAATTCTTATTTTTTTCTTCCTTATTTCCTGTCCTCTCTGCCGAATTCACTCTTTTTGCTGTTGTAGCTGATTGCTTGAACCCTTTCTGGTAGCACAGAATCTGCAAATCCTTGTCCAATTATTGTAGCATAGGCCGTTGCCTGCTTGCCGTCCTGCGATTCTTACAGCTGCCGCTACTGTTGTTGTTCCCGGTTACTTCCTTACTGAACTTGGCTTGCTGGTGTTTTTGGCTGCTGTTTTGCTGCTGTAGACTTGCTGTGGACTGCCGTTTGTTGCATTGGCTTGCTGTCCATTGGAATGAAACTGAAAACAGGAAGTTTGCTTTCTCGTGAATATAAATGTCATTACACCAAACTGAAAGCAGAAAATAGTATTCTGCTGCTGTCCAGTCAGTAAGGAATATAATAAGGAAGAGAGAACTTGCAGTAAGCAGGGGGAGAAAGTAGTGAAGAGAAGTCATCTACAGGGTGAAACATCACTAAGTTATCTTTAATTGATCGACAGATCAGTTGAATTCTAACCTTTCATTGTGAGCTTATGCAGTAACATTGAGAGTTATGCTATGGATCAAGTTCATAGCCTAAGTATTCACTGTTACTCTTTCCATCTGTTGGTCTCTTCAAGTCAATGCCAACATCTAGGAACTTATAATCACTCAGCTTGTCATTCACTTAATTTAAATGATCACCAGGAGATGCAGGGAAATTCCCCTTCTTTGATACCAAATGAAACCCATCCGATCCATTAGAAATGGGCTCCTGTTCAGCCGGCTAGTCCTCATCACCACTATCATCTCCGTCTAAATTAGAAAATTTATTCTGAGCTTTTTTTCATTAGCAAGTTCTTCACATCTTTCATTTTGCTTTTTTTTTTCCTCTCCTGCAACCTCTAATATGGTTTTTGGGGCCTTGATAAATCTCCTCACCTTCAACATTTTGCGGAATCTTATGCTCCCCTATCATGCTATGGTCTTCAAACATATTCATTGCATCACTCTTCAATAAAGAAAAACCTTGAGTCATGGATCAAGTTATTCACAACCATTATCTAAACATTGGAACTTCTTGCAACTAGTAAAAAATCATCTACAAGATAAAAAATTGCATTCATTACAAGGCATTTATATAATAAGTTCCAGATAATTTTTTTTATAACAAGCAACACTCAAAATCATTTTCTTTACAAAGATAATTTCTTTTATAATTTAATAAAATATCTTATTTTAAGTACATTTCTTTCACTTTTGATGCATTTTTATATGAGGAGCTTTTAATGTAGATTTTTCCTTTATTTCTTAACACTTGAATCTATACAATACAACAATTATTGTGCATTGTAAAGCTTTTAAGTCATTATATTTTTTAGGATTTTTCACCCAAAGACCCTTAGGACTCTTGTCACCGTCATCTGATTACTTTTATCGAACCACCATCATTAGATTGTCGTTACTCGGCCATGAGGTTACCACTAACCGATCATCATTGTTAGGCCACCATCGACCTTTGACAACCAACTATAGTCGTTCGACCTCTGACAATCGATTACGGTTTCTCAAGGTTCATCAATTAATTACGATCACTAGTCATCCTTCACCCGACTATGGTCACCTTGCCTCTATCCCTAGATTATGACCTCTCATCCACCGATGATTGACTATAGTTGCTCGTTCTCTAACGATTGCTCGACCTCTGATGCTCGACGATAGTCTTCCAACCTCTGTTATTTGACTATAGTTGCCCAATCACTGATGATTAATTAGGATCACCCGACCTCCATTGCCTGACTATTGTCACCCAACTATAGTTGCCCAAGCATCGTTGCCTAACTATGGCCTTTTGTTTTCTGACGATTGACTACGGTTGCCCAACTATGATCATCTGACCTTCGTCGCCCAACTATAGCTGCCCATTCTCTATCGCTCAACCTCTGCTGCTTGACTACGACCACCCATCCTTCGATAGTCGCTTGACCATCACCAATCACTTATGATCTTTTTACCCAATTACGATCATCTAATCATAATGCCCAACTATATTCTTTTGACCACTATCACCTGGCTACGCCAACACATGTAACTGCTATGAAGTGGAGTTGTTGGTTGATCTTTCTTGCATGTGTTTTGACTCTTTTTGGATGTACATTTATATGGGATTTTAGGTAACCATGTGCCACTTCACTTGGAACAGGCTTTGTCATGAAATTCCATGTATGTATTGGTTGGCCTCATTGGGGATGCTTGGTTTGGCCAGGCCTTGCATGGGCCATGCATTTGTGTCTTTATAACATCCTCTCCAACTACTTAATACACCAATGAAATTAAATAACATCACTATAGCTAACCACTACTAGCATCCTATAAATTACAACCACAAAATAAAGATCCAAATGACAGTACTGTCCACGTAACAATAATTTTACTAACATTCAAGTTAAGAAGAGAATGAAATTGTTCATATGCTCCTGGTGTGTTGCATCAAATGAAGCTATTAGGATCTTTTTATAAGGAATCAACGATTTGTTTAATGTATGCCAAATCCTATACTCCCCAAGTAGGTTCACAACTAAATTTTTGTCGCATTAACTACTACGTGAAAGTTGATGCAGATGCGACACTTCTTGGATATTAATGCCTGATTACTTGAATGCCCGGTTCAACTCCTGGTCTTCATAATGAAAATGTAGATATTTCATTCATATATAACATATATATAGAAACAAAAATTATTTCACCTGTAAATAAGTTATTTTACTCTAACATAAGCTATCTTGTCATATTGCTTAGTTTAGTTTAAACTTTTTATTTCCATGCAAGTCTAGGGTAGATATCATCATATGTCTGGGTTGATTAACTTTTCAGCATGTGGAAGATGGAGAGACAACTGTGGGATACAAGATTCAGGTATTCACATGCGACTTTTTAAAATGTCGCATCAGCTGTCATAGAAACAACTTTGGTTTCAGTAGTTCAAATATGAATTAATTTAGGGAGTATACCTTTTAAGATATCCAGGCTGTTTTATTTGTTAACTATTAGTTATGGTCAACCTTTAGATATTCATGATAAGGTGTGTTAAGATTTTGACTGTGAAGAATTCTTGGAAGGAAGTTTAGTCAGTAAGCTAGCATGCGTCAAGCCTGTTGCTATTTGAGCTATTAGGCTACTTGATTTGTTCTTCTTTTGAAGAGGATACTCCATTAACATTTGTTAGTTTGATTTGCAAATATATTGCAGAGGGAAAGTGAAGCGCTTGATAGAAATTCAGTACATACTCGGAAATAGTGGACTATATTGATGAAGAGCTCCAAAATGTCTATTATAGTTTTAATTTCACGTTGAGTATTAATTGTGCACATATTAAACATGTAATAATATAACAAGCATGCCAAACAGTCGGATATGCCGTGTTCTATATCTTTTTAATTTTCTGATCTATAAATTGTGACGGAAGCTTGGGAAAAAAGAATGATTTTGTTCGTTGCATGCCAAACAGACTAATTGTTTCATAACGCTCTGTTCAAAATTTTGATATTTTTTCTAACTTCTATTCAATTGTCTTGTAAGTTTTTGAGAATAAACCATGGATGCTAATGATCCTTTGCCCATTAGTATGCAGGGTTTGAGGTGATTTATTTTCTGAAGCCTGATTGAGGTTATTTATGATTATATTTTCGGAGGGAAGTTGATGATAATTGTGGTCTTTTATTTTATTTTTAATTTAGCAGGGTTTCTAACTAACGCATGAAAAATCTATTCCTTTTGATATTACACATCTATAACTATTTTCATATTTAAAGACAAATTTTTAATTATTTGCATGATGATCACTCCAGTCAAGCTGCCATGGAGTGTCAAGGCAGAGCGTTAATTACTTTATACAGTCGTAGGTGTTTATCCGCTTTTACCTTTTGTAAGATTTTTTGGAAGACCAAGATGTCTCTAATTCATCAATCTAAAGAGTTACGACTAAGTTGAAGTTGAGAAAAGCACTGAAGGATTAGAAGTAATGTCTCTTAGGATATTGTTGATTTTGATCAACTTTTTACTTCAGCGTTGCTGATCTAGAAGCAACTAAGGGGGTGTTTGGCAACGGATTGGATTTATTTCAAGTAGGATTTAGTAAATTCAGTATAACTGGATTTAGTAAATCCTGAAAAGTGTTTGGTAACAGATTTATTAAATCCTGCTAAATCCAGAAAGATGTTTGGTAAGTTATACGAGGATTTAAGTATGTTATAATTAAATAATAATATTTTTAAAATATAAAAATAAATAATTAAAAAAATAAAATATTAAAATTAAAATTCATTATAACAAAAGATATCATGTTCATTACAAAAAGTAAATAAACATTACATTATTTGGATATAAGAAAATTTTTTTGTTGATAATACAATTGAATTTTTCAACTCTTTCAAAAATTTTACACGTTGCGATGACTTACGTTGTGATGATTCCGCCCTAACTCCAAAAATTTAACACTTTGGATATATTATTTAGATAAGAATTCTATAATGGTTGGTCAATAAAAAATGAGCCAAATTGCATGGTTTAAATGTAAGTTCGACAATTAGGGTAAAACGACATTTAGGTTCACTCAAACAGCTTATATTTTGCTTTCAGATGAAACCCTCGAATAAACCATAAAGGTTACCATGCAAAAAATAAATAAATAAATAAATAAAGCCAAGTATAAATGAAGGTAAGATCAGATTAATAGAATAGTAAAATGAAACAAACAAGTGGAGTTAAATATGTGTGACTTAAAAGCTTGAGATATGAGCAGGTTTGGCTCCAATTTGATAGGGCCAATTGTTATATCAGATAAAAGTGAGTAATCTAATTTACACAATATTTTTTGTAATAAACAAGGAGGTAATGGTATAATTACTAGTCATGAATAAGACAGAACTATCACCTTCCCTCTATTCACATGACCTGTGGATATTTCACAGCAGAAATAATGAATCAAATTGGATCAACAACCAATAATCCAAAATTCACATCGAAAATCAAGCTGCATTAAGTCACTAGACAAAGTACTCGAAATAGTTTGATTCTAAACATGTATCTTTCAGCAAGAAAAAAGCTCACAACATTGACATAAGAAAAAATCAAGGTATTCTCTATTTATACATGAGCCTGCTCTCATTTGCTTATTTGTGTATGAGATATTCTCACTAATCACTCTAACGGGCAGAAAACTCCAGTCGTCCATTTTAGCATATAACACATTGATATTCAGTATTGTAATAAGAAGATTGTGTCCACTATCAGGTTATCCAATATTCGCATCTGAACATACTGAGATATAGATGGTATTGAATAATTAAAAGGGAGAAGCAGTTCGTTCCAAACAAAATCCTAAGAAAGAAAAACCACAATTGAAACTTAGACAACCAAAAACATATATCAATGCGATATAAAAGGGCCAACAGTGAAACTACATTGCCCCGACAACAAACCAATCTGAACCTCTTAGTTTCTAAAAGAACGCAACAACTTTTAGCTCGAAAGCTACAACATTAAAATATAGGTTCTATCATATAATATATACATATATGATCAAATATTGCTCTTGTTAATCACCAAAAAAACAGAATTACCAAATTAGTAGGAAAATATCAAAAATGTATAAACCAACATAGTAGACATTGCTCGGCTCGCGCGTCCAACAAGGAGGAACGGTAAGAAAGGGAGACAGATGAACAGAGGTGTTCGATCCTTGTGTACAGATCTGCGAGAGAAAGGAATAAGCCAAGTACCCGGCGCTTGGCATGCTAGAGGAAGAGACGGACGGTAACCCTCGTCCAAACCCTCGCCCTTCACGGCTTCGCTCGCCAAAACCATCGAGGAAGAGAAGCGTGAAATCGCTGAAGGTAACCTCGCCCCATCCAACCCGCATTGAGAGACAGAGACGGAGAACGCAAAGAAATAAAATAAAGAAAATGATCTATCGTCGATGATAGCAAAGCGGCGTTAAGAGAGAGAAGAGAGAGAATAGCAATAGTAAGTAAATCAACATCACGCTTTCTATCCAATCTTCCCCGATCTAACTCCGCTTTCATCCATCTAAACAAAGCGTTAATCAAAATGACGCAGTAAAAAATTGTGAAGAGAGAGAGATAGAAGTTCACGAGATACGCTACTACAGCGAAGATGGTGGCGGCGATCCGTGAAAAAATACGGTAGGTAGAAGGAGTTCCAGAAGCTTCCAAGTCATCGCCATATGCCGTAGGTTCATGATTCATAAATCCGAATCGGTGGTTTCCCAACTTTCGGTTCTGGATTTCGCTAAAGGATTTAGTAAATCATTAGCGTGTTTGGCGGGTTCTGAGGTTAGCCGATAAATCACGTTCACCCTCTAAGATTGATGATAAATCAGAAGATCTTCTCTTTTCTCTTGTTAGAAAAATACCCGGAAACATTGTTTTTTTTTATTTTTTATTTTTTTTATTTATTTTTTATTTATTTTTTTTATTTTTTATTTTTTTATTTTTTTATTTTTATTTTTTTATTTTTTTATTTTTTTTATTTTTTATTTTTTTTATATTTTTATTTTTTTATTTTTTATTTTTTATTTTATTTTTTTATTTTTTTATTTTTTTATTTTTATTTTTTTTATTTTTTTATTTTTTTTATTATTTTTTTTATTTTTTATTATTTTTATTTTTTTTATTTTTTTTTTTTTTTATTTTTTTTTATTTATTTTTTTATTTTATTTTTTTATTTTTTGTTTTTTTTTTTTTTTTTTTTTTTTTTTTGTTTTGTTTTTGTTTTAGATAAAAAATATGTAAGAAAAGATGATATTTCAAAGCTTTATAAAATCATTCATGATATAAACATTTCTTAGCATCCCAAAATCTGATCATACTTGTTTTCCTAGATGACACTAATCCTTTGAATAAGAGTACGGCCGAGTGAATAGATTTGTATGAACTGCTGCAACTGTAATGATGAACAGGCAAGCTGATGTCCCTGTCTTTATGCGTTTAATTTCATACCATAGTGCAACTTAGAAATAGCATAAAACTTTACAGGTGCATCTGAATTACTGCTAATAGTTAGTTAGGGGAGCACTATTCTTCTATTATTGATTCAAGTGGTTATCATGATCATGAAGGTTTTTATTATTATTTTTTTATAACAGATAAACTTATTGCAGGTGGTCGTACTGCAAAAACAACCCCCAGTTCTAGCGTTTACAAATCAGAAGGTTCTGTTAAGAGAAATGGACAGAGGAGTTTACATTCTGAAATATTTGTGTCCGTCAGTTTTTTTTTTAACAACTGGTGATTATACACGGCATGCATACTAAGTTCCTTTATCTCTGTTTAAAAAATATTAGGCCCATTCTATATCATATTGGAATGCAAAATTGCGCAATAACTACTGCCATTTATATCCTACTAGAAAGGGTCTAAGTACGTAATTTTGAACATAGAATAGTTTTTATGGTTTCAAATTAAAGTTTCTATTTTAGAACAAAGTGACTACCATGTAATAATGACGAGCTCAATCAAGATCTCATGATTTCAATGTCTGAGCTCAATCGAGATCTCATAATTCTAATATCGATTCTAATATCTTGAGCTGTCATGATCCTTTGTCTATTTAGTTGAAGGAGATAGTCGACTTAATCTAACTAAAAGATTCTTATCAGTAGTTATGGGTTGTTTCATCTAAAGAAATTTTGTATATTTGTAGTAGATGTTTATTTAAAAGGACAATTTTAAGTCCATAATTGATAGATGGTTTTATGCATTATCAAATGTACTCCATGGTTGTGAGCCATTAAAAAATTTATAGGCTAACGATCATGATTATAGTATAGTGGAACCATTGAGGGCGAAACTATCCAGTCAAAGTGTCTTAATTGTAATTGTAACTTAGAGCAGTTATTGAGAGGACAAATCACCCGATCAGAGGATTGTAATCATAACTTTAATTTATTAAGGCTATTGAGGGGTTAAATCATCTCACTCGATTAAAGGATAAAATATCACATCTTTAGTAACTTGATATTGTTTGAGAGTGATTATAGTGACACTTGATTAGATATTGATTCTTTTATGAGTTAGAATTTTAAAAATTATCACTATCGAGAAATGATTATGTAAGATGGATATATTTTACTTTTAAGTCTTTAAATGATAAATTTTATTTGAATATTTCAAAATTTATATTTTATTAAGTCTTTACATTTTCATTGATATTTTGTTTTAAGTTGATTTGATTTAGAATTTTAAATATACTTTAATGGTGTTATCTCCTATGGTTATATTTATTTAACATGATCATTATTAGGGAATTTGATTGATTTTATTTTGTCAATTCAATTCTTGTCTACTCTACATGCTTATTTATAAAAGATCACGTATGTGGTTGAAAATTATAATTTATTTCTAATTTTAAAATAGAGAGTTTATACAAATCAAAACATTATCATTCAATCAAGTGACATCAAAATGGTCAAATACACTTAAAATTAAGATTAACATTAGTCTTACTAAAGCCCTTTAAAGAAAAGTTGGAGAGGCAAGATCAAATTTGAGTGACTCTCCTTCAATGTAAGATGATAGTTTGTAGAAGATGTGTGCTCCTATTGAGAAAACTTAAGTGAAAGAACTCTTTAGGTTTTTGCAAGTGTTAGTGGTCGGCCAAGGCTTAGATCATCAAGAGATTATCATGAAGTAAATGCAAGCAATTTTATAGAGACAACCAAGGATGTGGTCAGCCAAGGCGTGAGGGAAATAAGGAGGGGACGACTGACATGAATTAATGCAAATCAATCATCAAGATAATTAAGGGACTAATTAAAAAGTAAATTGAAGTTTAAATAATAATTTAAATTTGATTTTAAATAAAAATAGAATTTAAGAAAATAGGAAAGATACCAAATTGAATATAATTTTAAATTTGAATTGAATCAATTTGAATCAAACTAAATAAAAATAAATTTGAATGAGGGGTTGACCAAACAATTTCATTAAGTGGAGAAAATGATTTTGAAAATAAATCAATGCATTATTCAAATTTGAATATAAAAAAATGGAAATAATTAATGCACTAATTTAATAAATTAAATCAACATATTATAGAAATAAATCCATGCAAATTTCAGCCAAAGCATGATAAATTTTTCAAAATAAATTAAGATTAATAAGATAGAGAAAAAGAATAATTTGAAGAGAGAAAAATGATAACTAGATTATTTAATAGAATAATTCATATCACATATTTAAATTAATTGGATAATTTAAGAAATGAAGCATGGAGATTATTTAATGTAACATTGAATGAACTCAACTATGTTTAAGATGCAATAGATAAGTGATTAGTGAATGTAAGTGATCAAATTTTTAAGAAATGATAATTTCATGATGTTTGAAAAATAATGAAAATTGATTTAGGAAAATATTTCAAAACTTGAATGAAATTAATTTTATAATTATTGTTAATTTTGTGAGCTTTATTTATCATTTTATATAATTCCTAAAAAATTTTCAATGAACTAAAGTCCAAGCCCAAATGATCTTCTTGAGAAGACAAAACAAGTTGGGTTTGACAATTTTTATGAATCATTTAAAAAAATATTAGTAATTTTTAATCATATGTTTATTATCATCAAAATTAAATAAATAAGTCATGTGACTCATGGAGTTAATAATATTAATTTTAGTCTAAAAACATATAAACATGTTGGGTGCAATAGTTATATAAAATGATAGGCCATATGGTGGAGCTTTGAAGCATCAAGAATATAAAGCTTGAAGACTCATAGGCCAAAATTCTTTAATGCATGTACTTAGGTTTCCATGAATAATGCCAGAGTGCTCATATAAAGAAATGTTAATAGGATCTAACCTCATTTACTTCTCAAGTATCAGGAGCTTGACCTAACCAATCTTATTAGGTTGGCCTTAATAAAACTTTAGGAGGAACTCATGTAAGAGGATTTCTTGCAAATCTTTCCTATATTATAAGTCTGATTTTAGTAAGTCTTAAGATGGAGTACTTTCATTACTTGGGTTTAAATACACCTTAGTTATTGTAAGTATTGAATTTACGTAATTAATTTATATCATTAATCCAATTATTTGTACAACTGATCATAAACTTCTGAGGACTTGCTTGACCATCTTTAATGCTAACTTGGAAAATTTAACCCATAGTTGAGTCAAGGGTACCCACCTACCCTTACCCTATATCAATCTTAAGTAGGTGACAACCCCAACTAACATAATGGATCAATTGCACTCAAATTTCAACCCTGAAGTGTCCACATGAGTTTCTTACCTATTTGGATTCATGGGCATATAATTAGTTGACCAAGGACTAAATAAATCAAATCTAGGTCAACCTATAAGTGAACTTTGGGGTTTGATTATACCTAAACCTAAAGGACTATTTTTTCACCATTCAAAATTATCAGAGTGTGTTTATACAATCAAATAGTCAAATGAACACCATAGGCTTATTAATTGGATCAATTATTTCTAAATCAATACAATTGACCCAACTTAATCCAATTGGGCTACACATCAAATCAATTTGTCCAATTGAATAGGTGCACTCCCCTTTATATCCTATATAAGATTCAATCATTGCTTGACCTAATTGCTCATTGGCCTAAGCTCAATTACCAAGTGAAATGCATTAACCCATTAATAGCCACAACTAGTTTGGGTGATCAATTAGATCAACCTAATCATCATATCTAATTAAATCCTTAAGTGTAATTGTAGCCAAGGCAATCTTAAACAATTGTCTAGTTGAGCTCAACTTGATTTGACTATTCCAAGTAGGTCAATTCAATTAAATGGGCCATGGTGTGTAATTTGAACCAAAATGAGCCCATCCATTTTGGAGAGGAGCTATTGAAGAGCATTAAGAGCAATCTTCTAGTTCAATTTAATCACATTTGACCATTTCAAATGGGTCAAACAAACCCATCAATGAGCTTGAGTTCAAATGGTTCAACAAGACCCATTTTTTCAAGTCCTCTCCTATTTTTCATTAAGTTTTCAAAATTCACATAACCAGCATTATTTCTTCCCCTGGGCACTTAAACCAATGGATTAGTTAGTCTCTTTAGGATGAATGAAGTGGCATAACCTACCAATAAGGAAGTTAACCTATGACACCTGGACTAATGAAATCTAGCTATTCTAAGTTCCCCTGAGTCTCCTTTAATGTTGCTTAACTGCTTATGCTCTATTTAGCTACCACCTAATTTGAGGTAACAATTAAATTGATCTTAACCATGGCTGTCCATGCTTAAGCTCGGATTGATGGTAGCTATATAAGGAACCCATCTCTGTAAACTAAAGGATTAGTACATGCTTACACACTTTCTAGGAGCTTAATGGAGTCATCCTCAGAGATCCTAGCCAACTCAATTGGCCTCAAGATCAAGCATTGGCTAGTCACCAAAGCATGGTTGAGCCACCGCCTCAGTGCAATTTAGTTAATTTTTTGGAGTCATTGGTTTGTCTCAAGCTCTTGAAGCTCCCTCAATTGACTCCCAGCTAGCAAAAGCCTCCCCGAGGCAACCTTGATCAGTTCCTGTTCCCCTAGTTTTGGGTTTGGTCATCCCATCTCTCTAGTGATCGGTACTTTTTATCCTTATACGTAAGTGCACGTGTCGAATTAAATAACATAGAATTAGTAAAGTATTGGGTCCATAAGGATTAGAGAAAAATTAGATATTAATTTATATTAAGTTAACGTACTGATATATTTAAACTTAATTTTTATTCAACAAAATGTAAGTGTTTAACTAAAATTTCTATATACTGTTTTGCAAGATAATAAAAAGATTAATTTTGATATTTTTATAAAAAATATATAGGTGTTTTTTTCTTAATTTTAAAACAAGTACTCTGAATTTATACAATTTTATAGTATACGTGTTATATTAAACTATATACTGGATTGATTTAAAGCTTGTAATGTTAACAAGGAGCAAAAGTCCTATACTTTCTATCTCTATACAATTATAACCAAATCATTCCATTTACCCAATTTTCTGTCTAGTGTCAAGGAAATTTTGATTGATTGCTTTAATAATTTTTTTAAATGATTTTAAATTTTAGAAACAATCATATATTTAATGGATATTTAGTGACCTCGAACTATCTAACATATTAATGATTATTTAGTATGATTTTTTGTCTTTTTCCTATTTGTTCTTCTATGATTCCATCGATATCTCTAGATTACACTTATTTTTAACTCTGTAATTGATCATATTACAAGTAAAAGAAGTATGGAAAGATGCAAAATATATTTTCATTAAAACCAAAAATAATTTACTTATATTAATCCATAATAAAGTTTAATATAACATAAACATCCCAAAAATTCACATAAATTCTGAGTTAACATACTTAGTTCAACATTTTAGAAAGTAAAATACATACATAATACATAAATATGTGTAGAAAATACTAAAAAATACAATAAAAAGAAAACAATAAAAAGAAAGAGTGCACTCGTAAACTCTTCCTTTATTGGGTATCATTTTCCTTAATCTTCTGATTGTGATCTCCTTCACACACTCCACACACACACACACACAACACATCATTTGGAGTGTCACTTTCTAAGTACTGTCATTGCACTCTCTCATACTCCCACTCTTGAAAAAAATAAGAAAGAAAGAAAAAGTCTGAAAAAAAGACTCCTTTCTCTTGAAATGTATCATATATATAGCTTAGATATAACCCTACCCAATTGTTTAGATGCTCTTGCCTTAATTGCCTCAAAAATTGCTTGAAATCATCATTGAATCATCATAAATCTTTTTTTTTCGGGCCATAGCACTATGACGTTGGGAGTGGCACAGCGACGCTATGGTTGCTGCTTCTACTTCATTTTTTTCCCTGGGTACAACGCTATGACGCTACTTATGCAACGCTTATGCGCTGAGCTTGCTTTTTAAACAGTCTCAAAATGAGTCTGATATGGTGTCGCGATGTTGCTGATATAATGCTTAGACACTGACCTTGCTGTAAAGTTGCCCCAATTTAGGCCAATTACAGTGCCATGGCGTTGAGCATAAATTTTTTTATTTATTTATAATTTTTCTGTTACAACACAAACTATACTTAAAATAAACATATTTTAATATAAAAACACATGATAAAGAAATTAAAATTATAATTTTTTTTCACAATTTAAGTATTTATCAAATACCCTCAAATTCAAACTATTATTTGTCTTCAAGTAATTTGATGCCTTTGCCCATATGCCTCTTTGAATTACTTGATAATATAGAAATTTTGGAAGTCTAAAATAATTAAATAGAAATTCCTAACTAAAAATAAAATTTATATTTTTTTGTGTGCTAGAAAATCAGTTGCGGTAGAATAAAAGTTTACGCCTTAGTCTTGTTATGAAATCCAGCGCACACACAAATATTTGAAGAATGAATAAGAAATTCTAGGATTTTTATGTGGAAAAATCTCAAAAAGAGGGAGAAAAAATTACGGGGCCTAGCCCAGTAAAATTTTTTTACTATTTATTTGCTTCGGAGTACAAAGTTTAAGTTTTCCCGATAATGGGATTACAAAATTGTATGTGAGAAAGCCTGACAATGGGAATCTCAGAATCAGGTAACAACAACTATGTAGAGTAATGCAGAATATATCGGCGAATGGTAACAACAAAGGGTCTACATCGACGACGATATGGGCGGTAATTGGCGGTGGTGACTGATGACGGTGATTGGTGCCGATGATGATCGATGGTGGTGGCGGCCGGCGGTGGTCGGTGACGGTGGTCGACGGCGATGATCGACGGCGGTGGTTGACGGCGGCAAGGACCGGCGGTGGTGACCGACGGCGGCGACCGACAGTGGTTGGCGGCGACGACCGACGGTGGTGGTTGACGGTAATGATCGGTGGCGGTGGTGGGCAGCGATAACCGACGGCGGTGGTCGACGACCATCAACTAGTTGCACGATAAAGCTTGGAAGATCTTCAAGGCTTAGAGCTCTCTCTTCTCTTTAACTTTGGCCCCCTCATGTGAAGAATAAAGGACTATTTATAGATTAGAGGAATGACGTTTTTATAAATACGTGCAAAATCCAAACCATTCCATCGAACGACTCGAAATGATTCCCTTGATCATCTGATGTATTTTAAATATTTAAATGTTCAAATGAAGTCAGAATCAAGAGATCTTGGGCTTGTTAGATCTGGCTCAACAAGACGCTCAATTTGATCATAAACACTCCATATAAAGGAACTATTTAGAGATTCAACTGATATCCCAAAGTTTCCAATGATATTTTAAGTGCTTGATCTCGGCTAGTTTCTACTTAAGATCAAATTACTTTCGACATCAAGATTCGTGCTCCGACTAGTGGAATTTTCAATGCCATATCAGTTGGCCCCTATTTTTGGATGACATTATCTCTATCATTCAAAAGTATATGGCAAATAATTGAAAATAATAAATTCTTCAATGAAATTACGGGTTCGTTAACCTTTGCGTCACATATAGTTTAAGAGAATAGATCTTCATGGGTGCACAAGACTAATCAGCGCGTCATGCTGGGTCAGCGGTGCATAGTGCAGTGCTACGCAAGCTCAGGGCCATGGGCTCGCTGGATGCTTGGAGCTCATGGGCGTCGTTTGCATGGCCGCTGGGCTATGCACGGCGCTCACAGGCACCCACACGCACTGAGGCGCTAAAGCGTTTGGTCATGAAGGCCTGTTGCATGCGAAAGCGCCCGATGAGCATTTTTTTTGTTTTTGTTCCATTTTTTTCAGTTTTCTTTAATTTTTTTATTTATTCCCTTTTTGCCTCTATAGTGGATCTATAAAAAATCACCCAGGATCAAGTAAGGAGACACGATTCCCATATACTCTAGCGTTCTTCTACGTTGGATGAGAAATTATCTAGCAGAAGTTCAGGGGAAAAGGGTAACAGTAAATTTTTTTTCCTTTTGTCAGCGAAGCTCTGACCTTCTTTTTAAAAGAAGGTCATTTGCTTTGATGATCAAGATCCGTAGTTCATACGGCGAGGCTCCGATTTTCCCTCGAGAGAGTCATCAACTGTCCTGGTCGGACCGACCGGGTTTGGAGGCGATCACCCGTAGTTCATACAGTGAGGCTCCGGTTTCCCCTCGAGAGAAGCATCAACTGTCCTCATCGGATCGACCAGGTTTGAAGGTGATCAAGACTCATTTTTCCCTCAAGAGAGGTGTCAACTGTCCTTGTCGGACCGACCAGATTTGGAAGCGATCAAGACTCATAGTTCATACGGCGAGGCTCCAGTTTTTTCTCAAGAGAGGCATCAACTGTCTCGTCAGATCGACCGGGTTTGGAGGTGATCAAGGCCCGTAGTTCATATGGCGAAGCTCTGGCTTTCCCTCGAGAGAGGTGTCAATTGTCCTTATCAGACCGACTGTGTTTGGAGGTAGTCAAGGCTCATATTTTTTACTTTTTCTTGTAGGAAATTAAATTTTTTGAAACTCCAATGGATGGTTCAGTAGTTGACAACTGCCAAGGTGGCGTGGAAGCGTCGATTAGGAATCATCCCTAATAAAACTCAGAAAATCTGGCAAGTAATTTCGGAGTATCATTAGTGAGAAATAGCTTTTTTTTATCTCATATATATGCGTATATGTTTCGTGAGATCATAGGAGAAAAATTTTATCCAAAACTGTCTATGAGAAATAAAGTCTAGAAAGGATATGACCAAGTATTGGGGTGAGTGAGTTGCTTCACACAGTTCTCAGAACTTTATCTTTCTCTTCTCTTTTTTGTATGATATTCATTATGAATTTTTACAGGATGATAGCCGAAAGAAAACCAATAGCGTGATAGCTATAGATAATATATCATACACTATCACAGCTGACAGTTTAATGGTACTCCGTAAGAAATTTCATTTCCCAAATGAGTTGGTGGCTATTATTGCCAAAAAGTCTGATCGAGCACGTTCTTCTCTGCAAGGATACTTTACTATTTCTGAGATAATTCTTCGCATGGGACTGTGATTCCCTTTGGCTCCTGAATTGATTGAGGTTTTTAAAATATGCGGTGTAGCTTTGTAACAATTTTTATTTTGAGCTTTAGTGATCATCGTTGGTTTGACTATCTTCTTTAGAGAGGGTGGTGCAACTTTGAACATCAAGTACTTACGCCGAATGTGTAGGTTCACATGTGATGCTCAGGGACGTATTTTATATCGAGGTATAAAGAATTGGATAGAATTTTCAGCATGGGATTCATCTAGAAGTTGGTCTAATGGTTTCTTTTTTATGAAAAATGAGTGGGGACTCCCTGAGAGATGGGAAAGATTAAATGACCTTCTAGATTCATTGTTGATTTAAGAGAATGAAATCTTAACAACTCTTAATATTCCTGATGTAGAAAGCTTGCAGCATGAGTTACATCACATTAGCAAGTATATAATCAAAGATAAAATGTTCAAGGTTGGCCTTTCCATTCAGGCATGGAGATCTCATGCTCTTCCACTGAAGAGATCAAGTAAATGTGATGAAAGGTCTTTTCATATTCACAAGATTCTTTCAAGAAGCCCGTTACGAAATCATGGTGACAATAATGCTTCTTTAAAAAAGAAGAAGACATGTGTCGAAGTAACTATGTCAAATATTTGGGGAGAAGATGTTCTCTCCTAGTTGGCCTCTCAGAGTTTAGCTATCTCAACTCATAATTAGGAGATTCATTTCCCGAAGCTGCATATTCCTGAAGAGGTGTTAAAGCATGTATGCACTGGTAGACAAATTAGTACGTTATCTTCTCTTTTCCTTTCTTTTCTTCTTTCCTTTTTTTCTTCATGTAATATTTGTGATTTTTTTATTGTAGGTCACCCAAACATTAGGGCTTATGGCTCATTTGGGTGTCGCTCTAGATGAGTGAAATACTAAATTTGTGAATGTAAAATACTTGCAAGGCGAGTACGAGCGAAAGATGAGGGCTAAGGCCAAAGAAGTGGCAGCTGTCGTGGATCAACTAACCAAGTGCAGAACTAAGCTAGCGAATATGTCAACTTCTCTTTCTCTTCTGCATCAGGAGGTGGAGGGTACTCGTGATGAGCTGATTGAGGTGAGGGTAGAGACTCGCCAGAAAGAGAAAAGATTCAAAGCATTTGCAGTAGAGAAGAAAGCTCTTGAACTGGAGAAGAAAGCATTACAAGATCGTCTTTCTGAGAAGAAGCTTATAATGTCAGAAGCGGAAGCAAATGAAGTCTCCTTGAAGGCATTGGAAGACTTTAAGAACTCCCTAACTTATCGCGGTGCTATCAAGGATCATATCTAAGAAGCTCGTAATCATATTCTTGATATTAAAGTGAAGGACTTGGAGCGCCAATGTGTGGATGAAGGCTTTATCCAAGGATTCCTAAAAGGAATCCACTTAGTACATCGCAAAACTGGAGCTAGTATTGAGAATCTGTCTCACAGCCAAGTATCTGAAGACACCTTCGCCAGATTCAGGAGATGAAGAGGTTGAGAGTGAGTTTAAGGGAGCATCTTTCAGCGGTGAGGAGGATGCTGATATCATGTAGCATCACTTGAGGATGCATTTTTTTTCCCTTTTATCTATGTATTATTATTTATTATTATTATTATTTTTTTGTATCCAGAATTTTGATTCTTTCTTATATCATCATGTTAGAGCTATCAATAACATTAGTAAACTAAAAATTTTGGGTGATTTGCTCTCATTTTATTTTGACTTATCCGAGGTGATTGGTTGGAATATTATTCGACGATACTAACCTGTACAGAAGAGGTTGTGGGAAGTCCACCAAGGACTTTTTGACCTATCCTAGGTATTAGTCAAAATATTATTTGACATCTTACCTGTATGGAAGAGGCCATGGAATGTCCACCAAGGACTTTTTGACCTATCATAGGTATTAGTCAAAGTGTTATTTGACCTCTTACCTGTATGGAAGAAGTCCGATCAAATCCCCTTGGGATTAATCATGCCCGACTGAGACACAACGTGAGTTGTGCATTCCTTAAGTGGGAGGATTAAATGAAGGAGATTATTTATATGCAATAAGCTTGAAGAAAAAAGCCATAAACTCATTACTTTGATAAGGTCGGTGATACAATTATAAGATAACTTAATAAAGATATGAGTTGAAGAGGAAATGACAAACGAGGCAAAATAAAAGTTGCAATATTTATGCAGTACAAATCACTGATAATACTTTCGGAGATTCTCTATGTTCCAAGTTCAAGGCAAGACTTTTCCCTCTAGATCCTTGAGCTTAAATGTTCCTGGCTTGACCATAGCTGTAACCACATATGGGCCATCCCAAAGAGGTGAGAGCTTATTGCGTTGAGAGCCTTTGCCAGCAGCTTCATGAATTCACAGGACCAAGTCACTGACATAGATGGGATGGGGTTTCGCTCTTCTATTGAAGTGACGAGTTATCCTTTGGTGGTAGGAAGTAGTCCGAAGTGGGGCCATGTCATGAGTTTCAGGGAGTAGGTCCAAGTTATGTTAGAGTTTTTCTTCATTACTATTATGATTGAATGATTGGACTTTTGGACTTGGAATCCCGATATCTACTAGTATAATAGCTTCTGTGTCGAAACACATATTATATGGTGTCTCACCAGTCGGAGTTCGCGATGTAGTGCGGTAAGCCCAACGAATATTAGAGAGCTCCTCAACCCATTGCCCCCCAACCTTCTCGAGGCTCATTTTTAACCCTTTGAGTATAGTCATGTTGGTAGCTTCAGTCTGTCCATTAGTTTGAGGATGGGCTACAACCGTATGCAGCAGCTGAATGTGAAGATCTTTACAAAAAGATGTAAAGACTTTTCTAGTAAATTTGGTTCCATTATCGGTGATGATCTTTGCAGGATGATCGAATCGACATATTATATTTTTTCAAATAAATTGTTTAGCATTTGCCTCTGTGATTTTAGCGAGTGGCACAACCTCCACCCATTTAGTGAAGTAGTCGACAATTAAAATGATAAACTTTCGTTACCTTGATGCTACTGAAAAAGGTCCTATGATATCAATTCTCCATTGAGCAAAAGGCCATGAGTTTTGAAGGGATGAGAGCTCTGTATGTGGTGTATGAGAGAGCTTAGAGTGCAACTGATAACTCACACATTTCTTTATGAAATCCAAGGTGTCTTGCCTCATCGTAGGCCAATAGAACCCTTGCCTCATAATTTTAAGGGCTAGCACCCTTCCACCTCGGTGTTCTTCACATATCCCAGAGTGAACCTTTCTTAATGCATAATCGGTCTTTGATGGTGAGAGACATTTAAGGTATGGCCCAGAAAAAGCTCATTTGTATAGATCACTTTCGATAATAATAAAGATTGCAGCTTGTCTTCGAAGATGAGTTACAATAGTTTGGTCTTCAGGAAGGGCCCCTTCTTATAAAAAGGATAGGATGGGGTCCATCCACGAAGGTTCCTTCGTCTCATTAATTGCTTGTATTACCTATGACCCTTGGATACTAGAAAAATATATTTCCTCAACATGCCTTCTCTTAAATAGATCTCCAGTAGCAATGGTAGCGAGCTTAGAGAGAACATCAACTCAAATATTCTTCTGTCGAAGTATGTGAATGATTTGATGTGTCTTGATATGAGCAAGAAGTGACCTCACCAAGCTAAGGTATTGTGCTAGCTGGGGATTATGAGCATTAAAATTTCTCTCAACTTGGGAGGCAAAAAGCTAAGAGTCAGTGTGGATCATTATGTTTTGAGCTTCACAATCGATGATAAGTCTCAACCCTACAATAAGAGCCTCATATTAAACCACTTGATCATATTCGTGGTAAGGCGACCCTTACTCACCGACTTTTTTCCGCTACATTTTGTCTTTATCTTTTCATTGATTATCATTTCTAGGCTATTCTGTTCCAAGTGTGCTAGCCAGATTTTGAATTATCGACTGAAGAGATAGTTGGTTAACTTCATTCCTCGCTTCATGTGTAGCATGTACTATAGGAGCTTGAGGTACTAGAGTGACTGGAGGTATATAAGTTGTATTATTAGCTACTTGTTGATTAGTAGACAAAATAGATGCTACAGTTGATGTGATATTCTTTTGCGATATCTCCATTATGATATTCATTTGTACCGTCATATTATTCATCTTGGTACCAAGCGGTGCAATTTCCTTGTCTTTGGCTTCCATTTGACGCTACATTTCTCTTTGGTCTCTAGCTAGAGCCACGACATCAATAAGTACAGGCTCTTGTTCTTCCTGTACTTCTTATTGTTGTTCTGCTCCTTGCTCATCTTCAGGGGAAGAACTTGACAGTCTTTCTCCTTGTGCATTTGTAGGCATTGTTGGCGAAACGATGACTGAGTATAAAAGCGTGTACTAGGCTGATTATTTCCTGGTTCAACCATATAAACAGCTTCAACACCCATGATCTCTTTTTTATTTTGATCTTCTTCTTCTTCTTTAGTAAAGATTGAAGATTCATCTTCTACTTGCTTCTGTAAAATTCAAGTTCAGGTTCCCTGGATCCATGTCATTAGTGATGGTGTTGAGCAGAATGTTCATCTATATCTCTAACCATATAGACGACTTCTACTTCCATAGTGTCCTCTTCATCACCTTCTTTTTGTACATGAATTTCTGATCGACATCTCCAATGGATCTCTGGTTCAATGTGCAGGACAAACACTTCTTCTATTAAAGGACTGTGATCAAAGTTAACTTTCTCTTGTGAGGGTGAATCTGATCTATGATGGGATCCCCTAGAGGATTCTCCAGGGTGTCGACCATCATGTCTTTCATCAAAAATATCCCTTCTTTTGGGTATCCACTTCTGATGATTATTTTTGAGGTGGATTTTTGAGTATATGTATCAGATGTCACACCTCTTCCATTATTCAAAGTTTCATTACGGGGCCTTGGCCTCCATATCTGTTTACCCTTTCGCTAAGACCTTTCGGTAGCTGATTCTTAGACACACGGTCCGAGTGTCACGCTCCGATGCTCACCATGCGAAGCATACTTGTTTTGATGATGGGTTACCAAAAGAGATGGAAATCTCTTTGGTGGAACTTCAGTATTTTTCATCACCATAGGCTTCTGAAATTTTTTTTTCATTAAACCTCTATCCTTGGCTACTTTGAGAACTTTATGTATCCTGGCAGATAATGTTTCAGGCTGTCTCCTCTGTGGTGGTGGAGCTTGACGTGGTTGGTTCCAAAATGATTGCTTTACTTCACCAGTAGAGATATTCCTCTTTACCCACTTTAGGTTGACAAAGTTATTGTGGGTAAGAACACTTGCTTCTAGCAACAGTATCTCTTATTCACTAGGTTGTTTGAACAAAATTAGCTAAGCTCTCAGCTCAGTATTTCTTCTTCTTCTCTACCTTCTGGTTAATTTGCTTCATGATGAGGAAGTTTCATGATCATGCTTTCCAGGTACAAAAGGTTCAATCTGTCGAATAGTTATTCCACGAAGCATTAAAGACACAGATTGCCCATCAATGATTCTTTTCTTCACAGGGACTTTAGATTGACCTAGCCTTTTGAAAACTAAAGTTCTCTATCGGGAGAACTCCTTAACAACAATTGGTTGCTGAACTGATTGGCGAACGTGGCTAGTAGGAGCTTCAGTAACTTGAGGCCTTCTGACATGGCTTCGAACAAATGTACCACGGGTGGGTACTTTAGGAGTTGCAGCTACGATAGTCGGGAAATTCAGGCTACCAAATTAAATTGTAGCTCCAACATCTCTTGTGTTGATGACGACATTGGCTAGGCACATGTTCGCACCGCACCCTAACTTGACAGTGAAAGGAGTGTTCTGTAGATCCATTCTGCAGAAGTGAAAGATGAGAATTAGTAATTAGTAATTATTATTTCACCATATACTTTCAAAATATAGAGGTACTATAGAATAAAATAATAGTATAATAAAAATATACTTTACAGAATAATTCATTCGATATAGAGCCTTATACATTGGTAATTTGAATTTGTTACACATTTAAATCACCATTTTTTATATTTTAAATTTTCAAATATTTTATTGCTACTATAGCATGTGTATGACTAGACAAAGATGAAAAGAGAATCTTATCCCTAACGGAGTCACCAGAAATTTGTGGGCTCCAAAAATTCGCCATCGACCTCTCGACAAATTGAATGAATTGAAGAGAGTTTGATTTAAAGTGTCGGTGTAATTTTCAGAAGGCAGATGAAATAGTAGATAAGACACTACCCAGAGATTTCACCCTCATTTGATGAGGACTTTAGATATGGTTCCAAGTTTCCTATAGGTGCAAGCCCCTATAGTTAATTACCTCTCTCAATGAGTGAGAGAGAACTTTCAATTAAGTCTAGTCATTAGATCGCTAATTGCATAGCGTATAGTAGCAGCATATAAAGTTTCAGAATTTGGGATTATGAAATTCATCATTTCAGCTTAAACTGGATGGTTGGGGGAATGATGACGTGCCCGATCTAGATCCCATGATTCCATCATCCCGGGTCGTCGTGGTCCCAAGTCTATTTAGTCAAAGGAGGTAGTCAACCTAACCTGACCAAAGGATCCTTATCAGCAACATATGAGTTATGTCGTCCAAGAAATCTTTGTAGACCTAGGGTGGTGTTTTTCTAAGGAGACAGACTTACGTCTACCTTAGCTGACAGAGGGTTGTTGGCCCTATCAGATGTACCCTATGATTCATAACTCAAAGGGTAGAGTGGGGAGCATCAGACTCAGTGTGATCATAATATAATGGAATGCAGGCGGCCAAACCACTCGATCAGAGGACTCTGGTCATAATTGCTTCATCTGTGGAGCCTTGGCCAAGCCATGCAGTCAGAGGACACGGGCCACATCCTTACTGGCAAGAGATTGATTGAGAGTAAACATAGCAGAACACTTGATTTGACATTGGCTCCTTTGAGAGCTAGAGTTTTCTTAATTTGTCACCCCCGATAAATAATATGGAAGGTGGATAGATTGAGTTTGATTTTAGTTTTTAATGATTTAATTTCATTTTTAAGTAGGTTTAGATTGAAAGTCAAATTGAGTTAATTTAATGTGAAATTAGAATCACATGTCGATGGAAGTATCCCCTCTGGTTGAAATCACCATTCAACACAGCCATCATCGAGGTAGTTAATAAATTGATTCGAATATACTTGAGAATTTCAGATCCTGTCAACTCTGTTTAGCTCCTAATATAAGATCAAATTCTCTATCACATGACACAATTAGCTTCTCAGATATTTTACTAAGTTGAAATTCTTATAATAGATTTTTAGGTTTTGTTAACCCGGACCCAGTCCTAAGACTAAACTGGGTAGCAACCTATGCAACATCTTCAGACACTTGAATCTAAACATTTAGCATAGTATTGGGACCCATGCGGGTTTCTTAAAGTGGGAGTTAGAGATTTGGGTTTTAGGTTAAGATTAAATTGATTTTTAAACTGATTTTTTTACTTTAATGTAAACTTTGACACTATTATATATATATATATATATATATATATATATATATATATATATATATATATATATATATATATATATATATATATATATATATATATATATATATATATATATATATATATATATATATATATATATATATATATATATATATATATATATATATATATATATATATATATCAATTTAAGGCTATTCTGATATTTCGAATGCAACGACGTAATTTGTTTCGCAATCGAAGGCCATTTGGTTCAAGTCGATGTCAAATTGAGTCCATTTCAGCTCAAAATATGCATCATCGCTTCGACCACTCGATATTCATGCAGACTCGTCCGAATTGAGTGCAAATATTCTTACTTGATAGATTTCAATGTTTCAAAGCTAACAATATTATCAATTTCACGAACGAAGGTCATTTGGTTCTCGTCAGTGCCTCCTGACCTCAATATACGTGTAGGCATGTTGATGACTCGATCGCTTCATCAATTGCTCATCAAGTTGTGCAATATTTATATTCTAACCAGTTTTAATATTCTGAACGTGATGGCAAAGTTCATTTGTTAATCGGAGGTCATTTTAGTTAATTTTGGTGACGTCCTGTGTATTTCAGCCTCGATTTGTGCACTGCCACTTCTAATTATTCTACATTTGTATAGACTCATCTGAATTAAGCGTGGATAGTCTCATTTGATAGTTTTCAATGCTATGAAGCTAACAACATGATCAATTTCATGAACAGGGGTCATTTAGATATTGTCGCAGTTTCCCGACTCTGATATGCGTATCAATACATTAATAGCTCGATCGCTTCATAGGATGGTCATTAGATTATACAATATTTATATCTTGATCAATTTCGTTGTTCTAAACTTGATGGAGAAGTCCGTTCATCGATCAAAGGTCATTTCAACCATTTTTCAGTGACGTCTAGTGCATTTTGAGCCCCGATTTATGCACTGTCACTTCTGAAGTCTGTCGAATTTGACTTGTGGGCTTGAATCGCCTTATGACACATATGTGGAGGTCAACATTAATCTAATGGGGAACACATAACTCAGGATCACCTTACACAACATATTATGTCATAATCATTCTCTAAAGTATCCCTATAGTTAACATCATTAACATCATTACATATTCATTCTTCCTCTTTGACTCATTTAATAATTTGGTAACATATAGTTTTGTAGGTTCCTTGACACTTAGACAACCCTTTTGGATGAGTGCATCCACTTATGTTGATTCAGTTAGATTAATATTTCTGACATCTTCTTTGTCATATTTGCTTGATTGAGTAATCCTCTTAAGGTACACGCAATGATCTTACCCACTCCCAGTATAATAACACTCCTATAACTATACTAAATTTACTTGATAAGGTTGATCATTCATTATATCAAGTTCAATTTGAAACTAGCCAATGCCATTGCTAGTTCAATTTACAATTGATTGAGTCATACAAATATGATGAAGTCATTCTGTTGTTTAGTTATCTACTATGACTAGACACCATTCGTACCTAAGTATACACTTGTACTTAGTCCATTTACTTTTTTCATTGAATGAATAGTTCACATTGAATATTAACTTATACTCTAGACATTTTAAATCATGTGTCACTTGTCTAGGATTTATCCTTTCCTCAATGTTCATACCCTACTTGACTAGTGAAATTCTATCTACTAGTTGATAGTTTCAATTACTTTCGTAAAATTTAATGCATATGTATGAAATGGTGTCAGCATTTTAGGTTAAATTACATCCCAATATAACTAAAACTTATTCTTGATCATGGCTAATTAGTCATTATTATTACATGAAAGTTTTTCTAATAATTAATGTTTGTAATCCATAATCATATCTCATATGACAAGTTAATATATTTGATTAACCTAAAGTCTATCACTTCATTATATTGCATTATAAAGAGATAAGCCTTAGGATAATCAATGTATGTAATTGAGTTTGATCGGTAAGTCATCAGGTCATATTAGATTTCCTAAAGGTAGATTGACTTACACACGCTTTGGTGCTATAATAGTTCACAAACTCTGTAGTCACTTAGCATAGAAAGGGCATAGTTTGGTTGGTTTGATGTGTATTCCTTTTGATTACTTAGGATGAGACTATTTTAGTGGGGCTAGACTTTTTTTATTGATTGTTTATTTAATTTGTGAGGTGTTACATCGCTTTGATATTATGTTGTAGTGTAATAGAGATATTTTCTCGTAGGTGCTCGACATATCATGAATGCTTTGTTTTACTTTTACAATGAGTTATATGTCAAAATATAAAATCTATTATTGTTTATAACTGAAAAAAATGAAAATGAAACATCCTGACTTAGGGCACCGCAATCCTAGCGTCTAAGAACTCTTGTCACCTCCCCTAAGTCTATAGAATCTAGAAGCCTTAACTACTCCCACCAATAGCAATCCCCATCAGTGATAACTGCCCAAGGGGAGAGCGGGAGCGGTTAGGGGAGTAGGAGTGGTTAGGGGAGTAGTTTCTTATAAATGGGGTGTGGCCACTCTCACTTTTTTTTTTTAAATTTTTCTTAGCCACTCTCACATTCTCTTCTCTTTGATGCACACTCTCTCCTCTGCACATTCTCTTCCCTCTACTTCATACTCCCTCTGGTCACTACTGTTCCCTTGGTCAGTTTCCTTTCGCATGAAAGTCTTCTTCTTACGTGAGACAACTAAAATCAAGCCCTTGTTGATTTCAAGTAAAATTCAAAATTAAAAGTTCATTTTATATAATTCTTCACTATATAGGAAATTTTTGAAGAATTTTACCATTGACCTTGGATCTGATGCGAAATGATAGTCCCGCCTTCATCAATCTTGGATCCAGAGCAAGGGAGAAGAGCACGATAGCATCAATTACAAAATAATTAGGAATTTTCAAGACAAAACTCTATCATATTTAAGATTAACTTAGAATTTAAATTACTAAATCACAAGTTTTAAAATATGAATGGCCTCCATCATCGAACTTGATTCCGGTATGAGATGAAAATCTTCTCTCCATTGATCTTGGATCTAGAACAAGGGAGAACAATGTGTTACACTAAAAATATTTAAAATATAGCATTGTTAAATCGTTATGCTTCCAAAATTTTGTGTGAACAATCAAATTGCATAAAAAATGTTATAGAACAAAGTCTCCTGACTCGTAGCACCGCAACACTACTATGCAGTGCTGAGGCACCAAGCTCTAAAAAATTTGAACCTCTGGCACTCCACTTCGCAATGCTATCGTACAATGTCGAGGCGCTACCTTTTAAGGGCCCAGTGTTTCCCTCTTAGTTTCTAAAATGCGAGATCAACATTGTGGTGCTCACATGCAATGCCAAAGTGCTTGTCAGTTGGTCAATGTTATTACTTCCCATCAAAAAAACTTATTTATAAACACTTATTACCATTAATTTCATAACCAATAACGTATGAAAAATGTGTCGGACATTGATTGAGCGTTGCAACGCTCTAATGTAGTACTAGTCAACCTACTTTTTGTTATTTTTTATGGCACTTAAGCACTGTGGTGCTAGGTCTATAACGTCAAAGTGCATCCCTTTGTAGTTTTGAGATCTATATTTTTGTTTGTTGGTGCCAAAGCACTGACTTTCCAACATCGAGGCGCTAAACTTTAGGCGCCTAAGAGCCAACTTTCCAGCGTTGTGGCGCTGACCCCCAAGGGTTGTGGTGCTTTTTCTTTAGTGTTGAGGCACTGTCCCCTAGGAATAAAAATAAAAAATCTACTTGTTCACTATGAGAACTCTTAAATTCTACCGACACTCTAAAGGGAGGTAAGTCCAACCTATATGTTTGCCATGAGAATGTAAATCCTACTAGATTTACAATGGATGTAAGGCCAACTCAACATATGTTTACCATGCAAATATAATCTAAACATCGATATAGCATTCCAAATGGATGTATGTCTATTTATGTTTATTTGCTATGTGAACATGTAAATCTATCTGACATTCTAAAGGGATGTAAATCCAATATGTTTGTCACTATACAAAAATCTAAATTTATCTAGCATTCCAAAGGAATGTAAGTCCAATCCATATGTTTTTTATGTGAACATCTAAATCCTATGGCATTCCAAAGGGATGTAAGTCCAATCTATTTGTTTTCTATGCGAACATCTAAATCAACTTGACATTCCAAAATGATGTAAGTCCAATCTATTTGTTTGCTATGTGAACATTTAAATCAACCTGACATTCCAAAGGGACGTAAGTCCAATCTGTTTGTTTGTTATATGAACATTTAAATCTATCTGGCATTGCTAAAGGATGTAAGTTCATTCGATATATTTACTATGCAAACATCTAAATCCTGTGGCATTCTAAAAGGATATAAGTCCAATCCATATGTTCACTATGTGAACTTTTAAACCTTATATTAAATTCCAAAGGGATGTAAGTCCAATCTATTTGTTTGCTATACAAACTTTTAAATTCTATATGACATTCCAAAGAGATGTAAGTCCAATATGTTCGTTCATTATTCAAATATTCTACATGGCATTCTAATAGATGTAAGCCTTACATATGTCTACAATGCAGACTTTAATTATTGGACAAATTCATAAATTAAGTTTAGCTTTAATTTAATAAATACCTACACCATGAACCTACACAATAACTCTGGTCTACTTGGGATATCTAAAATGAGGCAACCCATGATTGCTAATCAGACTCTTTAGACTTTACGGCTAATAGCCCTTTAATGTTAGTAGACAGGAATAATGTAGTCCAAGGATGACAGAATCATAGAATCTTGATTAGGACTAATCTCCTTTTTTGTTAGGCAAATCATCCATACCACATTATTAGACACCTATTTATACCAAAAAATTACTTTTATTTTCAACTTTAATTGAGAGTGCTTTCATACTATAGTAAAAGGAGTAATTAACTATGAATGCTTGCATTCATAAGAAGTAAAATCAAGATTTGAATAATCCCTAACATAATGTTATGGAAAATTTGGTTGAATATAAATCAATCTGCCTAATGAAGAATAAACTCCCTAAACATTCCTAAAATGATGGCTGAGATTTTTGAAGGTGTTTTTTCTAAGTGGTCAAATTTTTGGCGACTCCACTGTGGGGATTACTTCTCTCTCCATCTTTAGTTAGAAAAATTAAAATATATTGTGTTGTTGTAGATTTAAAAATTTCTTTTTAAAAGTTTAGGTTTTTGAAATATATTAGAACCTAATTTCAAATCTACGATAGGTGTAAAAATTTTGATGGCAAACCTAACAAATCTAATGACTGTGAGGTTAGGATAGGGATCTACTGTTGATTCCTTCAAGTTGTGATCAACACTAGTTTTGCTTGAGTCACTCTCTAGTTTGAAATAATTTCTAAAGTTGTATAGTTTGTACCTACTAGACCTATGATCAAGCACATTACTGAGGGCACTGAAATGTTGAAAGCATTTAAGAAGTTGCCATGCAAACAAAAAAAGACCAAATGTAATCATTGCCAACGAACCCAAGCAACTGAATGCTAAGGCCTTACTCAATCATGGAAATAACTTAGCTTCTAAAAGGGGTTCTATTTTTGATAGATTGTCAAAGGCAGCTCTAATATCACTTGCAAAGGAGAAGATGGTGATTCAGCTTAAACTGAAAACTATCATTGTTGATCCATTAAACAGTCCATTGTAGGAGCCTATTATTCTACAAGGTACTATTTTTGCTCTAGGCAATAATTATCAAGAAACATCTTCCTTGAGCACCAAGATGTCCAAGAGAGCTAGAAGAAAATACATCATCTGTCACAGAGCTATTGAATTACTTGTACAAGCTGAACAATAGTATGAATCACTAGTGGAAGCAAACATATCCACCAGCAATAATTTTAAACTGCTTAGATGGGCCAAAAGAAATAGCTCTGAGGGAACCATAAAGAAGTCATTATGAGATAAACACATGCAACCCATTTTACAAGATCAACCAAGGAAAGAGGAAACTGTCTCCTCTAAAATCTACAAAGTTTTGAAGATTGTCAAAAATAAAACCCTTTAAAGAAAAATTAAGAAGTTGGTGAGCCAAGTTACCATCCTAGCAAATTCTTACTCTAAAGGAGGTAAGATCATTGAAAAATATCATGCTTGCTTTGAGCAGAACTCAAGACCTAGGGGTCTAATATTTGGTGAGTACTGACAACAAGCCTTTTAGTGCAAATGTACTAAGTGGCCAATTGTTGGAAGGTTCATAAAAAAAAGGCAATATCGGTCATCTCATTTTAATCCATTTGGTGAACACTAGGGCATGACATCTAGGATACTTTTATAGAGATCCACTAATGGGATGTCCCAATCAATTTGGGTACCTAAAGAGTCTCAAATCATCAAAGATGAGATGCCCTAATGTGAGCAAGCTCAATTAGAAGAAGAAATGATAAATCACCTATCATTAATTGGAAACCCCAATCTAAAAATAGTTAGTCAATGATTGATGATGCGGACAATCACCTCGTTTGGGAAGATGATGACTTTCTGATTGATGAAGAACAACAACTCCTGATTTCCAAAATAATTAAATATCGATTGCATGAAAGTCGAGGTTGTTCGCATGGTTGATACACATTTATGAAACAGAAATGTAGTACCTGAACAACAAAGCGAGGAACAACATCAAGAGAGCCCAAGTCACCAAATTCCTGAAGGTAAAACTCAAGTAGACATTGAAGAAATCGAAGAACTAACTGATGTTGTAATAAGGCTACAATGACAGATGGGTTCTCAACTTTAAAGAAGAGACCAAGAAATTAGCCAACTCAATAGTCATCTCAATGAGATGAATGGACTAATGAAAGAGCTATTTGGCCAGCTTAACCTAATAGCACTCGCAACACAATAAATACCTTTGGGAAATCTTCCAAAAATGATCAATCCAATAGTTAAAACTAGGGGCATGTAGAATGCTTCATCCAAAATTGCTAATAGCTTCGACGTAAAGACAAGACCTCCAAAAAAAGTTACACTAAGTAGTCATAAAGAGATTGCTGTCATAATAAAATTCAAAGTAGAAGAACTTATTAGCCAAAAGGTCAAAGAGGTCATTAACTTAAAGACTGTTGAACATATGGTTGGAAAAGGTCGACCATACTCTGATGAATATGATCAGGTGCAGTAACCTAAAGGGTATGTTGTGTCAAAATTCAACACCTTCTTAGACACATAAAACTCATGACAACACTTAGCCCAAATTAAAGCTACTTGTAGAGATACTGGAGGAAATGATGCCTTGCTGCTATGAAAATTTGTTAGTAGTCTCACCAACACAACTTTTGAATGGTATGTTGAGTTACCTAATGACTCAATAAAATTTTTTACTGAGTTAGAAACACTCTTTGTTAAGAGATTTATAGGAGAAACCAAGAAAATGAGGATTGCAGATCCCTCCTTAAATAAAAGAAAACATAATAAGAGTGTCACAAAATATATCACAAGATGGAGAAACATTGATGACCAGATGGCTCCATACTTGGCCATGGCCATGATTAATACATTCCAAGAATTATTAGATCATGTAGCCAAATTTGAGAGGCTGCTCAGACAAAAGGGCCTTAACACTGGCTATAATAATAAGTCCCCTGGGAAAGGAAAGCAACCCGAGTCACATGATTTAAAGAAAAAATTATATGAATACAACATCCACATTCACAATTGATAAAAAGGAAAATTGAGGTGCAATAATCTCATGATAAGTGGCAAAGCCAATGAAGGATAAGAAAAAGGAGCCTATCCTCCAAGAGAAAATAACCAAACAGTATTCATTTAAAAGAGAATATATTGCTAAATTTTTTAAGCATGCCATAAAGTTGGGATTGTAATTGCCAAAGCCCAACCAAGCCAAGCAAACGAAGTTGACAGTTTTAACTATTGCCTATACCATAAATTTATAAGTCACTCAATTGAGGACTATTGCATCTTCAAAGACTAGGTAGAAATGAGCTATCAAAATGAGGAGCTCATCCTATCTGACAACTTATTGGTACATCCTAAGAGAGAAAAGATGAATGTTATTACAGTACTCCCAAGTCAAGATGCAAAAGACAAATATATCGAGCTAGTTAGAATATAGAATATAACCAATAATAGATGCAAAGTCCCACATGCAAAAGAAGAAGATGGTCGAGAGACTTTTCCCTCAAAGAAGACTAACAGAATTATTAACATTCTTCTAGCCATAAAAGGAATTCATTGGAAGAACTCTTTAAAGCCTGTAATTGATCTAAGAATGCTTTTCCCAACATGGGATAAATTTTTTATACATTATAAAGGAACATACGAAAATCAATTAATCATCTACCTCAAATCCTCATAAATAAGAAAGGAGGAAATCTGGAAAACCAACATCTTAGATACAAAGAATGATTGACTCTTTGGACGAGTATGACAACCTCGCTGAAGGCCAATTAAATTGGAGGAATTTATGCTTCACTTACATCTTATCATGAAAGATCCTGAAGAAGAGGTTTCAAAAGAAACGTGTTGAGTCATAAGCATATGTAAAAATTCTAATTTTCAAACTCAAAGAGAGGCATGTTATGTAATTACAACATTAACTAACTCTGAAGAAGAGCTATGCTTTCCTAAGAAAAGCCTATCAAAAGGAAGGTTAAATCAGGCTCAAAGAAGTTATGTCCTAAACTAGGCAGGAATTTTGAGAGTTCTGAAAGCTCTGAAAAGTTTTAAGAAGCACAAAGTTTAAAAACTTCCTATGATAAAGAAGATTTCACAGAAGTAACTCAAATCTAGTTAAGGTGTGGAAAGAAAATTTCCCTACCACCATAAAGGTAAGCCAGTGATAGAAGCAAAGAAATTAAAATTAATGAAGATGTTTTATCCCCACTACCATCTAAATCTCAAAAAGCCACCAAAATGGGAGTGGATTATAATATTATAGAACATTTATGTAAGTTACTGCCTTTATTATGTATCTGCAATGCTCAAATATTATCTAAAGACATCCATGAGATATTAATTAAAGACTTATAAAATTCAGAATAATATAAAGTATTCTTTGCTGAAGATAGGATGAAAGAAGATTTAACTTCTCAAAAGTTGGCAACCAATATATTTAATGATGATGACCTATTGTTAGGGACGACCGAACATAATCACCCCTTTATGTCACAGTTGAAAGAAATTCAATCTGTATAAAAAGAATATTGATTAACCCAAGTGCTTTAGTTAATCTCTTAATAGCTAAGATGCTCATAACATTAGCTTTGGATGTTTATTATCTGGATAAAAGTATAGTATTTCTACAAAGATTTAATGAACAACGACAACAAACTCTGGGATATCTTGTTTTGCCTATATGCTTTGGAAAACTCTATACATAAGCTAAATTATACCTGATTAAAGCTAGTGTTTCATATAAAACACACTTTAGTAGGCTGCAGATTCAAGAATATGTCATAGTGTCTTCAACTCTCCATCAATGTATAAAATACATTCAAAATGGTGAAGAGTGTCGAATTGATGGTGATATAAATTCCTTCTTGATACATGAAATCAAGATCTATGATGATTCCTTGTTCTTTATTTTTAAGAAAGTAGAAGAAGTCATTGCCCAAATGCAAGTGTCTCCAACCATTGAGACAATGCTTAAAGATGATGATTCAAAGAGAAAAGGCACTAACAAATCAAAATAATTTAAAGTAGTTCCCCATCTTGGCAGTGATACTGAGGATGAGGAAGAAGAGCTATGACTTTATTAACTTAAGAAAGTCTCAGCTAGCTAGAGGAAAGAAGGAGCTAGTATTGGTGATATAAAAAGACAATTAGATTAAATTCATGTTTCTCTAATAAGGGTACCCGAATCTCAAATCTCTAACAAGGCTATGAAAATAACTACAGTGCCAATCACACATATAAAAACCTTAACAGCTTCAAGAAAAGAGGAAATAGAATAGTTGAAAACTTTCTATGTCCCTCCTTAAAGAGGTCATGTTGAACGGGTGATCCTTTTCTACAAAAAAGAAGAGAAAGCCATAAATCCCACACAAATTTTTTTTGAGAAGATAATTTTAAGGAAGTAGATATTTCAATAATAATATCTCAATACTTCTTATCAATTCTAAAAAAGCTATTTAAAAGTAATGTTCAGCCTATATAATCAAATATTCAAGCCCAATTATTTAAGAAGCTCTGATGAGGGGATCATACTCAAATTTCCATAAGATGTATAAAGTTTACCACATGAAGATTGGGATAAATTTCTTCAGCATTTCCCCCCAATGAGCTTATGCTATGTTTTATCAAAAAAAGAAGAGGTCTCATTTAAAGTTGTAAATGAACAAAGGGATGTTTCACATGAAAATGAGAATATACCTAAAGATGAATTGATAATTGACCTCAAAGAGACCCCTAATGAACTTGAAGAGGGCAATAAAACTACTGTTGATGAACTTCAAAAAATTAACCTGTGTACTGAAAAGAGCATAGATTAGTCTTTGTTAGTTCTAACTTTACATTAGAAAAATTGGAGGAATTAAAAAGCACTACTCTGTGAATATAAAGACTATTTCATATGAAATCACAATAAAATATCGGGCTTATCATCAGCCATAGCTATACATAAACATGCCATTAAACTTGAAGTACCACTTGTAAAACAAGCATCAAGGCAAGTGCGTTTGAAAATTGAAGATTAAGTAATCACTGAAATAAAAAATCTTATTGAAGCTGGACTCATCCAGAAGAGAAATATGCTGAATGGATCGCCAATATCATCCTAGTGAGGAAAAAGAATGGGCAAATCCATGTATATATTAACTTTCAAAATTTAAATAAAGCATGCCCAAAGGATGAATTTTTATTACCAGTGCAAAAATTATGGTAGGAAACACCTCAAACTATTATATGTTCTCTTTCATAAATGGTTCATCGGGCTACAACTGAATCAAAATAGCTCTAGAGTATGAAAAACACATATCCTTCCATACACTGATCGACATTTATTGCTACAAAGTAAAGCCATTTGATTTGAAAAATGTCAATGTTATATACCAAATAACAATGACTCACATCTTTGATGATCTCATACATAAATATGTATAATACTATGCTGATGATTTGGTTGTCAAAAGTAAAGCTCAAAGTGAGCATATAAGTGATTTAAGAGTTGTGTTCGGCCGAATTTGAAGTTTCAACTTAAAGATAAATCCTTTAAAATATGATTTTAGCATGACTTCTAAAAAAATTTCAAGCATTATTGTGCGCCATAGAGAAATCGAAATCAGTCCTCTCAAATCAAAGTAATAATAGAGATGCCACTACCTGAGACCTTGAAGTAACTATGTTCACTACAAGGCAAGTTGGTGTATATTAGGAGGTTAATTTTTAATTTCTTGGGTAGATGTTAACCTTTAGCCCGATTAATGAAAAAAATGCACCTTTTATATGGATGATGCTTGTTAAGAGGCATTCAATAACATAAAATAATATTTATTACATCCCCCAATTTTGGCTATACCAATAATAGGAAAGCCATTAATATTATACACAACACCCCTAGAGGAATCACTTGGAGTTCTACTAACTCAAACTAATAAGAAAAGAAAAGAAAATGTTTTACACTATATAAGTCGACATTTAATGAGGGTTAAAATAAGATAATCTCCTATTGAGAAGCAATGCTTAGCGTTGATATTTGCTACTCAGAAATTACACAATTATATGTTATCACATAAGATAACTTCGATTTCCAAAGTTGATCCTCTAAAATTCTTAATGTCTAGGCCTACCCTCAATGGGTCACTTAGTTAAATGGGCAACCATGTTACTTCAATTTGATATAACATATGTCCCACAAAAGGTTATAAAAGGGCAAGCTCTGATTGACTTTCTATCCACTTATCATTTGCTGGTAGATTCTCCACTCAATGATGAATTGCCTGACGAGCAGATCTTCAAAGTGAACGAGGCTCAACAATTATAAGAATGAAAGCTTTTGTTGACCTTACTTTTGGAGTGAGGATTCAATCTTCTCATCGTAGATATAGGTGTCTTCTAGACACTAAGAGCTCCTTAGTTCTAAGACACTTCTAGTGATTAGCTGAACATTTAACCTAAGCCTAGAGACTTAGAAGGGTTAATCATAAGATTAGGCTATGCCTTAGGACTTAGGGAAACTCACCTACCCTATAACCTAACCAATCCATGCTTGCCTCTTTTTCCTAAACCAAAACTCAAATTCAATTTGTCCAAACTCAATCTAATCTCAAATCCACATAACTGAATACCAAATCAAACCAAAATCAAATCAATTCAACCAAACCAAACTTAAGCCCATGACTTAACTCTATGGACTTAGCTAAATTACCCTTCAATCCAAATCAAATTTAATTGATTTTCTCATAAGTCAATTCAATCCTCTAATTAAATCAAATCCATGATCAAATCCAAATCCTCAAATCAAATCAATCCAATCAAATCCAGACCTAAGCCCATGACTTAATCCTATGGACTTAGTTAAATCCTCTTCAATCTAAATTCTAAGATTTTTTCATGAATCAATTCAATCTTTTAATCACCACTCCAAAACAAAATCTACAATATATAATTAAGTCATGCCAAACCAAAATAAATTCAATCCAACCAAGTTAACCCATATGACCCAAAATATCCAAATGAGCCAAAATCCTTTTGAACCCAAATCAATTACAATCAAATCCTCAAATCAATTCTAAATCATATATTGAACTCAACTCAACTCAATTCAACCAAAAAATCAAGCCAATTAACCCATCTAGGCTCACTTGACCCAAAGTGACCTGAAGGACCTATTTGAGCAAAACTTCAATCCAACCCAAATTGGATTGAGTAAAACTATACAAAACCTCCTATGATGATTGTTGATCATCCTTGATTGATCAATTGTCATCAATTGGGTCAAACCAAGTCAACTTGGTCATTTGACCAAGTCAACCCACTTAACTTACAAAAATCAAACGACCCAAATATCAACATATGCCAAATCAATTGAAACCAATAATTCAGATCAACCTAAAATCAACCCTTGAATATGATTTGACCATCAATTGAACCAAACCTAACCTAATTGGCCCTTTGACCTAAGTTGACCCAACTTGATCTAAAAGACCAAACTGGGTCAAATAAAAATGTAACTCAAATCAATTACAACTAATGGCTCAAGTTCAATCCAAATTGATTATTGAACTTGACCAAAGACTTGACCAAAGACTTAATTAAACTAGAATTAGGTTAGGATCTTGGAATCTAGGTACACTTACAGGTAAATTAATGGAACTAATAGATATTATGGTTCATAGAAAAATAAATATTTTATGTGTTCAAGAAACTAAATGGGTTGGGGAGAAGGCTGAGGAGATTTATAGTTTAGGTTTTAAACTTTGGTATTCTGGTAGAAGTCGAACTAGAAATGATGTAGGTTAGATTATAGATAAAAGTTTGAAGGATAATATTATAAATATTAATAGATGTGGAGATAGAATTATAGCTTTAAAGATTATTATTGATACTAAGATTATCATTGTTATAAGTGTTTATGCTCCTCAAGTAGGTTTGGATGTAAGCTCAAAAGAAAAATTTTGGAATGAATTAGAGGGATTAATACAAAAGATACCTCTTGAAGAAAAAGTATTTATTGGAGGAGATTTAAATGGGCATATTGGTAGAGTGGTAGAAGATTTAAAAGTGTTCATGATGGTTATGGATTTGGAGTGACTAATGAAGAAGGTATGACTATATTAGATTTTGCCTTAGCTTATGATTTTGTAGTTGCTAATACTTTATTTAAGAAAAGAGATGAACATATTATTACTTATAAAAATAGATCTAGTAAAACACAGATTGATTATTTTCTAATGAGAAAAATAGATCATTTAGATTGTAAAGATTGTAAGGTCATTCCAAGTGAAAGTTTAAGTACCCAACATCGATTGTTAGTTTTAGATTTTAAGATGAAAGATTGTAAGAAGAAAACTAAATCAAATTATTATCCTAGGATTAGATGGGAAAACTTAAAGAACACAAATAAAAATATTTTTAAAGTAAGCTACAAGAGCTTAGAATTTGGGATGTTCATAAAGAAGCTAATATTATGTGGAAAAAGTAACATGTGAAATTAAGCATGCTGCTAAAAATGTGCTCGGAGAATCAAAAGGAAAAGCTTCTTTTACTAAAAATAGTTGATGGTGGAGTCAGAGTGTGTAAGAAAAGATAAGAAATAAGAAGCATTGTTATATAAGTTGGTTTAGATATAAAAACTTAGAGAATTGGGAAAGATATATATTGGCCTGTAGAGATTCTAAGAAAGCAATATATGATGCAAAAAACTTAGCTTTTAGTGATTTATACATGAGAAGCAAAGACTTAGTTCAAGTGATGTGTATTAAGGATGAAGATAATAAAGTGCTTTTCTTAGAAAAGGATATTGAAAATAAGTGGATGAGATATTTTGATAAACTTTTCAATGAAGGATCCAGATATGCGATTGATTTTAGCAACCTTAATACCCTAAACAAAAATAGAGAATTTTATTTTTATCATCGTATTAGTAAATCTAAAGTTAGAGAAGCTTTAAAAAAAATGAAATGTGGAAAAGTAGTAGGACCTGATAATATTTCAATAGAAGTGTGGAAATGTTTAAGAGATCAAGGAATTTCTTAGCTTACAAATCTTTTTAATGTTATTTTCAAGACTAAAAAGATGCCAGATGAGTGGAGAAAGAGTTTGTTGGTTCCTATATTTAAGAATAAAGGTGATGCACAAGAGTATGCAAAATATAGAGGAATTAAGTTAATGTGTCATAAATTAAAATTATGGGAGAGTATAATTAAGCATAGGTTACAATGTGATATAGAAGTTTCTCACAATCAGTTTAGTTTCATGGCAGGTAGATCTACTATGGATGATATACATTTGTTGAGAGGTTTGATGGAGAAGTATAGAGAAAGTAAGGAGGATTTACATATGATATTTATTGATTTAGAGAAAGCTTATGATAAAGTTTCAAGAGATGTTCTTTGGAGAGTTCAAGAACAGAAAGGAGTTAATATTGGTTATATTCAAGTCATTAAGGATATGTATACTAGAGCTATTACTTATGTCCAAACAGAAGGAGGATTGACAAAATATTTTCCCATTTCAATTGGATTACATCAAGGATCAGCTTTAAGCCCTTATCTTTTTTGCTTTAGTTTTGGATGTTCTTGCTAGGCATTTACAGGAAGATGTACCTTGGTGTATGTTTTTTGCTGATGGCATTCTTCTTGTTGATGAGACTAGAGAGGGAGTCCAAGAGAAACTTGAATTATGGAGGTCAACATTAGAGTCTAAAGGTTTTCTTTAAGTAGATCTAAACCGAATATATGGAGTGTAATTTTAGTTGTAGAAGTTCTAGTGGTAGTGTTGTGACATTAGGTGAACAAGTCATTAATAAGAGTGAGCGATTCAGATATTTAGGCTCTATTGTTCAAAATGATGGTGAAATAGATGGAGATGTTATTAGTAGAATTTAAGTTGGATGGTTGAAGTGGAGGAATGCATCTGGCCTGTTGTATGATAGAAAAGTTTCACTTAAACTTAAGGAAAAAATTTATAAGATGGTGGTAAGACCTACAATGACTTATGGTGCAGAATGTTGGCCAATAAAAGAGAAGCATAAGACTAAGTTAAGTGTTACAGAGATGAGGATGCTCAGGTGGATGAGTGGCTTTACTCTTAGAGATAAAATGCAAAATGAGTATGTTCGGGAAAAATTTGGAGTAGCTCCGGTGGCAGATAAGATTAGAGAGAGCCGCCTTAGATGGTTTGGCCACATAAAGCGTTGTCCATCTGATGACCCGGTTAGAAGAGTAGATGCATTAGATTTGCCTTATATTAAGAAAGGTTGAGCTAGATCTCAAAAGACTTGGTTAAGATGTATAAAAAATGACCTTAGTATACTTTAATTAAATGAGAATTTGATAATAAGACACAATGGAGATGAAGGATTCATATAGCTGACCCCACTTAGTGGGGTAAAGGCTTGTTGTTGTTGTTGTTGTTGGCTCAAGTTCAGTCCAAATTGATTATTGAACTTAACCAAAGACTTGATTAAACTCAATATGACCAATTGAATCCAAATGATCTATTTAGCCCAAATTGACATAAATCCTAAAGCATACTCAAATCCAAATTGATTCTAACCAAAGCTTACAATCATCTTCAATTGATCAATTGAACATGAATCAATGCCTAAGCCAAGCCAATTTGGCCAATTTGGTCAAATTGGTCAACTTGACCCATTTGACCAAAATGAACTCAAATGAGCCAAATCCAAATCTAAGTCAAATTGAACCAAACTGATTAAACCAAAAAATTCCAAGTAGTCATTTGAACTTGACCCAAGCCTTGGTTTGGCCCAATTTGACCAATTGGTCAACTTGACCCAACCTAGCTCAATTTGACCTATATAGGTCAAATTGAGCTAAACCCACTCAAATCAACTCGAAACCCAATGAAATTTGACACGACCCATTCTTAGCTCACCTTGGGTTAGCCCAAACCAAACCTAACCCAATTTGGCCCAAATTCCAATGGGTCAAGGCCCCCACATAGGATAAATACCCCATTTGAATGGTCGAACCCACTCACTATCCACTTGGCAGCCTCTTAGACCTCTACCTAGGCAAGGAGGACATTGGGTCACCTGACCCAAAGGTGATTGGTTAAGGTTTGAGCTAAGTGAAGGTGAATTCACCCCTCCAAGTAGATTGGAACACTTGGCAACCTAAGGACACCCACTCTCATCCCATGGCAGCCACCTTCCCTCTCCACTCAAGCCTCAAGACCTCCCCACCCACGACCACTGTGATTTATTATAAAATGTCAAATGGAGCAAGGTCATCTAATCCAATGGAGGAGAAGGTTTACCCCCCTCATTTCGACTCAATTCAAGAGACACCAAGCATTCTCAGAGCCGTAACTACTCGAAATGAGCTGCTAGAGCTTCCTCCCGAGATCCCTAAGCCTTCAAATCATCGAAAAACATCAAACCGAGTTCACCTAAAATAGTACAGCCTCCCTCTCCATCCAACTCCACCAAATCCCAACCAATCTCAAATTAACTTTACCCACACATTCACCAGGCTCCAATGAGGTGAAACAAATCTTTTCCTGAGCTCTCTGACCACTGGAGGTACCTCCTAGACCAACTTCGATGAGATTCATGATAGTTCTTGGTCGACAGAGAAACTAATGGGGAGGTATCACACCATCTTTTTAATAGGGCTTCGTCTTGTCAAGGCAAAGCTACCTCAGTCAGTTCGCTGCCGATCTTGAGCTCCGACGAGGTACTATTATAATAAATTGAGATTTTCCTTTTTTTTAGCTTCAAAGTGAGTGCTAATTGTGCACAAATCCAACTGTTAGATCTCTTAGGATCTTCTTTGTGAAGGTGTGGGATTAATCCCGAGCCAATCTGAGCCCCGATGAGCTCAAATTGGGTGGGGAAGGCGGATAATGTCTGCCTTCTATTGCATGGGAGATGATAGATCACGCATCATCTATTTCATGTGATTGGAATGGAAGACCATGATTAATCTGCTAGTTAATTTTAATTTAATCCCTTAAGAACCACAAGTTTAACCTCCATTGTTCGATCTTAGATCAGATGATGAGGAGGAAACTGCGTCCGTCGCCAGCCATATCAGCACTGACTCGGACACGTTTAAATAACCAATCCCACAGTGCCTCTTGGAAAGCACACCACATTAGCACTCCATGTGGTGCCGACAGGATTAGGCTTAATTAAACCATTTAATGGCTAAAACTTTACAAAATCATAGCAAATCATAGAAAAGTACAAATAAATTTTCATTTTAAAGGTAATTCGAAGGAGAACTAATTAAAATTATTTTCATTCAATTTTGAATAATAATTAAGGCTTAATTAGGGTTTAATTATAAACTTGATTTTCTTAATTAAGTTCTAATTACTTAGGCAAATAATTCCAAACTTTGTGTGTTCATTTAATGGGATGACCTCCGCCTCCCATGATCTTCTTGAAATTTATTGCCTAGTAATTAGGGAAAATTAATGATTCAAACCTTAATTACCTTCTTTATTTAATTAGGTGATTAATTAGCATTCAAAACCAAAAGATTTAATTAATTGAGGTTTATTAATCGCTGATTATAGTGAATGGATGAGAGAATGGAAATAGGACCTCTTTCTTAATCCCTTTTTAAATCCATTTCATTTTTAAGAAAATTAATGAAGGTAAAAATTAGTTAAGTGATCAATTGATTAATTAAATGACTAAATTAAATCAAATTGAAGTGCAAACCATATTAGATAATTAACAATAAAATTAAGGGTTCCTCTTTATGAGTTCAATAACATAAAGACCCTTGAGAAAATTATGATAAACTCATGAGTGTGAGAAAATCATAAAAGTATTTAATTATATTCTTTGACTTAATTAATCCTTAATTATGAGCTAATTGCATTAGGTCCTTAGGAGCATTACAACTTTATTTTCTCACATGTTCATATCATTTCTAGCTCATAAATAAATGGTTAATTAAATTAAAGAAGCATAGGGAAGGGTAAGTAATTGATTTGATTAATAATCCAACCTAATTAACTCATAAAATCTACCTAATTATTTTTCCTTAAACCAATTATGATTACCAACTTGGGAATGAGATTAAAATAGTAAATGATAATCTCTCCTCTTTGAAGTTAATCCAAATCCAAAAACAAATTAATAAAAAGCTTTAGTTTTCTTTAAACAATTTTATTTGATGTGATTATCCTTAGGAATTAATTTAATTGAATGAACCATATATTTATATTTAGTTATTCCTTTTCAATCACTTCTAAATAATTGTATGTCATATGATTCCATGAATTCTTTCTTTCAAATTTAAGTGAATCAAATGAAAGTTATTTATGTAAGCATGCATGTGTTGACTTAACTTAATTATATGTGTGGCTTGTATCACTAATAAATTCAAATCTATTTTTCAAAGTCTATAAATTGATAATAATATGTGGAGTGATGATAGTTATGAATACAAATAGGATTTGTAAGTGTTTATAACTTGGTCATATGAATGTAAAGCTTTCTTTCTTAGATTCATATATAGACTTACATAAATTTGAATGTTAATAAGTATATAGTCTGGACATCCCAGGAATACGAGGCTCTAAGTAGCCCTAAAGAGGTCATTTGATTACCTCACTTCCCTGGTTAACAATGACATGTACTTATTTGATATCATTCCTGTGTATTTTGGTATTAAATTTTTGATAGAGCTTTAATTCATATGCATAAATAATTCAACTAAAGAAAATACAATCTTTGCATGGTTTTCATTCTTATCATTGTGTATACATTTGTATGTATTTAAGATAGCAAGTGTTTAGTCTGGACAACTTGGGAATATGAGGCTTTAAGTAGCCCCAAGGAGGCCATTTGATTACCTCACTTCCCTGGTTAACAATGACACATACTTATTTACATCTTTTATACATGTGTATGTCTGTTTAATTAAAAGATGAAATTCCCCTTTTGTTATTAAAAATATATGCATCCATAATCATCTAAGTCATTAGCATACATTACATGTAAGCTAGTGCTCTCTGTCTTGTGATTCATATATAAACTTACATAAGTTTGAATGTTAATGAGTATCTAGTCTGGACATCCCAAGAATATGAGGCTTTAAGTAGCCATAAGGAGTTTATTTGATTACCTCACTTCCGTGGTTAACAATGACACATACTTATTTTATTTCATTCTTAGTATTTTTGTATAAGAATTTGGATAGATTTTTCATTTACAAGTATTAAATAATTCAATCAAATAAAATATAAATCCAAACATATGCATTCATCATCATTTAAGTATGCCAAAAAAATAATGGTATGTATACATATGCTAAGTATTAAGTCATATGCATGTTACATGTGATAAAAAGGAATGGCTCAATATATTTCATGTGGTAGTAATTCAATTATATTAATTTTAAGATGCCTTTCATGTTAAATAGGGTTACTTAAAGTTAACTTAAGCTTAGAATTAACAAAAAAAAATGTTTAATAAGGCATTCACTGAAGAAAATTAAATCATAAAAATATGCTTTAGAAAATAGCTTAAGGTAGAGATGAAGGAGGGTAATCCTCTTTCCTCTCTTTATAACACTCAGATGCTAAGTGTAAATCAAATGAAACCAAGTAAAATATAAATTAAAATTCACAAATCAATTAAACAACTTGAAATGAAACCAACCTTTATGTTAAATTAAATCTTTCTACACTTAGAAAATCATAACTTTAATGCTTAGTTAAGACATACTACACAAACCCTTAGAACACACATTAGAATTAAGCCACCACTTCTAGTCCTAAGTTAGGACAGTATATCTGTGATGTATATTTTATTTTGTGATGTATATTTTATTTTATGATGTAATATTTTAGACTGGATGCTAGGGTGTATTCCTTGTAGACTAGATGTTAGGCCGCTCTTAGCTTAATCATATTTTTTATAGGAGATTATGCTTAAGGGGTTGCTCAAAAATAAATATAAATACTCTCTTTGTAGGTTGCCAAACCCCTAAGCATAATCTATGCTAAGATAGGTGGGATTAGTTATCCATGTGCAGGGTGTTAAGTCCAAATTTTATATATAACTGCTTGGGATTGTATGTATGTTTAGCTAATTTCTGTTTGCAGGTGTAGTTAGATTTACTTTTCATATATAATTGTAATCTTTATAATAGGATTAGGATTAGTGCTATGGGGGATTAGGATGAGCAGTGGCTAGAAGGCTTTGTCCTGGGGTGCATTATGATGCTTATGAAGCAATTATAACCAAATCAAAGAAGAAGCATTTCAAATCAATGGGAGGAAGAATGAAGATAGAAGGATATGAAAAAGTGAAGAATGAATACCCCCTATAGCAAGCATTTATTATAATTGTGAAATTATTCTTTCGTATTCTGTGTTGTATAAGGGTAGAGCTCGACTACCCATCTTTTCTCTTTTTAGGATATACGGTGGTACCCAACTGCACTGACCTCTTATTCTTTTATGGTAGTCTATAAAATTGATTGATAATTTGTTTAAATTGTGCTATAGGATTGCCTCATTTTCATAGTTTCTTAATGTTTGATGCTTTAATGTGTGGCCTGGATATGACAGGCTCTTAGGATAAAATAAATTTTTGACCCAACTATAACTCATAACTAAAGCTTTAAATGACTCACAACCTCATCATAAAGCCTAGGTTATAATTAAGATAATTAAAAGTTTTAGCAATCCCTTAGCTGTATGTTGTATGTCTCACATCATGCATGCATCTTCTATCATTCTTGCTAAAAATGAAGGCCTCCATCCTTACACTATATGGACCGCTTGACCTATGAGAGCAACCACTCCTGATGGAGCTTTAACCTCTTTCTTTTGATTTAGCCAACAATCAATTTTCATCATGCATTTAAGCCTAAAAATATCCTAAAGCCTTTATCTAAAATATCGTGTCAAAATGAAATAAAATTTAAAAATATTTTTCATTTATGATTAAGTCATGTGCTCATACCACTAATGCTCTAGTCTCTTAGGGAGTGAGTTTTGGATTTTAGTCTCTTTTTAATTAAATAATAAGCCTAACTATCTTACAATTCATAAGACCGAACTACATAGTTTTGAATCATAGGAGGTGTTAGCTGGCATCCAGTCCAGGCAGTTATAAGTTCAGAAGTTAGACGGTGTATCCTCTCTTGTGGAGGTGAACCCTTATGTCCATTTGTCTCTTAGATTTAGGTCGTGCTTTATCTTGTGCTAAAGCTCCCTAGATTTAGAATCAGAGATAGCTAATTCCTTCGGGCTACAAGAATGAATCCTCACCTCTTAGCCATTTCCATAACCTTGTGTTGGTGGATTATAAGTCCTAACAATTTAATAAAAATTTAATTCAAATAAATAAATCTTATAGGAAACTTAAAGAACTCGACTTAATATAAACCCTACTTTACTTTTCCAAGTAAACTAGGGGAAAGATCTCTGGTATATACGAAAACCTATCATGCCTTAGAAGTCCTTATTAGATGATTATGTCCATTATAGGGTGTTTCTATCTCTTAAGATAGTACATCATACCTTAATGTCATACCCGATCACTTCAATAAGCACCCTCCATGTGTGGTGTCCCCATCCGAAATTAAACACCACAACTTTACTTTGATGGAGCTTCATCAATGAAGTCAGCTAAACCACTATAGTTAATTATGATACGAGTTGGAATTGGCTTAATATTCGTGACACCAAAATTATACTGTGATATTCATATAGCCTAATAGAACTTCAAACTAATAATGAGGCTAAATATGAAGCATTGATTGTAGACATTGAGCTATCAATTAATATGAGAATAAAAAAGCTTAATGTTTATGGAGATTTTGAACTCATAATCCGACAAATAATTGGGACTTTCAAGATAAAAAAAGCTTGAATTAGTGCTTTATCACAAGCGTGCTTTAGAGCTTCTGAAATAAATCCTTGAAATAATAATTACAAGGGAATCACATCAAAAAAAATGGCAAAGCTGATGCATCAATTAAATTAGCTGATGAAATAACAGATCTTTAAGAAGAGCCAATTGCAATAATAGTCTGAAATAGACTAGCATTAGCACTAACTCTTCTTCAAGATTTTAAAACTAAATAAAATAAAGCAATTTTGATAACAATAGAAGAAGATGATTAGTGAGAGTCATTCACTATTTATCTTAAAGGTGGTGGCTTTCTAAGAGATAAATCAAAAGCTCATCAAATTTCACAAAGAGTGCTACGATATGCTCTTGTCAATGAGATGTTATATTGTCACTCATTTGACCAAATGTAATTACGATGCCTAGGACCAGACGAAGCCAAGATGATAATAGTTGAAGTGCATGAAGAGTTGTGCAGTGCACATCAATGTGGTCCTAAGATGAAGATTAAAATCAAACAAATGGGATATTACTATCTTAGCATGTTGAAGACTGCATTGAACATGTTAAAAGATGTCATCAATATCAAATACATGTAGATTTATTGCATAGACTACCTAATGCCTTACATCTAACAGTGACATTTTGGCAATTTAAAAATTGAGAAACTGATATAATCAATCTAATAGACCTTTCTTCATTTAGTGGATATCATTTTGATTTGGATGCCACTGATTACTTCTCAAAATGGGCAGAAGCAATTCCCTTAAGAAAAGTTAAAGCAAACAATGTAATGAAATTCTTTTGAGATCATATCATTTATCGATTTAGAATTATATTTGACAATGACACTACATTCAAGAATGTCAAAATTTATCAGTTTGTTGAGAAATACAATATAGATTGACAATATTCTTCAATATATAATCCAAAAGCCAATGGTCTTGTTGAAATATTTAACAAAGCATTGATTGAACTTTTCAAGAAAATTCTCTCTAAGAATAAAACAGAATGACATGATAAATTAATAGAAGTCTGTTGACCTCTTTTTTAAATGATGTTAGTATAATTCATAATCTTAGAAATTAGTATCCTTTAATCTTAGATTAAGAGCTCCCTAATTATACAATTAAGATGCTATACTTAGTGGCTAGATAAATAAACCAAAATAAAATAATAAATTGAATAAAGCACTAAATTTGAAATCAAATTTAAAACTTAAAAAAGAACTAAATTGAACTTAAATACCCTAAAATAAAAGTTATAAATCATCCCAGTGAACCTTTCTAGGACTAAACCTAACCCAATTGGATTGGGTGATTCTAAATCAAATTCAAACTTAATAGAAATCTAAAACAAATATATTTAAATTAAAATCTAAATTCAACTGAGCTCAGATTGAGGTAATTGAGTTGATTAACTCAATTAACTCATTTGAGCTCAAAGTCACTTGAGTCCAAATGAAATCAAATTAAATCAAACTAAAAGCATATAATCAATGCATAAACATAAATAAACACAAAAATAAATTCAAGAAGTTTGAAGTAATCAATCAGGTCATTTAACATAAAGTTGATTTTATGTGGGTCCCACTAGGTCAGAAGGTCAACTTATTAAAATTAATCAAATTCAAAATATAATCCACTTTAATTGTAAAAAATCAATCTAAAAATGCTCTAAATAATTCAAGAGAAAACATATCCTAAATTACCCAATTAGGGCATTCAACCCAATTTGGCCCACTTAGGCCAAATTAGGCCAAATTAGGTCAAACTTGGGTCGAACCCAAAAATTAATCCAATTTAGTTGAAATAATTGACCAAAAGCATTATGAATAATTCATAAAATATGATTGAAGCATAATCTAAATATGAAATAATAAATTGAATCATATGAATCAATTTAACCAATTTTGGTCAAACCTTGGTCAAATGGGGTCAAATTCAACATTAGTCCAAACTAAATAAATTTAATCAATCAAAATTATCATGAGAGATTATTCAAATACAAATGAAGTCTAATCCAAGCCCAATATGATCAATTGGGCCATGTTAACCTAACTTGACCCACTTTAGTCAAAGTAGGTCAAAATAGGTCAAACTATTCTAAAACCAAATTCAATTCAAACTAATTGAATCCAAAGGAATTGAATAATCAATTTGTCATAATTAAAACCTTAAATCCAAGTTAATGAGCCTACATAAATCATTATACTTAATCTAAATCAATTGAGTCGTCATGGGGTGACCCAATTCTAAATCAAGGCCATAAAGTCCAACTTGGACTTTGGCAAGCCAATCCCTAACTTAATCCGCCACATGTGAACTAGTATCTTAGCATTGATGGCTGAAGGAAAGATCAAGAGGAAGGAAGGATTAAATGCAAAGAAGAAAAGTTGAATCAAGCTTCCAAACTCTCCATTCTCATCACTTCTCTTCCATTCTCCCACTTGATTAATCAAAAGCACTTCTTCAATCAGTTAACCACCTCCCAAAGACTTTGCCTAGCTCCAAATACTTATGGCCGACCACCACCCATCTCCACCAATGGTGGAAGGGTCGACCAACCTTAAAAAGAGGAAATGAGTCTTCCTCTCCACTTTGAATTCTCTCTACTCCTTCATCATCATCCAAGGAGAGAGATCAAGCCATTTCTCATCATCTCTGACCCCAAATCAATCGAAATCGAGGAAACTCCCACAAAAGGAAACAAAATTCGGTGTTCCCGATGACTAGAGAGGAGGCAAGTGAGCATACTTACCTAGGAGCTTCGTCTTACATCCAGGAATGTTTTTGAATTGATTCGACCACTCAGTAGTGGCTCGAGTGAGATAATTTCATCAATCTTTAGTCGACCATAGATCTTTTGTTTGTGATAATATTTGCACTATTTTAGGAATATCCATTATATAGCCTTTGCATTTTTCTATTTTAAATGATCCTAATGCGAGACCGGCCATTTTTTCGGTGAGATTTGCTAGAAAATCAAGCCCGAATGGACTTATGGTGTCGGATCTTCGTTCATATGCTCTGGTTCATCGTCCATTGGGAGGACAAGCCGGTAACCATCCGATCCCCATTAATAGGGACAGATGGATGAGATTAGAAGAGATTAGGACATAATTTCATCCATTAGATCGTGCTCTATGATGAGCCGTCTGTTCAAACGCTTATTTTCTAGCACAATTGTCACGCATAGTCCACACAGCCTAATTGAGCTTCAACAAATGAAAGGCGAAGACCAGTCAGTGCCACGTGATGCTGACTGGGTTAAATGGAAAAATTCAACATTTTTGGATTTAAAAAAATTCATAAAATTGTCTAAAACTTCAAAAAAATAAAAAAATAAAAATAAAATACTCATAAAAAATGCAAATAAGGGCTCCTTAGATTCATCTTTTTGAGAGGAATCTAATAAACCCCAAATCCTGAATTTTTACTAGGTATTTTCCGCTTAAATTAAGTTTTAGTTAAAATCAAATTTCATTAATTAACCTTAAAATATTAGTCAAATTAATCTAAAATTTTTAGGGAATTATATTGAGGTTAAAAAACGCATATCATAAGAATTTCAAGCCAAAATGATGAATGGATCAAAAGTTATAAAATTTCAAAATCTAACGGTCTAATTTCATAAAATATTTAACTTAAAAATCAAGAAAATTATAAAAAATTAATTAGAATAATCTAAACTACATTATTTAGCATCATAAATTTAATAAAAATATCCAAGACTTTTAAGCTTCGTTAGATTTATAAAAATCATCAAATTAAGATTAAACATATGTTTGAGATTAAAATTAATTGATTAAAAATTGGAGTGTAAAAGAATGATAAATCACTACTGATTTTCTTTTGAACTTGATATTCAAAGAGGAATTTAGAACAAGACTAAAATAAATAAATAAATATATTTTTAATTTCATTAAACAATTTTAGGAATAACTTAATTTTCACTCAAAATAAGTCATTTATTAATTATTCCTAAGGTACACATTTAGATGATTTAAGATCCATATGGTAGGCTTCCTATCTTAAACATTTCACCCCTTTGAGATTATTCTTAGTCATAGGAATCTTTAAATCAAGAGAAATTAAATTCTAACTATCACAGGATCCTTTCATTAAATGATGAATTATATACTAAATCAAGAATATCATAAAACATGAGAAATAAATTATTAGGCTATTTAAGTTTAATTAAAAGCATAAAGATATAAGATTCAAATCTTAATTAATTTAACCAAATTAATGAAGTAGTAATCATTATTCAATTAATAAAGTTAAACTAAATGATAATCCAATTATGAATTAAAAGTTAATTACTTAATGTAATAAGCTATTAATTTTATTGACTAAATATTAATTAAATTAAATATTCAACAATGAACTTAAACTAAAAATTAATTAAATGAAGTAAATATCTAATTATAGTTAAGCTAACCTAAAAGGCTATCTAAATAAAATGAAATAATCAATAATGAAACTTAAACCTTTTAAGTCAAATTAAATATGAAAGTTTAATTAAACCACCAATTAATTTCATAATTAAATAGTGGTTAAATTTGTTAGGGTTAGTTTAATCAATCAATTGCTGATCTTTAATTAAACAAATCACTTAATTAGTCTATGATTAAGCTAAAGTTAATTAATTATCTAATCAAATCCAAGTATTTAATTAGTGAATTAGTCATTTAAGACAAAATCCAATTAACTATTAACTTGATCTTAATGAAATGAACTATTTAACTAAATCAATTATAATTAATAATCAACTAAATTTTAATCTAGTAATAATCTAACTATCATGAGAATTAAATCTATCATTACTTAAAATCTTAATTAAAATTAATCTTTGTTTAAGCTTTAAAAACTAATTAATTATTAATCCAATCTTAATTAGGTGAATCAATTAAATTAATCATCAATTAAATTTTAATTAGTTATAGTAGTTAATTAATCAAAATAAGCATCTAATTATCCAATGAACGATCAATTAATTAAAGTTGATTTAATTAATCATCAAATAAATTAAAGTTTTAATCAAATTAATCTCTTCATAAAATAAAGTCTTAATGAATTATGAACCTTATGTTAATTGAATTAATTATTGAATCATATTTAACATAATCAATCAATTTTTAACTAAAGCCAACTTTTAAATCAATTTAGTAATGAAACTTAAAATTAAACTAATCAATCATCCAAGTAAATCAACATGAAATGAAATTAACCCCATAAAATAATAATAGTGATAACTCTTAAATCAACTAAACTTAAAAGAAACATCTAATGAAGACTATGATAAACATTCTTTAAAACAAAATCAATCATGATTAATTAAATCAATTATGGCTAATTTGGCTTCAATCTTTTAACTAAACCTATCAAATCAAAAACACAATTAAATTAATTAAATTAAATCTAAATAATCTTAAACTTAATTTAGATAAGATAACTTATGATAATTATTAATTAAACTCCAACTACATCAACCAAATCAAATCAATCATGAATAGCCAAATTAATTATTTATCATACCTTTTAGTCAGATTAGTTATAATAAATTCAATTAACTATGGATTAAACTACAATCATGTCGACCATGCAACATAATCGACCAAACTTTAAATAAATTAAAATTTTAACTAAGAATATTCAACAATCATTTATCAAATCTTAATTATGGTAATTATGTAACTAAACAAACTTAGTAAGCATTGACTAATTATTAATTTGATTATTCAAATTAAGCAAATAATCAATAAAACATAAATTAATTAATCATTGAACTCTATTTGAATTATTCACCTAAACTTAATAAAAAAATCATTAAACTCTTAATTAAAATAGATATTTAATTTGACTAGCCAAAATTGAATAGAACATAGCTAAACTTTAATTAGGTTCACCATTAAATTATCTTATTTGAAATGACACTAATTAAAATCTTAATTATATAAGTCCACCTGCTCAAAATATAAATAATTAAACCTTAATTAGATTATCCAACTTTTTGTTTGAGTTAAATTAGACTAATTATATAAATAAGACATATTAAAATAATCTTCAACTAGGTTAATAAGTAAATCATTTAATCACACCTTCAACTAAATTAATGAGGTTTTGATTTATCTTTAAATAAATTAAAATGAACAAACTTTAACTTAATTAAAACATTTAAATATGTTAAGTCAAATACACTTAAACTAAACATAACTATTCAATTGGCCATTCAAATTAAATTAATTGAATCAAACTAAATCATAAATTTAACATAACCAAATTCAACTAAAAATAAATTATTAAAATAAAATAAAATAAATTGATAAATGAACTATCAGTCCATACTTAATAGAATTTAATTAAATAACAATATCTAAAAAAAGATATAGTATCATTTTAAAGATCTCAAAATAGATGAATGAAAATATTAAATCAAACTTGATCGAAATAAAGATTTATTAAGTCAAATAATAATAAAAATAGATCAAATAATAAACCACACAAGTTAATTAAAAGGAAAGAAGAGAGTGTCGAATTGATTAGATATTAATAAAAAATGAGACTAAGTATACCGACTTTAAAGTAGAATGGGTTTAATAGAATTTAAATATAACTACAACTTAATTTGAAATGAAACTTAACTTAATCAAATTGTAAGTTTGTTAATTATATAAATCTATATAAAGAATTTGATAAAGCCCTAAAATAAAACTTAAGTAAATGAATCAAATAAATTGAATAATTGAATTGTAGATGAAGTAAGTAATTAAGTCATTCATAATATGAGCATTTAAATAACTTAGAAACTTGAAATGACATAGATTAGGTTTAACACTTAAAGCATTTCATCTCTTTAGTTTCCTTATGTCAAAATCAATATCCAAACATAAATAAATAAATAAAACCTATCCAAGCATAGATAAATAAAGAAAATCTATCCAAACATAGATAAATAAATAAGACCTTACCATAAATGGGTTAATTGAGTAATAAACCTTTAGTTACAATTACTCAGTTATTAATTATTCTACTAAACTTAATATCAATCAATTGAGCTTAATGTTAAATAAATTAAAATAAACATACTAAACCAAATGAGCTTAATGAAGACTTGGAATCATAAAATCTAAATAATAATATCAAAATAAAAAAAGAAAGTCAAAAACAAGCCATTTGAATTATGAAGTCTAAAGATCCTTAATCAAGTTTAATAAAAGAAATAAATTAATATAAGTTTAATAAAATAAATATAATAATAATAATAATAATAATAATAATATCAATAATAATAATAATAATAATATTATTATTATTATTAAACAAATTTTAAACCTTAATTTAATTAAATGAACCAAACTAATCAACTTAAAATATTTAAACTTAATGAATACTCAAATTAAATTCAACAAAAAGATCAAATATGATAATCAATCTAAAATACATGAAATAAAATAGTCATAACAAAATTATTTTAAGCTTTAATCAAATCAAATAAATATAAAGTTAAATGTAAAAGTCATTGAATCATATCAATTAAAAGTAATATTATAATAAATCAATCGACATAAATCACAAGTAAATCAAATGAGTTAAATGAAATGAAAGGATGAAATTAAATCAAATAATCATTTAACTAAAATTAATATGCAAATCAAATTACTAAATTCAATATGCTAAGTGATTAAATTCTTAATTCAAATTCAAATGAAAGATCACATTAAACTTCAATTAATTAAATTGAAATAGATTAACCAATCCAAACCAAATTTAAAGGAAATGGTAAAATTAATAGATCTAAATAACATTAAAATAATCTAATCAATATTAATCATATATAATTAAATTTATAAATTAATTCAAAGGATATTGAATAATTAAAATTTAATTAAATCAAACATCTAATCAAGAATTAATCAATAAAAATATATGAAGTTAAATAAATACAAACTTTGAAATCCAAATCAAATCAAACAAACATTAATCAAATCAAATTGATTTAGTTAAATCATTCAAATAAATTTAAATGGGCTAATTAAGATACTTAGGCTCTTAGTTTGACCCTTATAATAAATTTTCATCTTAGGGTGAAAATTTCATTATTAGGATCAGGATGCTGAATAGATTTGGTTCTGTTCATGATAGAATTTATTCTATTAATCATCCTTTAAAATCTAAATTCAACTTCAACACAAAAGAAAACAAAAAATTAAAATAAAATATAAAATTAATTAAATTATTTAAATCGAAACCATTCAATGGTAAAAGTAAACAATTTCTGAATTCAAATCAAATTTAAAATGAAACAAAGCCTCAAATAGACTTGTCACACAAGCTTTCTTTTCACACACTATAATACTAGGTCACAGACCCTAGAATTAGGTTAGGCTGATGTGTTGATTGTGATGTGATATTTTTTCTTATTTTGTGGTGTACTATTTTAGACTGGATTGCTAGGATTGTATGCTTGCTAGCCTAGATGTTAGTGGTGCACTTTTTACGCTAACACTATTCTTTGTAAGGAAGTTTTACTTAAAGGAATCGATGTAATAAATAAAAAATAAATGTTATTTACTTGCAGGTGTTACTTAAGTCCTTAAGCATAGCCCAATAGGATAAGTGTGATTGACAATCACTGATGCTAAGCCCGTATGTTTGAAATATAAACTACTGGTGTGCTGTATATTTTTCCTAACATCTATTTTGCAAGATTTAGGATTTTATTTTAGAATTTTAAATGTAATTTGAGCCTAGAATTAGGTTATGATCTATGGGATTTAGGATTAATAGGAGCTGGCTATACCTATTTGATGGAGTTTAAGGAGGTCCCCGAAGAAGGTCCCTGAACAAGGTGATGATCCTGAAGTTGATAAAAATCCCATAGATCAAACTTTTAGTTCTATGCCATGCTATATAAGGGTAGAGCTCAGCTGCCTACTTTTCTTTTTTCGGGGTGTATAATGATAAATGGTCACACTAGCCTATTTTATTTATAAATTTGACTTGATTTATTTTAGGGCGTGCAATAGTATTACATGCATTTCATAGGTTTATTTCTATGACTGTTGTGTTTATTTTGCAATAAATCTTGGATGTGTTAGGCTTTTAGAAAAATAAAATTTTTTTATCCCAATTAATAATTTTAATTATATTTTAATCAATTCATAACCTCACTTTAAAGCATATGATATTAATTAAGAAATAAAATATTTAATAACCCATTAGCTGAATGGTTGTATGTTTTAACATCATGCATACATATTATTTCACTCTTGCAAATAGGGGGTCTCCATTCTTGCATGATAAGGGACATGCTTGACTTGTGAGAGTAGTTCCTTCTAGTGCAGAACACATCTTCTCTTTGATTTAGCCCATAACTGATTTTCATTAAGCATTTAGGCATAAATCTTTCCAAGCCTAAATCCAAAAATTATAAGTCAAAATGAATAAAAAGTTATAAATTTTATTACATTAGTCTAAGTCATGGAATGCATACCACACATGATTTCTTAAGGAGTGAGTTTAAGCTCTTGACTTTCTTTCCTAAACATAATAGCACAGCCATCTTACATTCATAAGACTTGATGTCATAAATTTTAAATCGCTTAGGGGTGTTAGTTGGCAACCCTTTATAGGTGGGAAGTAATCCTAGAAGAGTCAGGATAGGTTTATCTTCTCAAGTGAGAAAAAGAACTGATAATTCCCTAATTTATAAAAATTAGACTTGGTCAAACCTCTGGCTTATGTCAGAAGTACTTTTAGACTCAAGTCTGAAGCATCCAATTAGAATAAGTCTTCAAAATTTTAGGCATTTTTATAGTCTTGTGCTGTTAGAATATAAGTCCTAAATTTTAATAAAGCATAAACTCAAAATTCTAAATAATTTTAATTTCAAAAATATAAATTCCAATAATAAGATAGTTGAAATGCTTACTGGGTTTCTCAGTATCCAAAACCATTTCCTACTCAATCCAATTTGGCTTTCAAAAAGAACTCTTCCCCTCTTGAAGCATTCTCACTTGAATTTTTAAATTAGACATCCTTTTAATACACACTTTGAAATATATGGAGATGAAAATCAATTTCTTAAATCGAGAGTATTTTTAAGAGAATTTTTTTTTCTTCTAAGATGTAATTAACCGTAGGGCCATGCCCTTATAGGGAACAATAAACCGTGCAGTAAAATAACCCCTGTTTACTTCTCCATGTAGTTTAAAGGAAGAATCTCTGGTACATTGAAGACCCATCAGCATTATGAGTCCTTATTAAGTAATTGAATCCATTGTAGGGGAATATGTTTATCTTTCAAGATAATATATTTATCTTTTAATGATATATTTGATTACCTAAATAAGTAGTCCCAAGATCTGCGTGGTGTTCTAAATTAAACCTTGTGGGTATATCGCACAATGTATAAAAATGTTATGCAGGCAATACCATACTCATTAGTTATCGAGGTAGAACCCATACTTTCTCTTGAAGTAGAACTACCTTCACTTTGTTTTGCAGTCTAAAATAAAATCTTACAATAGAGAAAAATATTTGAGTATGACTTGAAGGGATTGAAGCTTTAGATGAAGTTCAGCTACAAGCTTGGGAAAACCTAGAAATGTATAGAGCAAGGATGACTCGAGCTCATGACCGCATGGTTCACCCAAAAAACTTCAAAGTGGATAAACTAGTACAAGTACATAGAATGCCTATCATTCCCATCATCAAATTTGTTGAAAGTTCAACCCAAATTGGGAAGAACCTTACATTTTCAAAAAAGTATACGAAGGGGGAGCTTATCAGCTCATTGATGCAAAAGGCGTAAGGCCTATGCCTCTTATAAATGGATAATATCTCAAAAGATATTCTTCATAACTATCGAAGACGTTATGATTTATAAACATAAGAGTCAAAATTAACTCTAAATTGATTGGCCAAAATGATGAATCATTATTAGCTTTCGATTACGAGAAGAATTGTTTTATCCTGAATGAAAATTCATCTATCAATAAGGAGCAATTTTATATTTTTTTGGAAATATAAGAAAAATTTTCCATAAAAGCAAAACTCCATATCATCTGAAAATTTAAAATTTAGATCCATCATGTCTAAAGGTGCCAGATTTAAACCTAAAATTTAGATCCATCTTGTCCAAAGGGGCTAAATCTAAACCCAAAATTTAGATTCATCATGTTTAAAGGGGTTAAATCTAAACACAACATCTAGATCCATCATGCCAAAAGGGACCTGATTTAAACCCAAAATTAGATCCATCATGTCCAAAGGGCCAATATCTAAACTCAAATTTAGACCCATCATGTTTAAATGGCCTGAATATAAACTTAAAATTTATATTCATCAAGTTTAAAGGGGTGAGATCAAAACTCAAAATCTAGATTCATCATGCCCAAAAGGGCCGAATTTAAACCTAAAAGGTAGATCCATCATATCCAAAGGAGTCAGATCTAAACCAAAAATTCAAATCCATCACATCCAAAGGAGTCAGATCTAAACCTAAACATAGATCCATCATGTCCAAAGGAGCTAGATTTCAATTTAAATTTAGACCCATCATGTCCAAAGGGTCCTGATCTAAACTTAAATTTTGGATCAACTATATCCAAAGGGGTTGAATCTAAACATAAATCTAAATTCAACACATTCAAAATGAAGTAAATCAAAATACAAATTTGAATCTATCAAGTCCAAAATTGATTGAAAATTATATGTTAAAATAATGATGCTCTAAAAGTCTAAAAGACTAAATCAAAACCCATATACTCTGCACATTTACAAATTCAAATACTATTTTATTTTTTATGATGTCCATAAAATTTATATGCTTCCTTCTTTTGAATCTACTAAAATATTTATTTGAAAAAAGTTAGATGTTATGCCTTTACTGAGCACACTGAGGAAATATATGGGTCATTATTGAAACTTATGATCCACATTGTTAAGCTAGATTACAAGATTGTTTATTATAGCATCAAGACATGTTGATGAGCATAGAAGTTTCTAAAGATTCATTTGTTATATCATCTCACATCCTACCCTTTGATTCACAGCTTTCTTTAGGGCATGATCATTCTGACTAGGTAATTAATTTGAAACTGGGACATAGTCAGGATGTTCCTCTGGAGTGAGTTACAGATCACCTTAGTTTTGGGGACCAAAATGTATTCTAGCTAGTTGTAGATGGTGCTCCTTCTACAGGTACAATCTAGCTTTTGGGTTACCACATCTTGCATCATAAAGAAGAAGATAGGAACCCAAAGTCAGTGTTCAATACGCCTTTATTAGCTATTAGTGGCTGCATATATTGGGCTCACTATCATTTGTAGATGCATGATGATATTCTTAGGAGAGCTAACATATATTATGTGATATATACATTGCTTTTTTACTATAGACATCTTCCTTCACTTAGATCCATGGTATAGCAAAACATGGGGATAGGACCATTAATACTTATTAAATTACTTTGGAAAATATGTAGAATATAGTGTGCCTCCATATTTTATGTATTTTATATGAGTAGTGCATCCCTCCAAATCATGAGCTCTTTCAGTATCAATTAGTTGGCAAATAAAGAAGGGGGAGTTATATACATTCTTCTACCCTTCATTGTGCTTTAGCTCACTATCAGAGGCTATTCATAGATAGTGCCATAGACGATGTGGTACTATTACTCTTGATATATAGTTTGAGAGCTTTCTTCATTTAGAGATATATTTGCCTTCTTTTACGCACTTGGATGATCTTTGACATTGAATTTCATTCATATGAGGAATCCTTTAGTACTATATTTGAGCCTGAAAGAGAAGCCGGTTCTGGACATGTTCTAACATGAGGAATTAATGAGGAGTTGTACTTAGTGGCCTTCATTGCCATGTGGTTGTGCACAGACTCTTCCAACCTTCTACTCTCATGATAGCTAGCTTGATTTCTCATGCCGAGAGGATTGCAGTAACACCTATAGTATTAGCCTACATTTACTATTGATTAGGCAGAGTGAGCACCATGACCAACTCACACCATTATGATGTAGAGGCTCTTTGGGATTATTTACATGGATAGATTCATGCTCATATTTATGGAGCTTTTAGCTGTCTTAAGATACTTCCCTACTTCAGAGAGTAGCATTTTTTGTTGATTATAGAGTTGATTATAGCTACAGTTGCTTTAAATTGTGATCAAATCAGGATATTCATGTTTGCGTGAGCACACATGAAATATCATTTTTTTAGATCATTCACATATCATCTTTTTATAGATTACTTGCTTAGAGCTTGGGATAGAGATTCATGCCTTATATTACTGATATAGGTGCATCTTTATTATTATCAAAATCAGGATATATATGCATAGCATAATATCTCAATGAGCTGAGACTCGCTTGGCTTTGCTACCTCCATCATGAGTCTGTGATTTTAGAGTGAATTAATCTCAATAGTGTAGCTAGACAGTATGACGTTACTCAAGTTACACCCATATATAAACTACCACAAATATTTGATATAATGAACACTCATTCCCTAGGGATGTTGCCACTGTCCGTGCATTTAGAAGCAAAATCTATGGTTTGGGATTTTTTGCTTCACCTGAGGACTGGTTCTTATTTCTATGTAGCTCCACAGAAGGTTAATATAAGAATTAATCACCTATGGTTGCTATGGATTCATCATACTTTTTTCTTTCTTTTTAGTACCAGGCTTCCAAATCTACAGTTGTGATGTTTTATTTTGGATGTTGGGTGGACACCACATAGATCTTAGGTGGTACTTATTAAAGTGGTTAGGTATGACATAAAGGTATGATGTACCATCTCAAAAGATGAAAACATCACCCTACAATGGACCTAATCATCTAATAAGGACTTCTAAGGTAGATGGGTCTTCACAAATACTAGATATCTTTCTCCTACTTTACATGGAAAAGTAAAATGGGGTTTATCTTATGCTGTGTTCTTTAGTTCCCTATGAAAGCAAGCTTCCACTGTTAATTACATCCTAGAAGTTGGATTTCATAAGAATACTCTCGATTAAAGTAGTTAATCATATCTCCAAAGATTTCAAGGTTAGACTATCGAAGGATTGGATATTTTTGGAAAATTAAGTGGGAATGTTCAAGTGGAAAGACTTATTTTGGATTCCAAAGGAGAACCAGTAGGGAGCACTCACAATACTAGGAAGCCTATTGAGCACTCTAATCTATCTTATGGTGAGGCTTTATATGTTTGAAAGGGAGAGTTTGTTTTAATTTGAATTGGAATTTTATTAGAATGCTAGGGCTTATAATCCATCAATACAAGATTATGGAAACGCCTAAGAGGTGAGGATCTATTCTCGTAGCTCAAAAGAAATATGTAATCTTGGATCCTAAATCTAGAATATTTTAGCACAAGCCAAAAGCAGGACCTAAATCTAAACGGAAAGGGGACATAATCGTTTACCTTTATAAGAGAGAGTGAACACGTCTGACTCTTCTAGACTTACAATCGCCTGGAGTGGCTGCTAGCTAACACCTCCTACGCTTTAAAACCATGTAGGCCGGTCTTATGTAATTGCAAGATGGCTTAAACTATTATTTAATTTGAAAGAGATTAGAGTTCTAAACTCACTCTGAAAGAGACTAGATCATGTTTGGCATGAGCATATGACTTAGTCTAAATGCAAAATCTTTTCAAATTTTATATTATTTTTGATACATTCATTTGGACAAAGGCATTGGGATATTTTATGCCTAAATGCATGATGAAATAGAGTTATTGACCAGATCAAAAAGATAAAGGGAGATTCCATCATGAGGGGGTGCTCTCATAGGTCAAGCATTCCCAAAACTATAAGAATGGAGACCCTCCTAATTCAAGAGTGGCATAAGATGATATGCATGATGTTAGACATTCAACATTCAACTAAGTGATTGCTAAATCTTTTAATTATTTTAATTATCTTTAGACTTTAGATGAGATTGGAAGTTTTTTTTAATTTTAGTTATGAGTTGTTAATTGGGTAGAAAAATTAATTTTATCTTAAGAGCCTACCGCATCTAGGCCACACATTCAAACATCAAGATTAAGAAACTATGAAGAAGATGCAATTCTATTACACAATCTAAACACAACAACAATCAAACATGTATAGATTCTGTAAAAGAATAAGAGGCTGGTCTGGCCAGGTACCGTCGTACACCACAAAAGAGAGAAAATATTAGGTTGCTGAGCACTACCCTTGTACAACTTAGATTATAAAAGAATATTAAAATTTAAAATTAAATTAGATGTTATGGGGGTCTTCAATTCTTCATTCTTCTTCTTTCTTTTGATTTTCTCCAAGGCTTCAGAGGGCCTCCCAGGACTGTGCCTTCTAGCCACTACTCATCCTAAAACCTCATAGCACTAATCCTATTTTCTTTTACAAAATTATATTTTTTTTATGTAAAGTAAATCTAACTACATGTGCAAAATAAATGTTAGCCAAACATACATACAACCCAAATAGTTATATTTTATTATTTGGACTTAGCATCCTGCACATAGGGAACCAAGCCCACTTGTCCAAATCATGGATTACGCTTAGGGGCATAAGCAACCTGCAAGTAGAAGCATTTATATTTTTTTAGTGGCCCCATAGGATAATCCTCTACATAAAATAATATTAAACTAACAACAACCTAACATCCAGTCTAAAACATTACATCATAGAACAAAACACAACATCATTATATACACTGTTCTAACATAAAGTTAGAAGTTGTGACTTAGCATTCGAATGTGTATGCTTAGGCTAAGTGTGACGTGTCTTAGCTAGGCATTGGAATTATAGTTTTCTAAGTTTGGAATTATTTAATTTAACATGATTGATGGTTTCACTTTAAGTTGTTTAAAAGATTTGTGAGTTTTAATTTGTATTTTTATTTGTTTCATTTGATATTCACTTAACATCTAAGTGTTGTAAAGAGAAGAAAGAGGCTTAACCTTCTTCATCCCTATCATAAATCATTTTCTAAAGCATATTGTTATGATTTGATTTCCTTTAGTGAATGTTTTATTAAGTGTTTTATTATTCCTAAGTTTGGGTTAATCTCAAAGAATCTTATCCAATATGAAAGGCATCTTAGGATTACTGTAATTGAATTTCCATCACATAGAACATGTTACCCCATTCCTTTTCATCATCTATAGCATGCATATGATTTAAGACTTAACATAATTATACATACAATGTATTTTTGGCTCGCTTAAATGATTATGAATGCATATGTTTTGATAGAAAAGAGAGATCTTCATTATTTAATTAAATAGACACACATGTATTAAATTTTTAAGCAACTATGTGCCATTGTTTAAACTAGGGAAGTGAGATAATAAATGACCTCTTTGGGGCTACTTAAAGTCTTATATTCTTGGGATGTCCAGACTATATACTTGGTATTTTTAAATATATATAGATGTATACATAACTATGAAAATAAAAATCATGAAAAAAAATATTGTATTTTAGTGAATCATTTACACATGTAAAATAAAGTTCTATCTAAATTCTTGTATAAGTACACATAGAAATGAAATTAAATAAGTACATGCCTTTATTAACCAGGGAAGTGAGATAATCAATGACCTCCATGGGGCTACTTTAAGCCTCGTATTCTTGGGATGTTTGGACTATATACTTATTATCATTCAAACTTATGTAAACTTATACGTGAATCATAAAGACAAAACATTGCTTTAACATGTTTAGATTATAAGCACATGCAAATCTTATGTAATATCCATAGCTAATATCACTCCAACTTTTCATTATCAATTTGTAACTTTGAAAATAGCTTTTGAAATTTACTAATGATAGTAGTCACACATATAATAAGATTAAGCTAATACATGCAACTTGCACATAAATAAATAAATTTGATTTTTTTTTATTTGAAAGACATGAATGCATGTTATTAAATGACATACAATATTTGTGATGATTGAAAAGGAATAATTGAACACTTCCAAATAATTCATTCAACTACATTACTTTCTAAGGACAATCATCTTAAATAAAATCATTTAAAGAAAACCAAAGTTTCTTATTGAGCTTGATTTTTTGAATTGGATTAATAAACTTAAAGAGGAGAAATCTTTTGATGTTTTTAGCCCATCCCATGTTGATGATTTAATGTGTTTAAAGAGAAGTAATTAAGTGAATTTTATGAGTTAATTAAGATTGAATCATTAAGCAATTCATTTAATTACCCTTTCCTATGCTTCTTTAATTTAATTAATCATTTAATTATGAGCTTCCAATAATATGCAAATGAGAAATTAAAATTGCAATGCACTTACAAAACTAATGAATGAAGCTCATAATTAAGTATTAATTAAATTAAGGAATCTAATTAAGTACTTATATGATTTTTTCATGCCCATGAGTTAATCATAATTTTCTTAAGGGTCTTTATGTTATTTAACATGTAAATAGGAACCCATAAATTGAATGTTAATTATATGAAGTAATTATCATTTTGATTTGGTTTAATTATAATATTAATTTCTTAATTAATCCATGCATTATTTAACCCTCTTTATCAAATAAATTTGGGAAAGTAATTGGGAAAGAGGTCCTAATCACTCACCCTCATCAATTCACTATTAATTAGCTATTAAGAAAGTTTAATTAATTAATTTTTACTGTTTGGAATTTTAAATAGTCATTAAATGGCTTAAAGAGGGTAATTAAGGTTTGAATTTCAAATCCACTTAATTACCTAGCCAATAAATCCCATGAAACTTAAGAGAGCTAGAGGACATCCACTAAATTAACATTTCAAATTTGGGATTAGTTACTCAAGTAATTAGGGCTTAATTAAGCTAATTAAGAAAAAAATGCAAACCTTAATTAAGCTTTATTCACTACTCAAACCATGGGGAAATTATTTTTATTAAAATCTCATATGTTTTCCCTTTCCAAAATGGGTTTATTTGTATTTTTTAGATTTTTTCTATAATTAGTTATAAATTTTTGAAGTTATGAGTGATTAATTGCATTTTTAACCTTAATTAATCCCTAATCCCATCGTTGCCATGTGAGAGCTGACCTGGAGACGCTTACCACATGGTGCCACGAGATTGGCCAATTAAACGATCCAACGTGGCATGCTGAGTTAGTGACGGTGGATGCCCTTTCATCCTCATCGTCCGATCTTAGATTGGACGGTGGGGATTAGTCCATGATTCTTAAGAGATAAAATTGAAAAATCTAATAAGATTAATTGTGGTCGTCCATTTCAATCATGCAGAATGGATGACGGATGATCCTTCATCCCTCGAGTGACAGAAGATGGACACCGTCCACCCTCCTCCGCTTGATACAAGCTCATCGAAGCTCATGAAGCATCAGGATCGACTCTAAAAGCTTCTAGGAAGAGATCTAAGGGGATCCTATGATGGAAATCACACAAAATCATGATTTCTTTCACAAAGGCCAAACAAATTAGTGGATTTCTATGGTTTGCCAGAATTTATCTCCCAGAGCTCAAGATTGGTGGTCCAACAACTGAGGTAGCTTTGTCCTGAAGAGATAAAGCTCTATTGTAAAGCTCGTGAGTTGCTTCCCCACCAGTGGCTCAATGGATCAAACGCTGCCAAAATGTCTCTAGAGTTGGTCTAGGGATGGTCTTTGATGCTCGAATCGATCGAGAATTAATTTGTTTCACCTCTCTAGAGCTTGGTAAAGGTGTGGGTAAAGTTAATTTAGATTTGGTGGAGTTTATGTGAGGTTGGATGGAGTGGAGGCTTTTTTTTGCTTGAGTTTGGTGTCACTAGTAATGGTGAGCTCAAGGGAGGTCGGGGAAGCACTAGGGAAGCTCATATCTTCACTATGAAGCTCCTTGGATGCCCTTGGTGTGTGTTGGAATGAGATGGGGAGTAGTATACTCTCCTCCCCCTCAAATCGGATGGTGGGGATTTTGGAAAATGCCTGGCAGGTGGTCGAGGCTGTCAGGGAATAGTTGAGGTGGTGCGCCTTGAGTGGGTGAAGGTCTAGAATGGGCTAGCATGGCATGTCCTCCTTCTCCTAGGTGTGCCAATGGGAATGTAAGAGTTAGCTCACCGCCTTTGATCCATGGTTGACCCAACCAACTTTGGGTCAGGTTAGCTAGTGGGTCAGAGGTCCAAACTAAGCTTAAGAGGCTACCAAGTGCAAAGGGATAGGTAAGACCACCCAAATGTGGATTTTGTACCATTTAGAGAGATTTACCCAATGGGTCTTAGGCTAATTCAGGTTTGAAATGGGTTGGGTTTGATTTTGGGTGACCCAAAGATGGGTCATGCCAAGTTTGATTGGGTTTAAAAGTGGTTTTGTTGGGTTTGGCTCAATTTCACCTATGTAGGTCAAATTGGGTCAAGCTGGGTTAGGTTGACCAATTGGTCAAATTGGGCCAAGACAAGGGTTGAGTCAAGTTCAAATGATAATTTGTGATGTTTAGGTTCAATTTATTTGATTTGATCTGAAGTGAATTTGGATTTGACTCATATGGGTTCATATGGGTCAATGGCCTAACTTGACCAATTTAGTCAATTCACATTGACCAAATTGGCTTGGGTTAGGGGTTGGTTTAGGTTCAATTGATAATTTGAAGATGATTGTAGGTGTTTATTTCAATTAATTTGGATTTATGAATGATTTAGACCAATTTGACCATTTAGGTCAATTTGGGCTAAATGGGTCAATTGGGTTCAATCAAGGCTTTGATTATGTTCAATAATCAATTTGTGATGGATTTGAGTCATTGGTTTCAATCAATTTGATTTAGAATGAGTTTTGGATCAATTTGTCTCTTTAGGTCAAGTTGGGTCAAAGGGGCCAAATGGTCTTGGTTAGGTTCAATTGGTGGTCAAATCATATTCAATACTCAATTTATGATTGATTGAAAGCAATGGTTTCAATCAATTATGTTTGGAATGAAGTTTGGTTCAATTTAGTTAATGTAGGGTAAATGGCTCAACTTGGGTCAAATGGCCAATTAGACTTGGTTTGACCCAATTGATTGTAATTGAATAATTAAGGGTGATCAACAATCATTGTAGAAGGTTTTGGATGGGTTGACTCAATCCAATTTGGGTTGGATTTTTGGATTAAATGGGTCCTTTAGGTCACTTTGGGTCAAGTGAACCAAAGAGGTCAATTTGAGTTGGATTGGGTTGAATTGGGTTGAATTGAGTTGAGTTGAGTTTGATGATTGATTTAGGATTGATTGATGGCTTTGATAATAATTAATTTAGATTTAATTAGATTTTGGAGCATTTAGACATTTTGGATCAAATAGGCCAGGTTAGGTTGATTGAAATGGTTTGATCAAATTGGTTGGTTTGATTTGATTGTAGGCTTTGCAAGAGTTTGAAATAGAGGTTTGAATGGTTGGAGTGCTTTTTTGAAAATCAATTGAGTTTGGTTCAATTGAATAGGTTTTGGGTTGAGTCAATAGGATTGGCTCATAGGATTAAGATGGGTTTAGGTTTAAATCATTTTGGCTTGGAGCTTGGATATAAAACAAATTCAATTAGGTTTGGTTGTATTGATTTTAGATTTGGCTTTGCATTGACTAGATAAGCATAGGTCATGGGTTAGGCCATCGGATAAGTAGGTTCTATTGGTCCTAAGGTATAGTCTAAACCTATGGTACACTTTGCTAAGTCTCTAGGCTTAAGTTTAGTGTTTGCCTAATCACTAGAAGTGTCCTATGATTAAGAAAATCTAAGTGTCTAAAAGATTCCTAAGTCAAGGATAGGGAGGAAGAGTTCTCACTCCAAAAGTGAGGTCAACAAAAATCATAGACTTGAGAGAGCTAGATTGACACAACACCTATGTTCTCCTCGATACATAGCTCATGTTTCTAAGAAGTTATCAGATAGACATGATAATGGTAGAAAGCATCATTGAGAGCCTTCACCTATTCATATAAAGGCTGATAAGGATGGTCAAATCCCTCTTCTAGTTGATTATAATATAGGAGCAGCATGAACATCTAATTTTATCCATGTTTCAACTCTACAAGGAAAGGTTGAATCATCAGTAGAGTTGATAAAAGCGATATCACTTTGATATTATCGATAGATGGTAGTGCTACTTCTCCACTTTCTCATTCTACTAAGCTTATTAGTGATAATCATATGCATATTGGAGAGAATCCACGTACAAAAGAATCTAGTGCTTTGATGACTAGTTGTGAATCACTCTTATCAGGCTCGACTTCGGTGATAGTGAGTGCCACCCAAGATGATTCCTTGATAGAGCTTGACTCTGATGCAGATAGCCACTCTACTTCTAATTTGAGAGATGTAGCTTAGAGGCGTTTATCTAGTTTAGAGATTTCATGCTTCGTCTGCTTCGTCTCCACGATACGCTTTAGATCTTCAAAATCATCACATTACGACTCTTCAAAGATCTTATGACATATAGTGACAATATTACGTCACTTACTTCTGATTGTTGACTTAGAAGTTTTGACCTACTCATCTAGCTTCTGTGTGGAGGCAAATTCTTTATTTCACTGTGCTGTCATATTGGGCCTTGAAGTAGAAGAGTTACAGCTTTGGAAATCTTATGTTCAGTTTTGATTATTGCCATTACATACTACATACTAGGATCTCTTATCATATACACACACCGAGATAGAAACTTTTCTCAACCCTACTTTGCATCAAGCTTCTCTAGTCTGCCATGATTTCAAGCATAGCCTCAAAGCATTGAAATCATAGTAGAGAGAGCTATCTAGAGTGCAGATTGAGCTTTTTGATATATCTGATAAATTGAGAGAGCTACAACAAGAAGACAGTATTTATTAAAGAGGAGATCTACAGTGAGACAACCTATCACAATTATAAAAGAAGATTTATCACAGACGGATGCACAAGTGTCTAAGCTTGGGCAAGTTCTCTCTTCATTACTCCATGACTAAGAAGCTGCTTTCCAACATCTTCGTGATGTGCTGGAGAGACAGGCTACTATGGCTTATCAAGACCATACTGCTTCTATTTGTATTAGAGAAATCCAAATTAATTACCTTGACATAAAATTTCTTTTAGCAACTATCTCTTTATTATTACATGTATGTGAAAATTATGATTATTGACTTCTCAAATATTATACCATTTCTCTCTTTTATGTCTTTTTAATGTAATAAATAAAGAAGAGCAATAAATGCATCATGTCTAATCGACATGACATTCATTCATTGGGGTGGGAGGGGTGAATTTGTTTACAATAAAATAAAAAATAAAATGAAGCATCCCGACTTAGGGTGTTGTGGCACTGAAATCCTGGCTCCTAGGCACTATCAGTGCTACCCCTAAGTTTAAAAAATTCAGAAGCCTTAACCACTTCTGACAATAGCTATCCCCATCACCGATAACTGCCAAAGGGGAGAGTGGGAGTGGTTAGGGAACTAGGAGTGATTATGGGAGGGGGATGGCCACTCTCACTTTCTTTTCATCAAGAATTCTATACAATTAGTCAAATAGTTAAACATAAGAGAGATTATTTATTACATGAAGAGTTTATACTTAATATAGATCATCATGCTCTAACATTAATAATTATCCAAAAAATGTTAAGTGACACACACACACACACATAGATAGATATATATATATATATATATATATATATATATATATATATATATATATATATATATATATATATATATATATATATATATATATATATATATATATATATATATATATATATATATATATATATATATATATATATATATATATATATATATATATATATATATATATATATATATATATATATAATTAAAATTCTTATGACCACATCACTCGTCTTAAACATCCATGATTTTAACAAGATAATTGAAGTGACATGTGACACTTTAGGTGTAGATATAAGAGAAATATTAAGATAAAAAAAACCATATAGTGGCTTTTTTAAACTAAGAATTAAATGATGCAAAACAAAGATATTCTACTTATAATCAAGAATTTGATACAATCATTCAAATAGTTAAACACAATAGATATTATTTATTAATTGAAGAATTTGTACTTAATATAGATCATCATGCTCTAAAATTAATATTTCCCCAAAAGAAGTTAAGTTTGTGTGTGTATGTGTGTGAGCGCGTGCACACTAAATAGGTAAAATACCATTAGATTTTTTTATCCTTAATCATAAACCTGGAGTAGACACCAAATCAATAGATGCATTATGTAGGATATCTTTCATAGTCACTTCTTTAGAATTTTAATTTATTGGATTTGAATTTTTGAGAGAAGACTACAAGATTTACCTTAATTTCATCTTATTTATTAAAATCATGAATCATAACTTATTTCATTTAAGATCTCCTCTATGATCATTGATGGTTATCTTTATAAAGAAAAGATCTTATGCATTCTGATGACCATTAGAAAATTCTTTATTATAGAGCTTCATTTTTGAAGAATAATACAACAACTTGGGAAGTTTAAAATAAAAAATCTGGTTGAACATACATTTTGTTGGTCCTCATTAAAAAGAGATGTTGTGCAAATGTTAACCTAATGTTATACATGCAAATAAACAAATGTTATAAAATAGAAGTTTGAAAAACATGTTGCCTTTCTCATTCCCTCTAGACCCTAAGAGGATATATTTATGGATTTTCTTCTTAGGCTACCTAAGACATCTAAGGGACATGATATTATCTTTGTAGTTGTCGACAACTTCTCAAAAGTTTACCATTTCTTTCCATGCTCCAAGTCAAGTAATGATTTCTATATAACTAGCCTTTCTTCAAGGAAATTGTGAGACTACATGAAGTTCCATCTACAAAGAGATGTTAATTAATTTCTTAATTTAAAAAATTCTTTATAAATTAAAGGGAATTGAATTGAAATTCTCATATGCATTGCACCCTTGCATAGAAGAACAAAGTGAGGTGGTTAATAAGACTCTAAAAAACTTATTGAGATGCTTAGTTAGGAAGAGCCAAAGAAATTGGGATTGACTCCTACATATCTTAAATTTTTCTTATAATAATCCTATTATTAGAACCAGTAAACCACCGACAGGTGTGAAATTTACATGATTTAATTTTCCTTAAGCTTTGAATTTACCATGCTTTTTAGTATATTTAAAAATATTGTGGCACTTATGGTTTGAATTTTGAGTTTTGCTAGTAACAATGAAAAAGTTAAAGTGCATCATTAACATGTAAAACCAGATGGAGAAATGTTCGAAGCAGATTTATGACCAAATGACAAGATCTAGGACACATCTGATGCTTGGAGCTTAGCAAAGTGCCTAAGCTCCGAGGTTGACACCTAACCAAGTAACCAAGTTCCATAATACAAGATCTATATAGAGAAGTTGATGCCTAGGCACCAACCTGTTGCTTATGTGCCAGATCTAAATCTTAAGTGCAGTTCAAGACAAAGAACTCAGTGCTTAAGCATTAGATCTAAAAATTTTAGTGCATTAAGAATAAATAGCATAACACATAGGAGCTGACCCTAATGCCTAGGCATTGGCCTGTTAATTGCTACGACTTGCTTTAGAATTTTTTTTGAAACACTTTTCTTTTTGGGAGATTTGATGCATCCTTATTTAATCAAATCATTGGGAAAATTTTAAGAATTCTCCAACCATACTTTCAAAGTTTTTTATAGAGTTTATAGGATTTCAAGATAAGAATTTTGGAGGCTTCTTCAAGCATTGTGGAGAGGTTGTTTGAGGGATCTCAAACGCATCGAGTCAAGGTGATCAAGAGGATGTTCTTGGCAAACTTCACCTACATTATTTTCTTTCTCTCTCCCTTTTTATCTATTGCAATCATGTTCATGTAATGAGCTTTTGTGTTTATATTCCATTCACCATAAAATAAACTCTTGTTTTTAAAAGTTGGATGTAATCTTATTATATGATGATTGTTTAGATTTTAATAAAAATTTAGCTTTAATTTTTCAATTTCTATATATTTTTGTCCAAGCTTATCGACTATTGAATGATTGGACATCATCTTTAATAGATTTAAAGATCAAATTAGAACCAAAAGGTGAAAAATAGACTCATCGTAGACAAAATACCATGGTGAAAGTTAGTTAAAGATAACCGTGATAAAGTTGTGTTATTCTTTTTAAGATCTAATGAAGTTTAATATATCTTTTTACATTTAATTTATCATTGAGAGGTAATAGGTTGTGCAAAAAAAAAAAAAAAAAGAGGATCCTAGGCTCTTGAGAGATAGGTAGCGGCTATCTTAATTAGACTTTAGTAAAATCACTTTAATTAGACTTCAGTAAAAATCAACTCCTCACTATTTAGGAAGGCAATGGCATTATAAGATTATGATCATTCTTACATATCAAGGCATGCCATGCAAGTAATGAAGACCCTATTCTATAAGTGGTTCTTTTAGTTGTTTGAGTAGTTAAAGATAATGTCAAACAATAACTTCCTCTTTGAAATTGATTTAGTGAGGCTTCTTGAGGCAATTTTAAGATAAGCTAAAATTTGATAAAGTTATATATATATATATATATATATATATATATATATATATATATATATATATATATATATATATATATATATATATATATATATATATATATATATATATATATATATATATATATTGTGTGTGTGTGTGTGTGTGTGTGTGTGTGTGTGTGTCATTTATATTAATATTTGTAGTAGTGCTTGTGACATGTATTAATACAACAAATTAATTAAACCTAGTTTCAAAGAAAAGTCTTTGAAAGTTATGCAAATCACTTACAAACCTATATAGATAATTTGTCCAAAGATTCTCTTCATAATAATATAGATTCATAAGTCCATCTAAAAAATAAAAATTATTCTTTTGATGATCATTGTAATATTTATTTTTCCATTGATCATTTCCATTTAGATTTGTTATCTTATAACTCTTAAATTGCATTTTATTATATTATGGTCATTATGTTATAGCTTTTAAATTTTACTCTCTAGTATTATAATCATAGTATATAAATATTTAATTATTATGTTGTAATTACTACATTATAACTATGTTATACTTGATATTCTATTCTATTAAATTTGCTATAATATATTACATTGTTGCTACTTAGCTATAGTTGTATTGTAAATATTTTGTTGCATGATAATTCATATTTGAATCATGCTTAATCTTCATCAAATCATGTTAAAATCAAGAACAACATTTTAATCTTATTTGCATGAACATTTAATTCTAAGAACTTGAACAAAGATATTTCCTCAAGTTTTTGAATAAAATACAAACACATATCTTGATTCGATATGAAATTTCTTCAAGTTTGAGAAACCAAGGTTCCTCTTCATTTACCCTAATTTTCTCATTGTAGTAATGTTTATGGAGAGACACTAACTCTTTAAAGAGCATGAAAAGGACCGATAGTTACAACATATAGTTAATGATCCATAAATGATTGATCAAACACTCTTTTAACCAATAAGATTTTAGTATATAATTAATTATTAAAATGAATAATTTTTAATATGGGACACACTTCTTAATTAATTATGTTATTTATTAAGTATGTAATTCTAACATTCTATCACTTGGCCCATATGAGATTATTCACTTTAATGATTTTATAATTACAAGCATAAACATAATGTGTATTACATGTCAAATATTTTCTTAAATTAGCCAAATCATAATTCATTATTAAGAAAAAACTAATAGGGATCATGGCCATTTTACATGAGTAATGGACCTTGTATCATAATATTAGTTTTACACTTAATATTATTTATTATGAGAGAAAATCATAATGATCAAACATTAATGTATTTTAAAAGACAACATCATGTAAATATTCACATAATTCTTTCATGTATATACATATCAATAAAATGAAATAAGATGTAATAATGTATCAAAAATAATAAAATAAAGAGCTTAAGAGTCAAATACATAAAGAGCATAAAACTAAACAAAAAATAAATAATGCTTTCCAATAATGCTCATCCTCTCAACATATTTATTAAATATATTAGGTGGCTATCACTTAATTAATGGATCAACAATCATAAGATTAGTGTTACTGTGCTTAATTGACACTCTTTATTTTTGTATTTCTTCTTTAACAACAAACTATTTTAATTTTATATGTTTATCACCCTTTGAATACTTGTCATTCTTAGAAAAGAAGACTGCTACGATATTATCATAATAAATTTTCATTGATTTGGCAATACTGTCAACAACTGGAAGTCCTGAAATAAAATTCTGTAGCCATAGTCCATGAATAGTGGTTTAAAAATATGCCACAAACTTAGCTTCTATAGTGAATATAGTAATGATAGATTGCTTTCCACTTTTTTATGGGATAGCTATTCAATCGAATAAGAATAATCGAATGAAGATTTTCTAGTATCCATACATCTAATAAATTTTGAATTTGGATAAACAATCATCTCAAGATGATTATATCTTTTATAAATGAGAATATGTTATTTCATTCTTTGCAAACATAACAAAACTTTTGGAGACTTTCAATGATAAATTATTGGAGATGCCTACCTAATATTTCCATAATAAAGTTAATATCTAGCCAATACAGGTCTATGCATATATCAGACTCTCAATAATAGATGCATAAGAAATTTGTTCTATTTGATTACATTCCAATTCATTCTCTCGACATTCCATAAGGATCAATTTATCTCCATTTTAAATTGGAACAATACTTGCAGAGCACTTTTTCATCTTAAATCTCTTTAAAATTTTATTGATATATGCTTTTTAAGACAACCATAACAATCATTGTGATCTATCACTAAATATTTCAATTTTGATCATATATGATGCCTCACCCATATCTTTCATTTCAAAGTTTTATGAGAAAAATCTTTTGGTCTCATATAATACATCAAGATCATAAGCAACAAGCAAAATATTATCAACATACTTAATTAAAAATATAAAATAGCTCCCACCAACCTTTAGATAAATACACCGATCAATAGTATTTTCTTTAAATCCAAAGGTAGTGATAGTATCATTGAACATAAGATATTATTATTAGAAAGTTTGTTTAAGTCTATATATTAATTTCTTATGTTTACACATTATGTGTTTCTTCAACTAAAAAGCTCTTAGGTTGATCCATATAAACTTCTTTCTCTAAATTCTCATTTAAAATGATTATTTTCATGTTCATTTAATGTAACTTCAAATCATAATGAGTCACTAATGCTAGCATAATTATCAATGAGTACGTTTAGAGATAAGAGAAAATATATCTTTATAATCTACAACATCTTGACAACAAGTTTGGCTTTATATCATCATATATTACCATTAGAGTCATGTTTGGTCTCAAAGACCCACTTATGTCCAACTCAAAACCTTCATCCAATTCAACGAGTTCCAATACTTTATTATTATCTATTAATTTTAACTCTTATTTCATGGTATCTAACAACTTATCAGAGTATATACTTTCTATGATTTGTTAAAATGAAACTAAATCATCATCAAATCTTAAGTTAAATTTTGACTCTCATAAATAAACCACATAATCATATGAAATAGCAAATTTTATTTCTATTTGAGAACACCTTAATGCTATTTCTTTTCTTTTTGTTCATTAATTATAGATTCATTAGTGATAACTTCATTATGTGATGCTTGTTCATTTATTTGTTATTCTTATATGTTGTTAAACTGTTCAGCAACTATAGTCACAATAACCTTAAAAAAAGTCACGAGTAAGAGAATCTTCACCTTATCTTATTGAATTTTTACATTTGTGGTCTGTACTCTCACTAATATCACTATTTTCAATAAACCTAGCATTTCCAGTCTCAATTATTTTTCATACTATGATTAAAATAATAAAATATAAACCCTTTAGATTTTTCTAGATAACTAATAGAAAATCTATTGATTGTTCTTGAATTTAATTTCTTTTTATGTGAATTATAAATTCTTATTTCTATTGGAGAATCCCAAACATGTAGGTGCGTTAAACTAGGTATCCTTCATATCCACAGTTCAAAAAGAGTTTTTGAAACTCCCTTACTAGGAACCCTAATTAATTGATATATAATAATTTTTAAGGCATTCATCCATAATGTTGAGAATAAAGAAGAATAACTTAACATACTCTTAATTGTGTCGATTAAAGTATGATTATGTCTATATATAACATTATTTTATTGTGGTGTGCCTAACATTATGTATTAAGTACAAATGCCATATTTTTCTAGAAATTTAGCAAATGAACTAAGGTATTATTTAAATTTATCATACTTTCCATAATATTTATCATATTTATTAGATTTAATATTTTTCATGTTCCTATCCAATTTCCTTTCAACATCATTAATAAATATCTCTAAAATATTTACTAACTCAGACTTTTCATATGATAAATAGACATAGCTATAATCTGAAAATTTATCAATAAAGATAATAAAATATTTTTTTCCACCAGAAGATAGAACATCAAAAGGCCCACATATATCAGTGTGTATAATTTCTAAAAGTTGTGGACTTTTTGTGGGTGCTTTGTAATTGTGTATTTTGTAGATTTTTTTAATATAATTCACATAGATGCCAAGATTAGTGAAATCTAAATTAGGAATAACTTCACTTTTTTTTGCTAATCTTTGCAATCCTTCCTTGTATATATCACCCAAATATTTATGCTACAAATAATGTGATCTTTCATCAAGAAAATCATATTTCATTCCAATATTATGATGAAAGGTCAATAAAATGTCAACAATAAATTTTCATGCATTAATTTATATAAATCATCACAAAGAACACAACCAATAAAATGATTTTGCTTAAATAAATTGAAATATCTATCTTAAAACTAAAAATATTATCCAACTATAATAAGTTTAGATAAAAAAAACTATGTTTTTAAAATAGAAGGAATATAGAGAATTTGAAATAGTTCTAAATGATATCCAGTATCTAAAATCAAGTGATAAATTCCAATGGCTTCAACTAAAGCTTTGACTTGATTACTCATGAAAATAAAATTTTCATTTGATTTTATGGTTTGGATCATAAGGAATTCCTGCATCATATTTAAATTATGGGTGATACAACCAGGATCAATCCAATTTTTTTTTGAACTAAGCCTTACGTTTCTAGCAATTTTTCTAATAGTATCAATATTTATTTTGATTCTGTAGTCTTCAAGTGCCATTGTTGACCTCACTTTTAGAGTGAGTTATCAACTTTCTCATCATAGATCTAGGACTCTTATAGACATTAAGAGCTCTTTAGTCTTAAGACACTTCTAGTGATTAGGTGAACACTTAACCTAAGCCTAGAGACTTAGAAGGGTTAGCCATAAAAATAGGTTTTGCCTTAGGGACTTAGGATTACTTGCCTACCCTATAGCCTAAACCAAATCCATGCTTTCCTTCTCAAACCAAACCTCAAATTCATACCAAATCCAAATCAAAATTCCAACACCCATAATCAAATTCAAGCTCAAATTTTTCATAAAATGTATGATTGGATTCAAAACCCCTTCTAAGCCCTTTGATTTCATCTTATGGACTTAGCCTTAACCAATTCAAATCAATCCCAATTCATTTTATTTTCTCAAAGATCAATTCAATCTCTCAATCATTTACCAAATTCCAATTCAAACCCAATTTCAAATAACTCAATCCCAAAATCAAATCCAAGTCCCAAAATTCATTCCTAAGCCATATAACCCATTCTCATAAACTTAGCCAAATCTCCACCTAAATTATCCCAAACTTGATTGATTTCTTCATAAATTAATTATTCCTTCATTTATATTCATAAATATAAATGAAACCCATACTCACATGACCAAAACTAAATCAAATCAAGCCAAGACCCTTCTTAAGCCATATGGACCTACCTACATAAGCTTAACCAAATCTTAACCCAAATCAACTCAAAATCAATTAGTTTCTTTATAAATTAATTATTTCTTCATTTATATTCACAAATATAAATGAAACCCACCTTCTAATAACAAAAAACTAAATCAAACTAAATTAATTTTCTCTTTAGCCCTTTTGATCTACATCCTTAAGCATGGTCAAATTTGCTTCCAAGTCACTCCAAACTCAAGTAATTTTCTCATGAATCATTTATATCTTCATTTATATTTTTAAATATAAATAAAATATAAATTTAAATAGTCAAAACCAAATCCAAAATCAAGCTAAAACCCAATTCAAGCCTTTTAAGTCATTTCCTTAGACTTGGCCAAATCCTATCCAAATTAAGCCAAAATCAATGAATTTTCTCTTGAGCCAATCATTCCTTCAATTATCTACCTAAACATAAATAAAACCTACAATTATCAAACCAAACTCAAGTCAACCCAAGTCAAGCCCAAGTTAGCCCTTTGACTTGAAAACTTCAAATGAACCAAAATCCACTAGACTCAAAATTGATTGCAGTTGAATTTATATTTTAATCATAGGCTCATATATGAGTTTAGCTAAATTTGAATCGAGCCAAAACCAAACCAATTGACCTATTCAAGTCCACTTGACCCAAAGTGCCTAAATGACCTTTTTTGAGCCAAGTTCTAATCCAACCCAAATTGGATTGAACCAAGCCCATCCAAGCCTCATATCATGATCAACAATCACCCTAGGATGATCAACCACCTTGAATTGGGTCAAACTCAACTTGGTCTTTTGACCAAGTCAACATTTAGCCCAAATGAAATATAAACTAACCAAAACCCACCATACACCAAATTGATCGAAACCATTGATTCACACCAACTCATAATCAATGATTGAATATGACTTGACCCTCAATTAAGCCAAACCAAGTCCAATTGGCCATTTGACCCAAGTTGACCTAAATTGGCCTAAAAAGCTAAAATAGGTCAAATCATATTCTAACCCAAATTGATTGCAACCAATGGCTCAAGTATATTCCAAATTGATTATTGAACTTGACCACAGCTATAATTGAGCCCAATTTGATCAATTGGTCAACTTAACCCAACCTAGCCCAAATTGACCCAAAGGGTCAAGTTGGCCAAAATCCAAATAAAATCCAAATTGATTCAAACCAAAATTTACAATCATTTTCAATTAACCAATTGAACTTGAACCAACACCTAACCTATCCCAATTTGGTCAATTTGGTCAAATTGGTCAACTTAGCCCATTTGACCTATATGAATCCAAGTGAGCCAAAATCAAACCTAGGCTAAATTGATTGAAATCACTTGAACCAAAACTCTTCAAATCATCATTTGAACCTAACACAAATATTGGTTTGACCCAATTTGACCAATTGGCCAACCTAAACCAACATGACCCAATATGAACCCATTTGACCAAATGAAGCCAAAACCCATAAAACCAACTCATGGGACTTTGGTGACTGACCAAACCAGACCCAAACTCAACCTAGGTCAGCCCAAAATCAACCCAAACCCATTTCGAGCCAAGTCCAATGCAAATCCTCCATGGATCCTCTCTCTCATGTGTATTTTGTCAAAAATGGCAAAGTCCGCCCTCCTTTCACCTTGGCAGCCCTCACTCACATAAATGAGGGATCCCTAAGCCTCTTAGCCCACTGTACAAGATATTAGGACTTGCCATGGACCAAAGGGAGGTGAGCCAACTCTTCTCCCATACAAGCCAAACACCTAAAGGATTAAGGAAATCCAATATGCCCAAATCTAGCTTGGAGCCTCCTGCCATGGTTTCTCCAAATCCATACGAGCCACATGGACTCGATTGAGACCCCTCCGATGCTCTAACGGTGGCTAGTCGGCCAAAAAATAGGAAGTCATCCTATTCGTCCACCTCAACAAATCGAGGGGTATACCCCCTCAATTCGAACGGGAAACTGATCACTACGATTCGTGAGAGCTTCCTAACACAAATTTGAACCTCCTTGCAATCCCAGAGCCATCCCAAGCTTCCCACCTTCAGCATTTCACTTCCATGTGCGGAATCAAAATAGGGGAGGATAATCTCGATTTGAGCTCGCCCATTCCTCAACCAAAACAAATTTACTCTCGCACACACCTTCCACGCCCATCGTCAAAGCCATCCAAGCCTTTTCCCAAGCTTCCAAGCCACCGAAGGAGGGACTTCATTCGCCACCAAGCTCCAAAATGATAGAACTTGATCCACCAAGCGATCCAAGAAGAATTGGCTTGATTCCTTCTCAATAGAGCCTCATCTCTAGATGAAATTACCTCCGTCGATCCCACCGCCAGTCTTGAGGTCCAGTGAGGTAATTCCTCAAAATCATAGAAATAGGAAAAATTGGTCGGAGCTTTTTGAAGGAAATATGCATGTGAGCTGATCTTGACCATTGGATGCGTTCGAATTCCTTCCATGATGGTGTGGGTAGATTTTAAAGTTCATCCGAGCTCGAGTGAGCTTGGATCTAACGATCCATAATGGACGGACATTATCATTCATCACTCGCTAGAAGGAGGATCACAGGCCATCCATTTCATGTGATTGGAATAGACAGCTCTGACCAAATCATGTTAGATCTCCCCTATTTTCTCCCTTTATGCCATTGGTTTGATCTGCACCGTTCGATCCGAGATTGGACGATAGAGATCAATACTACATCCGCCGCCGACTGACTCAGCGTACGGATGTGACAATTTAAGTAGCCAATCCCGCATCATCATGGGGAAAGTGTGCCACATGGCGCCGATGATATTAGGCTTAATTATGGTTATTTAATATGTTTTAAGGCTAAAACTTCCATAATTCATAACTAATTGTAGAAAAATCCAAAAAAATACAAATAATGGCTCATTTTAAAGGTATTTCAGAGGAGAATTTAATAAAAATATTTTCAATCTTTTTTGAATAGTAAATAAAGCTTAATTAGTTTAATTAAAAACCTAATTAGCTTAATTACTCTCTAATCATTCAAGTGATTGATCCCAAAATTTTGAGATTGTTTAAGAGGATGACCTCTGCCTCCTCTGATTTTCTTAGGATTTATTGCTTGCTAAATTAGAAGAATTGATTAATTAAGCCCTAATTACTCTCTCAATTTAATTAATGTTTAACTAATTATGTGAACAGTAATGGATTAATTAATTAAGTGGTTAAATGTTCCTTAACAGTGGGTGAACTTAGGAGATAATATTAGGGCCTCTTTCTTAATCTATTTCCCTAAGTTTATTTTCATTAATTAAATTAACTAAAGCTTAATCAATTAATTAAATTACTTAATTAATCAAATTAAAAATGTAATCATATGGAATCTTAATTAATTGAAATCTTGGGAAGAGCTTTAGGTGTTTAATAACCTAAAGAGAGATTAATGAAATTATGGTTAGCTCACATATGTGAGAAAATCATAAAAGTAATTAAGTGAGTATCTTAAGCTTAATTAAATAATGATTGTGAGCTAATAGCATTAGGCCCCTTTCATTTCATAGGAGCATTGTTATTTACTTTTCAACTAATTTACATATTATATTATCTCATAATCATTTAATTAATTATCTTAAGATAACATAGGTAAGGGTTTAATTAATTGATTTAATTCAAACCTTAACCTAATTAATCTATATAATCAACCTAGTTGCTTTTCATTAAATCAAATTACTCACACATGGGAAATGGGGTTAGGATTAGCAAACCTCTCTCCTAAATCAAATCAAATATGAAATTAAAAATGATATTAAGAAACTTTGGTTTATTTTAAATAAATTTATTTAGTATGATTATCCTTAGGAATTAATTGGATTGATTGAAATCATGTGCTTATGTCCTTTTATTTCTTTCCAATCATATTAAATGTTGTATGCCACTTGATTCATGCATTCATCTTTTTCTAAAAATTAATTAAATCAAATGATTTTCTTTATGTTAAGCTTGCATGTGTTGGTTTAAATTAATATATGTGCGACTATTATCATTATTAAATCCAAATCTATTTTCTAAAACTTATAAATTAATGATTATATATGCTATAAATGCTAGTTATAAATACATAGGAGATATATGTGATTATAGCTTAAGTGTATGAAGTGAAGTTTCTTTTCTTTCATTCATGTATTGATTTATATAAGTAAGGATGTTAATGGGTATATAGCTTGGACATCCCAGGAATACAAGGCTTTAGTTAGCCCCAAGGAGGTCATTTGATTACCTCACTTCCTTGGTTTAACAATGGCACATACTCCATTTGATTTCGTTCTTATGTATTTCAATATTAGAATTTGGATAAGACTTTACTTCATATGCATAAATGTTCTAATCAAATAAAAATATAACTTTTGCATGATTTTCTTTCTTTTGTTTATGTATACATCCATATGTATTTGAGAAAAGTAAATATTTAGTCTGGACATCTTGAGAATACAAGGCCTTAAGTAGCCCCAAGGAGGTCATTTGATTACCTCACTTCCCTAGTTAACAATGACATGTACTAGCTTATGTCTCTTATACATGTGTGTGTGCATTTAATTATGGAATTAGAACCCATTATATTTTATCAAAAATCCATGCATTCATGAATGATTAAGTTGTTAAATTAACTATTCATATGACTTGCAGCTCTCTTTCTTATGTTCTTGTATGCAAATTTACATATGCTTGAATGTAATGGGTATATAATTTGGACATCCCAGGAACACGAGGCTTTAGCTAGCCCCAAGTAGGTCTTTTGATCACATCACTTCCCTGGTTAACCATGACACATACCTATTTAATTTCATTCTTATGTATTTTTGTATAAGAATTTAGATAAAGCTTTAAATTAATATAATAAAATAATTCAATCAAAAGGAAGATATAAATTCCAAAAATACATGCTTACATCCATCATTTAAGTGTGTTAAGACATAATGCATGTATAGGCATGCGTAAGGTTTGATCATGTGCATGTTACATATGATGGGAAGAAATGAATGAATATGTGTCTTATGATAGTAATTAATTTTAATTGATCTTAAGATCCCTTTCTTATTGAATGAGTTTATTTAAAGTGAACCTAAACTTAAGATTAATTTAAAATATGTAATAAGACATTCATTAAAGAGAATTGATTAATTAATATGCTTTAGATTTGGCTTAAGGTAGGGATAAAAGAGAGTGATCCTATCTTTTCTTCTCTTTATAACACTTAGTTGTTAAGTGTAAACTAAATGGAACAAAAAAAATATTAAGTAAAACTTGCAAATTAATTAAGTCAATTAAAGTGAAACCATCATTTATAATTAAATCCAATCACAACAAAGACTAGTTAAGGTATACCACACAAGCCTTAATACACACACTTTAAAATTAAGTCACCACTTTTAGCTTTATGTTAGGGCGGTGCATGGAGTGATGTATGTTTGGTTTTATGATGTATTATTGTAGACTGAATGTTAGGGTGTATGTTGCATAGACTGCATGTTATGTGGTGATTAGTCTAATCATATTTTCTAGAGGAGATTATGCTTAAGAGGTGCTTAAAAAATATAAATGCTCTCTTTTGTAGGTTGCTTAACTCCTAAGCATAATTTAAATTAGGATAGGTGGGCTTGGTTACCCATGTGTAGGGTGTTAAGTCTAAACTATTCATATAACGACTTGGGTTATATGGTGTGTTTAGCTAACACTTATTTTGCAGGTATAGTTAGATTTACTTTTCTTATTTTTAATATAATTTTATATTAAGAATTAGGATTAGTATTATGGAGGATTAGAATGAGCAGTGACTATAAGGCTTTGTCTTCGGAGGCCCTGTGATGCCTTTGAAGCACATCCAAATGTTGAAATGAAGGAGACATGAAGAATGAAGATAAGAAGACCCCCATAGCATTTATTCATTTGTAAAATTATAATTTTTCATTCATATATCGAGTTGTATAAGGGTAGAGCTCGACAACCCATTTCTTTTTTTTTATACGACCGGTCTTTTATTCTTTTACGCTAGATTTATAAAATGCTTGATGTTATGTTTAAATTGTGTAATAGAAATAGCATGACTCTTCTTAGTTTCTTACTTATATGATGATTTAATGTGTGGCCTCGATCCGATTAGGCTCTTAAGGAAAAATAAATTTTCTACCCCAATTGTAACTCATAACTAAATTTTCTAAATAACTCATAACCTCACATAAAGCCTAGGTATTAAATCAAGATAATTAAAAGATTTAATAACCCCTTACTCGAATATTGTATATTTAATATCATGCATCCATATTGCTTCACTCTCACTAATAGAGGGTTTCCATTCTTGCATGATAGGAGAAGACTTGACCTTTGAGGGTCTCCTTTGTGGTGGAAAACACCTCTCTCTCTCTCTATTTTATCCAATAATCTCATTTCATCATGCATTTAGACATATAAAAATCCTATGGCCTTTGCCAAAATGATGAGTCCAAAATCAAATAAAAATTAAAAAGATTTGCATCAGACTAAGTCATGGCTCATACCACTCATGCTCTAGTCTCTTAAGGAGTGGATTTAAAGGCTTTAGTTTCTTTCTAAATAATAACAACCCAACTATCTTGCAAAATCATTTGACTTGTCTACATGGTTTTAAAGCGTAGGAGTTAGTTGGCGGCAATTCTAAGCGGTTATAAGTCCAACAGTCGGGTAGTTGACTCTCTCTTGTGGAAGTAAACCATATACCCATCTTCGCTTAGATATAGAACATGCTTTAGCCCTCGCTAAGGCTCCATAGATTTAAGATCTAAGGTTGTCGTTTCCTTCGAGCTACAAGCATAAATCCTCATCTTTCAGACTTTTCCACAACCTTGTGTTGTGAGATTATAAATCTTAATTTTTTAGTAAAATTTCAACTCAAATGCATAAATTTTCTTCAACTTCAAACATATAAAGCCCAACCATATGATATATTAGAATGCTCACTAAGTTTCTTAGTATCATTAGCAATCCCTACTCATCTCTTTTGGCTTTGATAATAAGTCTTCATTTTTGATCTATCTCGATTTATTTTTCAAGTATGACCTACTTATTGATAGTCATATCTTTAAAATCTTTGGAGACAACAAGTGTCTACTTCAATCGAGAGCATTCCTAAGAAATTCACATTCTTTTAGATGTAATTAACAATGGGGCTTGCCCTCATAGAGAACTTTAGAACCCGGTTTAATATAAACCCTACTTTATTTATCCATGTAAAGTGAGGGAAAAATCTATGGTATATTCGAAGACCCATCATACCTTAGGAGTCCTTATTAGGTGATTAGGTCCATTATAGGGTGGTGATTTCTATCTTTCGAGATAGTGCATCATTCCTTGATGTCGTACTCGATCACCTCAATAAGTACACTCTCAGATCTGTGTGGTGTCTCCTATACACATATTCGAAAAATAAACACTACAAACATTTTTATTTATTATTTTCTTTTTAGCTTCTAGCTGACGCATGAGAATAACTAAGTGAAATCTTTACTTCTTAAACCTTATTTTCTTTTGTGTAAGAATATTTTATAATTTAGTCACATTTCATTTATTTTTAATAGTATTATAATTTATTTGGAATGAACCATATTCAAGAGGCAACCATATTCAAGAGGCAAGGAGTTCACGATAAATTACACAAGAAAACTTTCACTCACATTTATTCCCATGGTGTGTATTCTTATTGTAATATTTTGTTATTTCAGTAATATTCTCATGCATGATAGGTGAACTATCAAACTTTATAGTGGTCAACATACCAATTAATATCCTAGCATGTTACTTATCAACAGACTTAGGTTGAGATAAATATTTCACAAATTTTATAAATTCTTTTGCATTATTAGTTTGAGAATTTTTAGCTTAATGATTTTAGCTATAGTTGTTCGTATAAATACTAAACTAAGTCTATTTGATCTTTCCCAAGCAGCATAAAGTGATTTTTGTTTATTGCTCCTAGTAGCATTAATAATAGTGAGCCTATCATTAAGAAGTGTCAAATCAAGATCTAAGATATTTAAATAGAATTGAATCTGTGCACTTCATTCATTAAAATTAAACTCATTAAACTTTGCAATTAACATAGTTTTTAATACTTATATATTAATTGCATGAGTTGTAAACACAAAAATATAAAATATATTAAGATAACATTCATATAATCACATAAATGCATATTGATGTTCTTCATTGGGTGATACTATAATACACAATAATAAAACATAATTGATGCTCAATATAAATTTCACATATTTGACAATTATATATGCTTCAATTAAATATATTTGCTAAGTTAGTGGCTGTTCTCTTAATATAAATATCAAATTAATAATGATAATAATAATAATTATTTCAATTGAATGAAATACATAATAAAAAATCATTAGTATGTGTATAAATTTCATAATGACAGATCAAAATTTAGTGGTTGTTCTCTTAAATATATATTATATATTTTTCAACATAAAAAATATTAATTCTGTTTAAAGAAAAACCAAAATCACATTCAAATTTATTTAAAATGAATCAATGTGAAACTTGATTTGTCAATTGCAAAGACGCCTAAAAGTTAATTGTAGCAAAAGACATGCCTTCGACAATGAAATGATATAATACTGTTACATGCAAAAATTAAATTTCCTTTCAGAAATATAAAATAATCTTTAGTGAGTAATCACAAGTTCTCATATACCACTTATAAGAGATTTTCATATTGATCAAATTCTTTTTTAAATATAAAAATTAACATTAATTGCATGAACACTTAATCCCAATAATTTGAACAAAGTAATTTTCTCAAACTTTTTGATTAAAATGCAAACACATATTGTGGTTTGACATGAAATTTATTCATGCATAAGAAACTAGTATGATCACACCTAAGTTATCAATCCCTCAAATCTATCACTCTTAACCCTCTCTATTATAGCACTGTCATCTCTGACGAAGCAGCCATTACAATGAACTCTAGATTTTTTTATTTTTTTTTAAAATGTTTGCACTGTTGAGCCTTAAGATAATAAGCACACACCCAATGCTCGAATGTATGTCGCCATGTTAGGGACGAAACTAACAATTGACGAAACCCACGTTCCGTGCACAATAACGCTAATTCATTTGACATATAACGTTGAGGCTGAATTGGTTTCCGCTAGTGAAAGTCATAGTCGTCACATGTTGAACTCTGTGGCACCCCTTCTCTTTTTTGCGAGAGCGATTTGCTTGCCTTGCCTTAGATAAAATTAGGGATGTGCATTATTTAGTTTTAACCAAAAAATCAAATCGAATCAAAATTTTTGAGTAATTTGATTCGATTTTGAACTTAGTAATTTAGATTTTGGTTTTAATTAATAAAACTTTGGTTTTTGATTGTTGGATCGATTTGTTAAATAAAATTTTGGATGAAACTAAATAAATCAAAATAATTATATGATATACGGTATTATTAATTTATATATTATAGACTTATAGTAAAAATAATAAATATAAACTACTATTATTTATTTATTATATAATAATATATTATATAAATAATTTTTAAATATAGTCAATTTTGATTTATTCAAATTCAAATCAAAATAATTAAACTCAATTATTATTTGATTTATTTGATTTTATATTTTATTCTATTGATTTAATTCAATATTTTTAAAAATTTAAAATCAATTGATTTTAAAAATTTATAATTCAATCCATCCAAAGGCTACTATCTACTGAGGCCATCAAAGATGCGCACTTTTAGGACGAAGGGCTTAACGGAGAGTAGTTAGGAGTAATATTTTTTTAGGTATTGATAATTTTTAGGTGGTATTATTGTAAAATTAAAATTTAAGATGTTAGAGAGATAAATTAGAATATTTTGAGAGGTGTAAATCTCTCAAAAAGATGTCAAATATGTCTTTAATTTTTATTTATTAATCTTCTCTCGAAAACAACCAAAGTTGTTGCTGCTGCTGAAGTGGACTTGGGAGGAGAGAGAAAGAGATCCAGAGAGGGAGCGCGCGCGAGCGAGCTAGAGAGAGAGAGAGAGGGGGAGCGCGCGCGAGGAGTAGGAGCTGCTTTCAGTTTAGTTTATTGTTCCTGTTTGTGTTGCAAATGGCGAGAGCTGGAGGGATCACGAATGCTGTGAATGTAGGCATTGCGGTGCAGGCCGATTGGGAGAATCGCGAGTTCATCTCCAACATCTCCCTCAATGTCCGCCGCCTATTCGAATTCCTCCTCCAATTTGGTAAACCCTTTTCTGTATTCTTTTTCGATTTCATATATTTACGATCCCTTTCACTGGGGTTATTTCTATTTTCTTCATGGTTGGTTCCGTATATGGAAAACTTGTCTTTTCTCATCTGGATCTCAAAATTTTTGAGGGCTCTCTCTCTCTCTCTCTCTTCAGCGCGTACTTGCTGATTGTTCATGCTGAGATTATGCACCCATTGAAGTGCCCTTACTCGCGTTTTTTATCACCTAGAAATTTCTTCTTTTGTATTTCTCCTTCACTTCAGCTAATATGATTGGGTGGTAATTTGATGGCCTGTTCTAAGGCTTTCTGCAACAGTTACTGATGATTTTTTAGTCCATGCATTTCTTCAACATATTTAGGGGCTGTTGGTGGCTGTATGATTTAGTAGATGACAAAATGAGGGTGTTAACTCCTGTGTGCTATTGTTAAGTCTGACTGGCTGCTAGTTTCAGGATTTAGGGATTTAAAAATATGCAGAAGTTCATTGCATTGAAAAGATGTAATGCCCTGGCTGAGTAGCTTTGAGGTCTCCAGAGTCAGTTAGTGTATGGGATCAAAGATGTGAGCCGCTTTGTTGATACCAAGAAAGATTAGCTAACCAGACAAATTGGAGAAGGAGATGCAATAAGAAAAAGGAAATGCCATGGGGATAGAGTGGCGAGTTATGTTGTCACCCATTGATTAGGATGATATCATCACCGTAGTTGAAGTGCATCTCATAGCATGAGAAGATGTCGGGCACAGCCTGTTCGGATCACAGGTGGGAATACTAAGCAGAAAGAATAGAGGTTGTAAAACAACTTTTTTCCAGATGGTTGTCAGCAAGTGAGGGTGAGATGGGACCATGAATTGATGGAAGAAGATGATGATGCGATATGGGATAGCAGCATAGATGAGAAGAGGTGTGTAAGAGAGCATTTAAAGCCCTTAATTTATATGGCTGCCTAAAAATCATTAAATTCAATATTTAAGGCACATGCAACTTAGGTGGCATGGGAAAACCATGTGGCAGGATTTAGGCTAATGTAAAATCTATTTTTAGAGCTGATATTAAAGAAACCCTTGGGATTCAATGTTTTCTTAGAGTTTCCTTTTTGTGCTTCACCTTCTTGAAGAAATGCATATCTTGATTGGTACTAATTTTGACCTCTCTTTGGGAAGGAGTTATGAGTTTTACCACAACTGTGACATTTTCATTGGAGTGTTTAGCTTTAAAGTTAAAAGGTGACATGCATTGGGTACAATAGCTTAAGAGTGTAGATGAATTCGTCATTTGCAATGCTTCATGTTCTATTATTTTTAATTGAATAAGCCTGATTCTTCTCATATTGAATTGTATTTGGTTATATCTGGCTATTGACCTTTGAAGTTGGGGATTAGGTCCATCAGTTAATATTTAAATTGGTTTTATTTATTCTTCCATAATGCTTGAGGAAGGTTGTATTCCATCAGCAAAGATGGGTTTTTGCTTGTCTGCCTAGTGGCTTTTTATCTGCAAAGTTTATATTAAAAAAATTGAATAAATGCAAATGCATCATTGAATATTGTAGGCCCTCAAATCTATAGAAATACTGCAAATTGATTTTGAGGCATTCTTTTAAGATTGATGAATAGAGTAGTTTAGTCACCATTTTTTTTTCTCTACACTAACAAATATAGTTCATCTGCACGGCGTACGTATTTCAAAAATGAAGTATGAGGTGATGATTCCATTGTGTTTTCCCAAGCATATTTTGTTGATGAGGGCCCTGGCACTTCTGCTGATTTACAGGATTCCCTGTCCCATACCTGTTGATTTTCAGGATTTCTTGTTCCATATCTATGGTGAAATGTAATATGGGCTTATCTTATAACTGCAGCTATTGTGGTTTGTTTGTATCAACCAAGACATCATGTATATGTATGTATATATATATTTATGTTGAAGGTAGATATTATAAACTCATGCTCATCTTGATTTGATTAATTGTGTCATCATAAGAGCCTCGACTAGGTTCAATTAGTCGTTGAGTATGAAACAACTTAAAACTCACCAATTTTGAAATCTTCTAAAGCCTTAAGTCAGGTAAAGCTAGAAGTAATCAAGTCAAACGAAAGGTAGACCACACTTATTTATTAGCACTTAGCAACTAAACTCATCAAAGGGACTCACAAAGTCATCTAGTTGTCAAAGCTACTAGATTACAATTTGGATGCTTGTTTAGAGCACTTGCCTATTGACTGTGATTCTCGCTAAGGAATATCACAAATGGTACTTTTCATCAATTCATAAATTGTAATTGCCTAAAGTTTTTAGCTACTAGAAGCTGTCAACTAAAGTTATTTGCTACACAACTAGCTATAACTATATTGTATTTCTTATAATTTTATCATTTAGCTCATCCAATATCACTTATCTTACCCCTCACCTATAAATTGGAGGTCATTAGTTGTGTGTGGACATGACACAATCCCATATTTTTGGACAAAAATAGGTCTTATGATTCTATGACAGATTTCTCTCTAGATTTCTCTCTAAACTTGTGTTTTGACATAATCTTTATTTACTTAAGTCAACCAAATCCACTATAAACCTAAATCTTTTAATAGAATCTTTGAACCATTATATCTTTCGTTCTATTGCTTATGCTCGATCCATATCCATAGTAGAATTTTTGTACTTTCTATGGACAACATTACATCCAATATCCTTTAAGATTCTACAAGTTTTGATATGTCGAAAACTAATGACTAGGTCATGGAGCGTGCCAAGCAAAAGTTTTTGTACAACAATCTTTGAACCTTAACATCTTTCTTTCTATTTTTAATGCTTGATCCATATATGTAGTAGAGCTTTTGTACTTTATATGGAGAATATTATATCCAATTTCCTTTAAGGTTCAACAAGTATGGATATGCTAAAAAATAATAACTAGGTCATGGAGCATCTCAGGCCAAAGTCCTCACAGAGGAATCATCTTAATAACCATGCCACCCCTAAGCAGCTGCAACATCTTGATGGGGAATCTTTAAGCACTTTTCTCAAGGCACATCTCTTGCCTAATGCCCTTAAAACACTACCACCCATCTCTTTTAGGCACTATCATTCCCTTGGCCATAAAGCCATTCCTTCGACTTTGTTTGATAATGGTTCATACAGCCTAGAAGAGTGTGAAGGATTTTTTTTTCTTTGTCACCCAATGAAGTGTTAGACTCATTCTACAAGCACTTTTTTGTGAAGATTAGTGGCTCAATTGCTGTCAGAATTTAAGATACTTCTATTAGACTCCCATAGAGGAAAGCCAAACTCGACTAACCACATTACTCAAACCTATTCATAGAGATCATCACCCTCAATTTTTTGTTAAGCAACCTTGATTTTGAGTCAACTCTCTCATAATCTCTTCTATTAGTATGGGCAGGGGGTTCTTACTCATCGCGAGCCTTAACTTTAGGAGTTGAGTCAAACTCATTACCATTGCCAACTCTTCAATAGCTTTCTAGAATGCTGGCTTATTAGCAATTTTGACTTGTTCTCTATCTAGCTGGACAATACAAAAGATATATTGGGGGTGTTAAGCTTATCATTCACTGTTGCCTCTGGAGGAGTGTTAATTTTTTATTCTGATGGAGCATTGTCCCAAGTATATTTAAATGCCCTTGTTTGAATATGCAATTCTACCATGGCAATCTCTACTCCCCTAGGGCGCTTCTCAATAAGTTCCTCCTAAAGCCTAGGAGTTTCATTAACAACCACCTTAATTTATGGAAAGTCTTACTCCTGACCACTAGGGTTCACCTCTATTATATTCATTTCTTGCTTATAGAACTTGGCAACTTAATCATATTATGTTCCTTGTAAGGGGTTAGGAGAACTTGCCAATGGTACTCACTCTCAATCTAAATCTCACATCTACCTAGTGGAGTCTAGACAACTATCATCTAAACTAGTTTGTTAGGTAGATGCATAGATTCTGCTTACATACTTTTCTTATAATTTAATCTTACAGTGCATTCCATCTTGTATAGTTGGCCTTGGACCACGCTTAAAAATAGGTGGTCAACCGGTTCCACCATAAACCTAAATCATCTAAGGGAATCTATGAACCATAATCCCTGTCTCTTCTTTCTTAGTACCTTGGGCTTGATTTGTATCTAGAATCTTTGTTAACATTGGATCCAATAGAAGATACACCAATTAGAAGAGAAGATAGAATTAATTTAGAGGTTAAAAAGTAGAATAATAGGCAAATCAAAACAAATATACATACACATGCACACATATATGAAAATTTTTATTACCGTTGTCTTGTCTTTGTGAGTTGTAGCAAGCTGAAATGATTAATAGCCATATTTTCTTTCTTTATTATCCCTTAAGAATTGAAATACTTGTAAATATATTCATATGCCTATCATTTCAAGCCTTGAGTTGTTGCAGAGGCCACGACAAAGAGCAAGCTGGCGTGTTTGAATGAGAAGCTAGATGTTTTGGAACGTCGCTTGGAGGTTCTTGAAGTTCAAGTTATCACTGCTTCAACCAATCCCTCTGTTTTCACATAGTAATTTTTCATGGGTACATGATGCCGTAAGATAGAGCATTCTAATGCAGTTTGGTGATTGCTATTTGTTACTTTATGTCTATTGTCTTTTGATGTGAATCAATAGATTGGTGTTGTACTAAACAGACCTTTAATGCCTGATTTCAAACAAAGAATTTATATTACGCTTATAAACATTGTAAACTATAAACTGGACAAAGGCAGCATGAAGGTTTTCTGTTTTATACATTCTTACCATTTAGCAGAGCTCATTTTTAAAACTTGTGGTTAATGTTTAAATTTCAGTTTTTTCATTCCAGACCTTCACAAAGTTGGAATACCTAGAAGGATGATGTATCCACTGCTTGGGGCTTTATTTGTGTTTGTTTTCAGTATTAACTTGTTTTGAGGTAAGATATTTAAAGTGATTTAAATCGAAGCATTTCTTTGATATAAAGTATGCTTTTTTATATCTATCTTCTTAGAGGTGAGAGTCGAGAGTTGAGATTCAATTAATGGTGTATGAAGCAAGCACAGATTTTATTTACAGATTAATAGTATAACATATGCTAGTGTGATGATGGTCTATTATATTCCCTTTATTAAAAGAGAAATTTTGTTCATATGAAGTGAGTTGTAATAAAATAATAGTCCATCAAGGCTCAATTCAAACTCACAATTGGAAATTAGTTTCAATTGCTTATAAAGGCTAGTTGTAACATGCTGATTTAAATAAGTGTCAAGTTTCATTTTTTGATGACTTTTGATCAGACTATAAGAGATTATGTGATTAGAAAAAGCATTGTTTACAGCTTTTTAGCGGGAGTGATTTCTTTTGCTAGAGAGTATCAAACCAACAACAAGAAACCTTTGCTTCTAAATCTGACATTATAGCCAGGCAATCAAATAGGTAATCAATGCATCAAATAAAAGACCGATGTGATTATGATATGTGAATGTTAAAAAATGGATGCACATTCTAGGAAAACTTTTTCATTTTCAAGATTCATTTTAATTTTATTTTTTTAATTCAATCTCATTCACATACTATGATGTGGTGACTTTCATTGCTCCAAATTCTAGTGAGATTTATTATACTGGAGAGAAAATTGGTTGTGATGATCTCTTCATTCTCTTGAGGGAAATAAACAGAACTATCAAGCACTGAAGTCGATGGTATATGAGTCATTTTGTAGGGGGGAAAGACGCTCTTGTTAATAATTATCAAGAAGCTTTTATGAAGGCGGAGATGTTTCAAAGCAAAGATTTGTTTCTATAGCAGGAGCTAGTGATGGAGGAAATGAAGCAGGAGGGATGATGTACTACTCGTAAAGGTTGGTGATATCATACTTAGAGTTAGCAAGGATAATGAAAGAACAAATGGATCTTTGAGGAGAAGAAATTAATGAGGAAAGAAGGTATTGTTGGGAGAAGAATGGAGAAAATTGAAGAAAAAGTAGAATGAAACAAAAAAGCCAAAAGAGCAAGAAGAACATCATAATATGTGGAATACATAAAAACGAGAAAAATCATGGAACAACAATAAACCAAGAAATTCACTATGAAGAAAAAATTGAGAAGAATTATAAAAATCACATTCACGCAAGCCTCTTTTGCAATTTTCACTCCTCACTCAATGTAGACTACTCACACTTCACTTACACTCTCAAGACAATGACAAAAATTTACTCTTAAAATTATAGAAAGCTGCTTAAAAATTGACTTGTCACTTCATAGTGTTGCAGCGCTGTAGAAGTAGCACCTAGGCACTAGCTCTCCATTAGTTTGGCTTCTCTACATGGGTTATGGCATTGCAGTGTTGGCTCTTTTGTCTTTTGGCAAAATCCCAGGAATCTTGGCACCAAGGTATTAACTTCCAACGCTGAGGTACTGACTTCTTTGTATCTGAAGTAATTCTTTTGTTTATTAGCATTGAGGTGCTATAAATGCAGCGCCTAAGCTATATACACCAAAAAAAATTAGGGCTCTAGAGTTTAGGGTTTAAGGCTAAGTTGACAATACTTTCTCAATTGATTGACACAATCAGACAACACAAAATAATAGGTATGGGTTAACTAATGTGCTGAAAAATACTCTTCGATGCTCCTTTAGTAATCAATCATTTGTTAGTAATCTAGTGATGATTCATGTGATTATATTAATGGTGGCTTTCTTATTCTAAGCTAATAAACAAGCTAGAACACTTGGTTAATTTGATACTACATAGGGAGTACTAGACCTATTACCAGGAGCATGATAAAGAAATGTTTATCATTACTTCAGTTTTTTTTTAAGAATTTGAGCATTTCTAATTTGTATAATTTTCTTCTTACAAGGTAATGTGTTTTATTTTCATGAGATTATGCAATAAAAATATATGAAAATTAAATTCAATTGGAATTAAACTTTCAAATCATGAGAATAAAGTTTAAATTAATGGATAAATAATTAATTGTATATAAAACTATATTTAATTTTTTAATTTTCAATGCTAGGTCGATCGAGGGATAGAGAATTCCCTCTTTTTATTTTATTTTTATTTATTTATTTATTTTTTTGCTTTATGATTGGTATGAAACATAGTTATTTGTATTTTTGTTGGATGAATAAAGTTTGTCTTAGTTGAGATCAAAATTTGGAGTTTTTTAAAAGGTGTGGAGGTATATTGATGCAAGAAAAGATTTGGTGGTCTTCTTCAACTTACTTTTTTAGTGAATGGTTATTTTATCTTTTCTTGTAAATTTCTTTAAGTTTCTTACTATTGGAATCTTGTTCTATCTCTCCTATCTACTAATTTTCACAAATTTTCACCACAAAATTCTGGCCACATCTCTCATTGAAGTAGTCAGCCAAGCCTTGAATAAAACTTAATTTTAATCCATAGCATTTTGGTTCATTATTTATCACTTTGGTCTGCCTAGAAGGATGGTATTAGATAATGGGACTATTTTTAAGAGTATGAAAATAAATAGATTTGGTGATCGACATCACATATATTAGCAGTTCTCTAACATTGCCATTTCTTTCTTGAGTTGAATACATGGAAGACTTTAGTCTACATATATATCTACTTTTTCAAAGATTGAGTTGAGCTAACTTCTAAACCACTACTATTAAGTCACTCAACTAAGCCCATTGCTATGGCATCCCTAGTTCTATCATCTAGCCGAGCAACACCGAAAAACCTGTAGCATTTCGATTCACTGAAAGTAAAATAACTTCAGCCACTAGCATTCTGCCCCATCATTTTGAACATGTACGACACTTGGCTTCCTTTTTTTTATCGATCTTTGTTGACCTACAACTATGAGCCACATTAAATTAAATAAATAAGGTGGATTTTAAAATCCCTCAAATCGCGATCCGAACCGATCAAATTGCTTTAATTGACGATTCGACGAACGCGTCGAAAATATTAAAATAAATTAATCAAAATTTTGAATCAATTAAGGATCGACGGATAATTAAAATCAAATTATCAAATTGTCAAGATATCGAAGTCGAAGCTCGACAAGTTTAAACGACCTGATCGCTAAATTGATCGCTATTGCGTTCACAACCGAAACAACTTAAATTGACACCCATATCTGGGTTTGTCAAAGTAACAAAATCATAAATATTTTTAATAAAAAAAAACGCAATTGGGGACTAATGGTTGCACTTAATCCCGCCAATCCCTACCTAACCCCCGCCCACGCTGCTTATTCTATGCCGCGGCTATGAAAGTACGTTGCTAAAGGTCGAAAAGAGTTGACTCCATTCTTCACGATTTCCCCTTCGACATTTTTCCCTCGTTTCCTCGCTCTTGCCTCTCCCTCGGCGATTTTTTTTCTCTCTTCGCTTGCTCCGACGAGGCTCTGTGGGCACGATACTCCTCTCTCGTTCTCGCTGGCTGGGCGACGATCCTCCCTCTCTACTGAGCTCCCCAGAAGAGCCCCTTGCTCTCTGCTCAAGCAAACCCTAGAGCAAAAGAGGACTCGATCCTTCGATTCCTCTTCCAACCGAAACCCCTTGTCGTTTCAATCGAGCTATATGTGGGTTTTCAAGGAAATGTAGATTTGGTTTCTCTTCCATTTGTGTTTTATGGTTGGATTTGTTTCCGAGTTTTGCAATAGCAAATTAAGGTGATTGATTTATACTACAAGTTTGTTGTTTCCTCCTTTCCTTTCGTCGTCTCTGTTTTCCACCTGACGGCGAAACGACGAGAAACGCACGAGTCGGGCTTTCTCCTCCCCGCTATGTGATTTGTTGCTTTCTTTGTTTTCTCCTCCTAAAGTCGATGAGGAGCTCATTCTCTGCTTCTTCCTCGAAAGGACCTAGAAACAATTGTTTTCCGTCTCTCGCATGTAGCCTCAGCCCGGTTGAAGGGCAATGAAACTCCTCCTGACCGCTTCACTTGTCGCTTGAACGACTGCCGCTTCTATCTCATACCCTTTCAATCCGCTTTGAAATGTTTCTGTTGTTTGGTAAAATCAACCAAGAACCCCAATAAAAAAAGAAAATGCAGTGTGATCTTTAGATTTGAAGAAGCTTGATTTTAGTGATGGAAATCTTGCTCATGTTAATTAAAAGCTAAAATTCATTTTTATGTTGTCTCAATCTCTTTCAGATTTAAGATTGTCATGATTGTTGCTTAAATGGGTCAAATATTGCAAGCTTTAGTTACCTTGCTTCACTTTGCCTCTTTCCATTATTTGATTACTGCAATCATGAAAGTGGCTATCTTATAAAGGGAAGAGTTCAGATTTTGGATTTATTAAACATAGTGATTGCTTAATCTATGTGGAGTAAATTTCATATAATCATCATGATAAAGGAAGAGGAGGGAAGGGTTGATTGACTTTATGCTTTTCTCTCTTTGTGATCACTAAGTTAATTAGCCAAGTTAACTGAAGACAGGTAAAGTTTAAAGCTTTCATTTTTGCTATTCGTTTCATTAAAGATGCTAGTGCTTGTTCATAAACTTAAAAGCAATTGTCAAGTCTATCTTGCATTAAAATGATTCTATGTTTCTGTCCATGGGTATTTGAGGCGAAATCATGCAAGATATCGTTGTTTTATGACTTTTCTTTGAATTATAAAGGCATGTTGTGATATTGAAATCCTAATCTCATTAGTTTATATGACTTCATCTTTGAAAGCTCACTTTGGTCATTAATATGTGATATGTTTCTTTCTCGATTTGAGGAAGAATGAAAGCAAGTTTATTTTGGGACGAGTATGATTTATAATCGATTTCCTTTCATTGCATCTTTTATCTTGCATACATATGAAAATGTTGAGAATTGAAGATATATGATATGCAAAGTTTTCTTTATGATTATCTCGAAAAGATGAAATATATGCATATCTGACCTTTAATTGCTATGTTACTTGTGAGCTTTAAGAAAGATATGTCCTCTTTATATTCAAAATGAGAAGAATGGAAGCCACATGTGATTAAAAGTTTATGTTAGAAATTGCTATTTGAATATTCAAAATGCAAAATTCGTGCAAAATAGTGATTTAAAAATGCTATACAGATGTTATGTCTTGTTTAAGTATGTATGGAAATATATACATATGTAAACGCAAGTTTCTAAATATACTGATAAGATCTGCTCACATCGTTCCAACGCTACAAACTGTGATAAGACTGCTCACGCTTCAACGCGCGGAAATGTCTTATAAGACCCTCACATTGTTCCAACGCGCTAAACTTCATGATAAGACTGCTCACGCGTTCCAACGCCGCGGAAATATTATAAGTACCCCGTCACATGTTCCAATGCGGCGGAAACTTGATAGTACTTCACGCTTGTTCCAACGCGGCGGGAAATACGCCATATGCATTCGCTCACATTGTCCAACGCGCGAAACTGGATAAGATTGCTCACGCTTGTTCCAACGCAGAAATATGCTTTATACCGCTCATATGTTCCAACGCGCTGGAAACTTGATAAGACCGTTTCACGCGTTCCAACGCGGAAATATGTTATAAGTGCTCACATCAACGGCTAAACTTATGGAAAGACTGCTCACGCGTTCCAACGCGCGGAAATATGTTCTTATAAGCCGCTCACATTGTTCCAACGGCGGAAACTCATTATAAGACGCTCACGTTGTTCCAACGCAGTGGAAATACGCTGCATAAAGTGCTCACATTCCACGCGCGCGGAAACGATAGACTGCTCACGCTTCCAACGCATAGAATACGCGAGTCTTCACATCGTTCCAATGCTACGGAACCATGATAGACTGTTTCACGCTTGTTCAACGCGACGGAACATGATAAAGATTGCTCACGCTGTTCAACGCAGGAAAATGCACGCGAACCCACGACGCCTTCGGCGTGGGCAAATAAACTCGCCGGGTGTTCACGACACTACCATGCACGCCTTTCTTGGCGTGGTGGCTTCCCTCAAGCGCTATTGGACGACGCCGGAGGTCACCAAATTTTCAATAAAAAAAAAGAGTTGAAATGTGTCATATATAAATGCTTATACTTTAATTTCATATACACGTGAATGCAAATTTATTATATCTTATAAGATTCGCTCACATTGTTCCAACGCCACGGAAACTGGATAGACTGCTCACGTTGTTCCAACGCTAAACTGATGATAAAGATTGCCACGCGTCAACGCGAAAACGAACGTCGGACGCGAACCCACGCCTTCGCGCAAAATAAACTAGGCGGTTCTCACGACATACCATGCACGCTCTTTATGTCTGGTCTCATTTTTACGCGGATGGGAGGGAAAATTTTGATAAATAAAATGTGAAATGCCTAAGTATTTAAAAGAAAAAAGAAGGTACACATATGATTATTCATGCCTATCTCATTCATCATATTATATAACAATTAGATGCTTATCTACGCTAAATTTTCTTACAATCTTCATAAGATACATTACTTACTTAAAGTTCAAATTCATTTCTTTGATATTAGCCATATATGACACTAACGCATAAAGATATAAGACGTCATATATCATTTAAAACAAACGAGCGCCTACGCTAAAATGCAAAGAATGATTCAAATACAAGATATTTAAAGTGTATCATTCTCATTTTGAACGCCTTTAATACGCAAGATAAATGAAATCTATGACCTTATGAAGAATGTTCTTTTGCTTAACTATTCGATCCACGAAAAACTTGATCCGGTTTGACCGTCCCAATAAAAACATAAAATCTAATGACGCTATCAGAATCTTAAGCATTGCCACGAATGACAAAAGATAAATCCATCGGCATCAGCACATTTCGTGTTCAAGATTCAAGAAAAAATCTCAAACTCGATCCTCATGTATCCCAGAGTCGATAAAGGAGAATGATTGATCTGAATCTAGACTGATCCGCAGCGAATATGAGTCGAGTTATCCATCCGTTTGGTCTTGAGTCCGGTTAACAAAACCTAAAATCATATCAAAACGCATTTATCAGACATAATCTCAAATACGAAAAGAGATATTATATCTTCCTTGGGTTTGACCGTCCCGTTAACAAAACCTAAAATCCATATATCAAAACTAATGCCAGATACAATCATGTCAAATGTAAGAACAATGCTACACTTCCCTTGCTGGAGACCGTCCGTTAACAAAACTCAAAATCAAAATTTGACATCGAAACTTCAACATTGACATCTTAATGTCCATGCAATTCAAAGACGATATTCATACGTTGGAGTAATTACTAAGTCAAACATAAAGAAGATGTACATATTCCCGCTTTCTTCTGACTGGTCCGTTAACAAAACCTAAAAAAAAAAAAAAATTGATATTATAAGAATTTCAAATTAATAATATCCGGTAGTTTAATTCTCACATATATAATACAAGATATGAACCAACTGAAATTTCTAAAATTCAAATTCTCGGAAGAAAAGTCCCAAACCCGATCCTCATGTTCAAACTAGAATGAAAGGATTATACTTCGAGATAATAAGACCCATCCTCTAAAACCAAGTAGTAAAGTATCAATCGATATTAACCCTGATCGAGGGTAATTATAATTAAGATTTCAATGATAAATGATTATATATTCAAATCTAAAATCAATCATAAAATGATCAAAATCGAAAATACAAAATATATAAAAAATGAAATTAATTATTTAACTTTAAAAAATAAAAAAAATAAAAAAAATAAAAAATACATAAAATCAATTCACCCTCCGCAATTTCTTGTGACAAATTAAGAAAACTTTTGCTCACAAAGAAATTAACGTCAAATTAAATACATAATTCTTTCACACTCAAATATTCCTAAAGCAGGACGCGTGGTCCGTCTGGTTTTGCGCGATAGCACCACATAAATGGCGGTTACGACCGAGCCCTCGACCGGGTTCGCCGCGATATGGCACCACTAAATTATTTGCCACGGCCGCACTCAGATGTTCTTAACCGGCTGCTTCGAAATGTAAAAATGTATTTGGTTGCAAAAGCTATGTTAATAAGGGACTTATATTTGTCCCCACAAACTCCACCCTGCAGTCTACAGCGACACCACGACGTAACATGTGCACAAGGATCCTTCTGTTGGGTCGACTACCTCCTCACTTCGCGGATCGGACGGACAAATGGGATGACGAACCAGGATCTGATGGCCATCGCTCCCCACAAAAGTTTTAAGTTAAAATAATAAATTTCATAAGTTCTAAACTCCACTCATCGCAATTATATACTCGTTTTAACGATTCATCGACTACCTTAATCGAAAGTGCTCTCTCGACGGGAGGGTAATTAACTATGTGCATGCCTATAGAAACCCTGAACCAGATATAAAAGTTCTCACCAAATGAGAACGAAATCTCTGCATTGTCTTATCTACTATTCATCTCAAAATTATCACCGACACTTAAACAACTATTTCCTTTTTTATCGAAAGATGTCGGTGGCGAATTTTCGGATCCCACAGATTTCTGGCGACTCTAAGGATTTCTTTCCATCTTTGGCCAATCAAATCTAAGTTATAATATAATAAAAAAAAAAATGAAATGAAATGAAAGAAATGATAAGTTAAACTTGACAACTTCAAAGTTTTCTAAATAAAGTCTTAAGTCATTTGAGATTTTATTTAGCATGCTTTATGCTTTATCTTATCGCATCCATATTTTGGAAGTAAGATAGTGCTTATTTTTAATTGCTAATTTTACCTTTAAACCCCGAAAGACTACGTAACACAAATCCAGCATTTCAGTGCCAACATCCGTTAACGCCATCAATGCCGAAAGCTACCATCCGCCAGAAGGTGGATTTCCACCATCTTGAATGAGCAAGTTGATAGCCTCGACTCAAGTAAACTGCCTCACGCCATGTTCAACAATCTAAAGTGACCCCCATCAGCAGGGTCACTAAAAAAGAAACAATCGCCTTTGAGAGCCCCTCGAGACACCAATCATGAAAAGGGTTAGCATCGGGCTGACGGCCTCTTTGTCCCTCGACAATAATCCACCTACCAACCATTCGCCCGGAGGATGATGTCAGTTTTCTTCATCTGAGGCAAGAAATAAAGAAAAGAAAAAGAACCTTGAAATGAATGCTCAACACTTAATGCGGTACCAAACAGAACTAATTATGGAACCAAGAATGAGTGTTCCAACCCACAATCGGTTTGACAACCTTGTTAAACTAACAGCCTCTACTGGTCATCAAGGCCCTTCTGACCCCACAACATCGTTCCAGCCTCGCGAGGAAACCAAACTATATCTCAGACGAAGGTTCTCCAAGTTGCCAGAGAGAGAACTGATGAAAAGAAAATACCAAGGTCCTGTTATCAGGACGTGCCTCCAAGGAGAGACCTCATCCCAACTCCAATGCCGACGCCATATCCATGTCCCACACGAGCATCGGTGTGACACTTGGACCGGTGAATCCACCACCGAAAGGTCCCTGGAAAGGTAAGCAGATATGGCCTGTGCCTCAAAAAAGAAATAGAGTAAAAGCGGCATGACATCCGTGTGAGTGAGATCCCCAAACTCAAATCACCACATGGGAGCCTAAAAAGAGGGCCCCCCAATGATAAAATAATACGACCTTGAATCCTCCGGGATCCCGCCATCAATTAACTTCATCCCATCAAGAGGAGGTTAACTGAAGCCTCTAATCAAGAAATTCGATTCCACACTTGGAATCTAAGTTCATTGGAGACGCCGACCAAATTCGGTCCAAGAGGACGAAGAAGAAGAAGAAGGCAACGATGAAGTAGGTGTGCAACAAGTCGGAGCCCTGCATGCCAATATCAACATAAAGGCGTCAGACAAGACTCCCCTCAACCTGAAGAACAACAAAATGTTCAAATAGAGGAAGCATCCTCTGAGTCTTCAGGAGAGGAGCAACAAGAAGAAGAAGAAGAAGAAAGGGAAGAAAATCCCACCTTCTCCGATACTATCACTTTGGCAGAGGCGCAGAGACAAATTCAGCGCCAGATGAAAGCCAAAGATAAAGAAATCGCCAATTGAATGAAATGAAATAAATGATGATGCAGATGACCGCGATGACGCTAATGCAGAGAATATCATGGCAGTCCAACACTGCCCCAAATAATCATCAAGCCTCCAAAGAATGCCAATGACAACCTCCAATAAATTGATCTCACATGCTTCAAGGGTCCAAATTGAGCGAGGATTGAAATAAATGAGTCGCCGAACCGCTTCGTAATATACAAACTATATCTCAAGCTGACAGCCTTCAACTTGATATTATATTGAATGAGAAGATCAAAGTCGTTATACCGCGGGGCGTGCGTAAAAAATTGGTGAGCAAAAGGTCGCCCATATCCCGAGTATGATCAAATTCCATATCCAAAGGGATATTCAATGCCAAAGTTCAATCTATTCGACGAATGGTAATCCCAAAGATCTCGCCCAATTCAAAGCATCGCAACAATGGGGTAATGATTATTATTCCGCCACTGTAAGCTAACTGACCGCTGAATGGTATGCCGAGTTATCAAATGACTCAAAAGACTTTCCGAACTTGAAAACATGTAAAAGGTTCGCCAAGAAAAAGACAACAATCGATCTCGCCTCGAGAAGAGGAAGAAAGACGAATCGACCGATATATTACGCTACATAAATATGAGTATGAAATGTGAACAACAATTGAAGAAGAGCATCCAACCATCGATGGGCAACATCGATGATAAGATGGCCTTTATCTTTTTCACTAATTACCACATTTCAAGAGCTTGATAGGCTAAATTCGAGAAATTAAATTTATCCCGTTCCGACGGCCAGCAAGATAAATTCAAAAGAGCAAAAGCTCTAGACCCAAAGAAAGGTGAAACACATTTCACCTCATACAAGAAGGATACAGGCAAGCGATTAGTCTATAACGTAGACAAAGAAAGGCTACCCGTCTATCAAGAAGAAGCCGCTTCAATCCGCCCACAACCCAAGCTCATACTGGAGGTAATGATGACGAGGTCGCTTCAAGAAGGAAGCACCAAGAAAACAAAAGGAGCGAATGACTCAATGGCCCGACCCTAAAAGAAAAGCGAACAAAGAGTATTCTTTTAAAAGGGAAAGTGTGGCCAAATTGTTTTAAACACTCAAAGTAGGCCTCCAACTACCGAGAGTAAAAGACCAAGAGGTCGGACAAGAGATAATCCTAACTATTGTCATATCATCGGTTCGGCCATCCCGTTGAAGATTGTTACATTTTCAAAGATTGGCTAGAGAAAATATAAATGGAGAATTCACATTACAACGTTGTATTGGCGTCCAAGAAAGAATCCACCAGTAATCACCTCATCTCCAAGACTATCAAGCAATGATAAAGCGAGAAGTCGATGATGAGGGATGGCGCAAGCCTCAAAAGATGTAAAATGTTAAAAGCAATTGGAAGGCGCCTGTGTATTCAAGAAATCACCACTGAGCCCATACTGAGTCGAGACAAACCTAAGATGGGAAGGCTAGTCATCTCACTAAAAGACATAGCCAAAATACCGCAATGGAAGGCTAAGAAACCCGCCAAACAAAAAAATAAATTAAATAAAAAGAAGATAAGAAGACAAAATGTTACTACTATTACGGATGGTCGCAACGTAACACAAAAAGATCATCAATAATATGGAAGATTATGTACAATCAGCAAGGCGACCTATCACGCTTGCAAAATTCATTACAAATCTTCGTGATCAATGAAGAAAGGGAAGATGTCAAGAACTTCCTACCGAAGTCTTGCGATGATGCATGAAGTTGATAAGCTTAGGGGAACTCGCTTTCCTGATGAAGATGAACCAGCTCACCATATCAACAAACATAAAAAATATAAAAAGTAAAGGATTCAATCTTCTAGTCTATCATTGACGGGGTGTATGATGCCGAAGAATCGAGTCATCCAAGATTCGATGCAAATGAAGTAGCTCAAGTACTTGAGAAGTGGTCGAAGTGCTACCATCTCAACAGAGGAAAGAGCCAATGAATAAAGATAAAGGAAAAGAAATTGAAATCAATGAAAAGTTATCCCTAAGGATTCAAATAAGAAGCCTTCATCAAAAGGGATCGACTACAATATTCTATCCCATCTAAGAAAATTCCACAGCTTTAGTGTATAAAGCACTTCTAATGTCAAGATCTCCAGAATACCTTAATTGAAGCTCTCAAAGAGGAAAATTTGAAGCATATTTTGTAACGCCGCCTAACTGACCTCAGATGTTCAAGAGCCCACCGTCACATTTTCGTAAGATGATCTAATGCTCGGATCCAGAGCACAATCGCCTCTCAGATGTTACAAATGAAAGTGATGAAATTATAATACCGCTGGATCTTAATTGATCCTGCCTCCTCCGTGAATCTTATGAATTTGAGAACTCTTAGATATCTCTAGATGTACAACATCTGACGAGATAAAGTCATGGTTCAAGGTTTCAATGAGAAGGATGAAAACTATCTGTCATTCGCCCTTCCTCTTAAATTTGGAGACTACACGTAAGCTAAATTTCATGTGATCGATGCAGACTTCATTCGTGAGCTTCCGGGTCGACCATGGCTTCATAAATATGGCATCGTCCCGTCTACATTGCATCAATGTATGAAATATACAAAGGATGGAGAAGAATGCCAAATGACATGCAACCTTTATGTGCGCATGAAATGAAGATTTATCAAGATTATTTCCTTCCAAGGAATCAAAGCTAACAAAACAACTAAAGAAATACGCATCTACTTCAAAACCCATAAAAGAACAAGCAAAGAAGAAGGGAGAAGTTAAGAAGAATAAAGGAAAGGAGATTGTTCCGAATATTCCTGGGGATATAAAGAATAGATCCAAAATCAATAACACTGTCCCTCATCTAGGCAGTGATACTGAAGAAGAAGAGGAATGTGTTCCTTCTAAATTCAAAGGTCCGCATGACTCTTCGAGTAAAGCTCGATCAAGAAGAACATTTGACTCGACATGAGTTGAATCGCTAAGAAGGCAAATGCACCTACTTTAAAACAATCATAGATCCATCAGGAGACTACACTCAGTCACCCCTGCTCCTCCCCAGACATTTTAAAGAAATCACCCTCGAGAAACTCACAAAGTCGAGGAACGTGACCTTCTATGTACCTCCTCCGGAAAGCACGCCGTGAAGTCTTTATAAACCGATCAAGAAGAAGATCCGATTGGGTAATGCTATCAAGAAGATTATGCACAAGAATACCAAAATATTACTCCAAAGATGCAAAATTTGATGCTAAGCATGGGTCCAGTCGAGCAGTAAGCAAAGGACTAAGCTCTTTGAAATGATGATGGTACCCAAAAGGTTCTCAAACCATCGAGAAACAAACACACTACTAAAGCCTTGGTTTTATCCAAGATAATGGTCCACAGATATACCGCTACGCTATAACAGAATAAGTAGAGAGTGATGATGAAGATGAGAATGTCATTCTTAACGTCACAATAAAAGTAAGCACGACCAAGAGCTTGAAGATGGTGGGGAGGCCTACTATGGATGAACTTAAAGAAATTAAGGGAACGGGAGGATCCTCAACGCTCATCGCTCTACTTCAAGATAAAGTGGAAGAAAAAAATTTGCTCTCGGAATTGGATTTTGCCGACATATGCAAATGCCGCTTATCCCCGATATAGTGGTTCACAAATTAGCAATTGATGCAACACCAAGCAAGCCTCAGCGAATGAGATTGGAGGTTGAAGAACGTAATTGCGAAACCAAGAAGCTCATTGAAGGTTTTATTCGAGAAGAAAAATACCGACCGATAGCTAATATTGTCCCCGTGAAAAGAAGAATGGTCGATGATCAGACGACTTCGTGGATTTAAACAAAGCATGTCCAAAGGATGACTTTCCGCTCTCAGACGTAATCAGTGGATAACACTTCAAACCACGACATGTTCTCTTTATGGACGGATCGCCGGTTACAATCAAATCAAGATGGCTCAAGATGAGAGCATACTCATTCGTGACGCCACCGCATATATTGCTACACGTCATGCCGGCCAAGACGAGCTACATACCAAAGCGCTATGACACGAATCTTGACGAGTTGATTCATCAAAAGTGCTATGTTGACCCGTTGTCAAGAGTATAGATCGCGAAAGATCATCTCGATGATTTAAGGATCGTGAAAGAATCGTAAAATATGATCTCAAGATGAATCTTAAGCGCTTTGGAGTTTCTTCGAAAGTTCCTGATATGTCGGCCGTGGAGGGATTGAAATCGATCCCAACAAAATCAAAGCATTTAAATGCCTCCTCCAAGGAGTCTTCGCCAACTTCGCCCATACGGACATCTCGCATTCAGAAGATTTATATCAAATGTCGCGTGACGTCAATTGCAAAATTAATGAAGAAAGATACTCCTTTCAAGTGGGACTAAGAATGTCAAGAGGCCTTGACAAGATCAAGAAATATCGTTGAATCCACCTATTCTTGCAGCCCAATCCTGGAAGCCTCTCATATTGTACACAAGACTAAGAATCTCTAGTGCTGTCCAAAGATAATGAGGAAGGAAAGGAGAATGTTTATACTACATTATAAGACTAATGAGCAAGCGTTATTCTCCAATCGAGAAGCATTTGACGTTAATTTTCGCCCAAAAGTTACGCCATTACATGTCTCATAAAATTACCCTTATCTCAAGGATCGATCCGTTGAAGTTCTTGATGATAAGACCAACGCTGACAGTCGCTGGCACGATGTCTTCTCGCTTTGATATTACATATGTTCCCGTAAAGCGGTGAAGGGCAAATTCACAGATTTTCTCGTCATCCCATACCCATTCATTGCTTAACGATGATCTTCCCGATGAGCAAATCATGCACATATATGAAAAAGGAAAAATGGGAATTGTATTTTGATGGAGCCGCCCATTAGATACACTCAACCCTCAAATCTTCCAAAGGCTCGTCGTACGGTCATCTGATCACACCGAGGTGGCATAAGACATTCTTATAAATTAACTCAACCCCAACCAACAACGGTAATATGAAGCGGTTTTTTAGGGAAGCCATTTCCATGGGAGTCCGAATTGCAAATTTATGGCGATTCTCAACTCATCATTAATCAAGTGTTGCCTACAAAATCAACAAGCTTGAATTGGCCTACTATCACAAACGAGTTCTCGAGCTTATGGAAATTCCAAATGTCATTATGACTCGAGTCTCAGAGCTAGGAATAGAAAGGATGTTAGCTAAATTAGCTAAAGAAATGGCAGTATGGATGACGACTAATTACATACTAATTAGGTGCAGACTGTCAGTCCTGATGATAAATTTAAAATCCCCACGGAAGAGGATCATCAAACATAAATCAACAGGTGCGACTATGTTGCTCCTTATACTCTTACAAATTACTTCAAAGTCAACAAGACAAGCTTCAAACCATTCCGGATGAAAGACTTCAACCTAAGCAAAACCATGATGAAATTCTTATAAGAAGAGAAGGAAGACAGCCCTTCGTCGACTACTTCAAGGAAGGCAATCAAGTAATAAGTCGATAGTGCACAACTTGAGAAAAGGCAATTATATGCTTATGTTGGCAATACTCAGATCGTAGATCCTTCGAGCGATGTGTGCCGCTGTTTGGGAATAAGAAGCCAACAAGTAATTGTTGAAATCCATCAAGGACTTTGTGGTGCGCAATCGTCCTAAAATGGCTTTCAAAGTTAAAAGAATTGGATACTATTGTCGCTATGGTAAAAGATATCAATCATGCCAAGAGATGCCATGAATGCCGGTCCACTAACATAATTCATCGACCTCCAAAGCTGCACCCAACGATAGCATTCGGCCGCTTGAGGGACATATGTAATTGGACCAATTGATCCGCCATCATCGTCACCGCTTCATTTAGCAGCAATCGACATTACCGCACTATTTAAAGAAGTTACAACAACAAGTGACTAACTTCTTTACCCACAATATTTATAGATTTGGTGTACCACGTAATCATTTCGGATAACATCCTTCAAAAGTACTAAAGTTTATAAATTCGATCGACATAAGATTGATTGGCGATATTCATCAATTTATAATGAGGCAAATGGCTTGAGGCATTTAATAAAACACTAGTCAAATTGTAAAAATTCTCACAAGAAATAAAAGGGAGTGGCATACCAAACTCGCGGATGGGCTTATGACCACTTATAAAACTCCTACAAAGTCTACCCCATGCACTAGTGTTTGCAGCCACGGTTGAACTACCCAGTAGCCATTCAACAAAATCTTACCCAAGATGAGAATGCTCGCTGGATGGAAGAGCTTGACGCGCTGACGAGGTCGCTCCAAGCTCAAAATCTAAGTCATCGCAAGAATGTCCGTGAGCATTCGATCATACAAGACTCGAAGCGGAATCAGTGGCCGAGAAGATCAATCATCCCACATCGCAGGCGGTAAATTTGAACCTAATGGAAGGACCTTTTGTTATTGAAAAGGTATATCGGAGGAGCCTATCGCCTCATTGACTTCAAAGGTGAAAGACCAATGCCGCCAATCAACGGCCGGCATTTAAAGAAATATTACATGAAAGTGTGATTGACAAATCATTTGAAAATCCTTATTGTCAAACACTTATGAAAATTTTCATTGGAAATTCTCAGAACGCAAAGAACGCATTTCAAAATAAAAAATAAAATCGTTGGGCAGTTTTTAAAGTTTTATAAGAAAGTATCGCGCTCCCGGTAAGACAGGGCCTTTCTTTCTCTTGGGTGGACATCGCTTAAGTGTCGAGATCCCCGCATACTCAAAATTATGTGTTCAAATGCTCAAATTTAAAAGTCTTATCACCGGAAGAAAACTTTCAAGTCTCAGAACTTCAACAAACCAAGTTGGATATACATTTATCATCCCACTTCAAATCTAAAGGCTCGAGACATAAGGTCTGACTCAACACCAAATCTAGCCGACATGTTACTCAACACGCCACAAAGCGTAGTATGAGATCCCCATCTCGTTAGCAGGATAAAATCCTTCATCAATTGCTCAAGTCCACTCCAAGTAGTGTAAGGTCTGACTCAACACGCCAAAATGCCGTCGGCCGACAGACTGCTTACTCAACACGCCACAAAGCCGTAGTGGATCCTCCTACTGCTTAGTTCAAAGACAAGAGCATCCAAATCCCCAAATCTCTCCAACTTGGTGAGTTCAAGTGACCCAGACTGAGAAATTATCCCTATTGGTCGTAAGGTCATCTCTCAAAATTCTACAACAAATAAAGATATCCTTACTGAGAATAAGACTGCGAAGTTTGGAATCAAATACAAATAAAAATCTCAACTCCTTCAAGAAGTCTATCAAAGCGTAGCAAAGACCAAGGAAATTCTTCTTCAAGAAGTCCAATCAAGCAAAAGGAGGATCGTTATCTATCCAATGTTAGTATAAAATGTCAACTGGAGTTTTGTCATCAAGATGTCCATTACATGTGCAAAGCACGTGATCGATGACTCGACCATTGATCAAACACAAGCTCGAGCTGTCGTCAGATTTATCCTTCTACAAGCTGCGAAAGCGGTAGAAGGTAATTTCAGATCACCCAACAAATCTCTAAGATAATTCAGGGTTTTACTCCATCAAATCCCCAAGGCATGAAGCGGGATAAAGGAGGCACAAGATATCTAATCCTCGAGATGAAATCTTCAACAAGTCACAAAGCAAAAGCATGTGACCAAGACATTCTCATCTCATCAACTCCATCAAGTCCACCAAGGCACAAAGCCGTGACAGAGGAAAATACAAATTCCAAATTCAGATGAGTCTTCAACAAGTCCACAAAGCACAAAGCACGTGACCAAGACATTCTCATCTCATCAACCATCAAGTCACCAATGCACAAAGCGTGACAAGAGAAAAATATAAATTTCAATCTCGGAAGAAGTCTTCAACAAGTCCGCCAAAGCAGACGGGTTGAAGATGCATCAAATTCTTTGATTGATGATGACAAGTCAAATCATCTCCTTCATCTAGTCCATCAAGCAAAAGCATAAATTAACGATACAAATACCGCTCAACGAGCTATTGCAGTAACTGATAAAATGCAAATGCTTGCCCAACCCGAGAGTTATACCCACTTCTATCAAAGGGCAACGATCAGGTATTATTAAGAGTTGTAGATTACAACTTGCTGCGACATCCAAACAAATCTCTTGGAGATCCGCGAGGTCAATCTAGTGTAACAAACACGGCCCCGCTCCATGCGCACCATGTTTGTTGGGGGGCATTTGTTGACCTACAACTATGAGCCACATTAAATTAAATAAATAAGGTGGATTTTAAAATCCCTCAAATCGCGATCCGAACCGATCAAATTCGTTTTAATTCGACGATTCGACGCTGCAACGCGTCGAAAATATTAAAATAAAATAATCAGAAAATTTTGAATCAATTAAGATCGACGGATAATTAAAATCAAATTATCGTGAAATTGCGCATATCGGGTCGGAAGCCCCGACGAAGTTTAAACGACTCGATCGCTAAATTGATCGGCTATCATCGCACAACGAACTAAATTGAACCCATATTCGGGTTTGTCAAAAGTAACAAAATCGCGCGAAATATTTTTAATAAAAAAAAACGCAATTAAAGGGGACATGCTTAAGCACTTAATCCCGCCAATCCCTACCTAACCACGCGGCTTATTCTATTCACGGAAATATTATTCTACAAAAGAGGCGTTGACTCCATTCTTCCCATTTCCCATTCCTCCCCTCTCTCTCCTCTCCGATTTTTTCTCTTTCGCTTCCGTCGATCCTAGACCGATACTCCTCTCTCGTTCTCGCTCATTGACGACGATCCTCCCTCTCTCTCTCCGAGCTCTACCCCCAGAGCTCCTCTCTGCTCACCAACCTCCTGAGCAAAAGAGGACTCGATCCTTCCTGATTCCTCTTCCAACCGAAACCCCTGTGTTATTTTGCTTTCAATCGAGCTATATTTTGCTATGTGGGTTTTTCTTGAAGGAAATATAGATTTCGGTTTCTCTCTTCCATTTGTGTTTTATGGTTGGATTTGTTTCCTGAGTTTTGCAATAGCATGAAATTAAGGTGATTGGATTTATACTACAAGCTTTCGCTTGTTGCCTCCTTTCCTTTCGTCTGTCTCTGTTCTTTCCACTGGACCGAGAAGCACGAGAAACGACGGGCTTTCTCCTCCTCCTGCTATGTGATTTGTTGGGTTTTGCTTGCTTTTCCTCCTAAAGTCGAGCAGGAGCTCATTCTCGGTTCTTCCTTCTTGGTCGAGGACTAGCCGAAAGCAACATACCTGTCTTTCCGTCCCTCTCGCAGGTAGCCTCCAGTTCCGGTTGAAGGGCCGAATGAAACTCCTGCCTTGACCGGCTTCACTTGCTGTTAGAACGACTCGCTGCTCTATCTCATACCCTTTCAATCCGCTTGCTGAAATCTGTTTTTGTTTCTTGGTAAAATCAACTAGAACCCAATAAAAAAAAGAAAATGCGAGTGTGATCTTTAGATTGAAGGCTGCTTGATTTTAGTGATGGAAATCTTGCTCCTCTCATGTTAATTAAAAGCTAAAATTCATTTTTATGTTGTCTCAATCTCTTTTGATTTAAGATTGTCATGATTGTTTAAATGGGTCAAATATTGTGCTTTAGGTTACCTTGCTTCACTTTGCCTCTTTCCATTATTTGATTACTTGCAATCATGAAAGTGGCTATCTTATAAAGGGAAGAGTTCAGATTTTGGATTTATTAAACATAGTGTGATTGCTTAATCTATGTGGAGTAAATTTCATATAATCATCATGATAAAGGAAGAGGAGGAAGGGTTGATTGACTTTGTCTTTTCCTCTCTTTGTGATCTTTTATAAATTTCAAGCATAACTGAAATGTGGCTTTGTAAAGTTTAAAGCTTTCATTTTGCTATTCGCCATTAAAGATGCATCTTGCCTAGTTTGTTCATAAACTTAAAGAATTGTCAAGTCTATCTTGCATTAAAATGATTCTATGTTTCGTCCATGGTATTTGGAGGTAAATCATGCAAGATAATCTTTGTTTATGACTTTTCTCTGAATTATAAAGGCATGTTGTGATATTGAACCTAATCTCATTATATATGACTTCATCTTTGAAAGCTCACTTTGGTCATTAATATGTGATGTATGTTTCTTTCTCTTGATTTGAGGAAGAATGAAAAGAAAGCAAGTTTATTTTGGGACTGATTTATCGATTTCCTTTCTATTGCATCTTTTATCTTGCATACATATGAAAATGTTGAGAATTGAAGATATATGATATGAAAGTTTTCTTTATGATTATCTGTCAAAAGATAAATATATATATCTCTTGACCTTTAATTGCTATGTTACTTGTGGGCTTTAAGAAAGATATGTCCTCTTTATATTCAAAATGAGAAGAATGGAAGTGCTACGTGATTAAAAGTTTATGTTAGAGCTATTTGAATATTCAAAATGCAAAATTCGAAAATAGTGATAAAAAAATTTATACATAGATGTTATGTCTTGTTTAAGTATGTATGCAAATATATATAAAACGCAGTTTAAATATACTTTTGTGATAAGTACGCTCACATTGTTAATGCTGAAACTCATGATAAGATTCGTTTCACGTTGTTCCAACGCGCGAAATGCTTCTAGCTCACGGTTCCAACGCCGGGAAATTTATAAGTACTGCTCACGTTGTTCCAACGCGGCGGGAAATATGTTATAGACCCGCTCACATTGTCAATGCGGCGAAACTTGATAAGACTGCTTCACGCGTTCCAACGCGGAAATATCTCTTTATACGCTCACATTGTTCCAACGCGGGAAAGCGGATAAAGACTGCTCACGCCGTTCCAACGCGGCAGAAATATGCATCTATAAGTAGCTCACATTGTTCCACGCGAAACTCATGATAAAGACTGCTCACGCGTTCCAACGCAAAAATATCCGCTATAAGTACACGCTCACATTGTTCCAACGCGCGAAACTGATAAGACTGCTCACGCTTGTTCCAACGCGGAAATATTGTTATAAAGACCGCTCACATTGTTCGCTACGGAAACTTGTCATAAGTACTGCTCACGTTGTTCCAACGCGGAAATACGCATAAGACCGCTCACATCCCCACGCGCAAACTTGTGATAGACTGCTCACGTTGTTCCAACGTGGCGAGAAATATGCTTTTATAAGCATTCGCTCACATTGTTCCAACGCGGAAACTCATGATAAGACTGCTCACGTTGTTCCAACGCGACGTGAAAACTAATATGATAAGATTTGCCACGTTGTTCCAACGTGGCGCGAAATGCAATCGCATGTATGTTAACCCATGCACGCCTTTCGGCGGCAAATAAACTCGGTGTCTCACGACATTTACCATGCACGCCTTTCTATGAGTTTCCTTGACTCTATGACGACGGAGGCCAAATTTTCAATAAAAAAAAGAGTTGAAATGTGTCATATATAAATGCTTATACTTTAATTTCATACACGTGAACGCAAATTTATTACTCTATCTTATAAGTGCTCACATTGTTCCACGCCACGGAAACTTATGATAAGTCACGCAACGCGGAAGGCGATGATAAAGATTGCTTCACGCGTTCAACGTGAACGAATGATACTTAACCCATGCACGCCTTTCGTGGTGGGTAAAAACTTTCGGTAGAGGTGTCTCCAACACTACCATGCACGCCTTTTGGCGTGTGCCTACCTCAAGGACATTTATGATGAGGTAAAAAATTTTGATAAATAAAATGTGAAATGTCAAGTATTTAAAGAAGAAAAGAAGGTACATTTATTAGATTATTCACGCCATCTCATTCATCATATTATATAACAATTACGATGCATCGCATGCTAGCTTCTTACCCGATCATACATATGACAATTACTTACTTAAAGTTCAAATTCATTTGCGATTATGCCATATACATTACTCAATGCATTTGGAAAGATATAAAGTACGCCATATATCATTAAAACAAATAAATTTACGCTAAAATCTTAAGAATGATTCAATGCGATATTTAAAGTGTTATCTCATTCTATTCGTTTGAATGCTTTAATAAAAGATAAATGAAATCATGACCTTATGAAGAATGTTCTTTTTGCTTAACTATTCGATCCATGCAAAACTTGATCCGGCTGGTTGACATAAAAACATAAAAATCTAATGATCTATTAGAATCTTAGTTTTTATTAAATGACAAAGATAAATCTATCCATTATCACGATTCTGCAAGTTCAAGATCTCAAAAATCTCAAACTCGATCCTCCATGTATAATCAGAGTTGACAAGGTTTGGAGAATGATTGATCTTGAAATAATTAATCTGATCCTCTAAGAAATAGAGTGGTATCCATCCGCTTGGTCTTGACGTCCCGTTAACAAAACCTAAAATCCTATATATCAAAACGATGCAGATATCAAGTCAAATACGAAGAAGATATTATATTCTTGCTTTCTTGACCGGTCCCGTTAACAAAACCTAAAATCATATCAAAACTAATGCTTTCACAATCATGTCAAGAAGAACAAATGCTACACTTCCGGTTTGGTCTTGACCGGCCCCGTTAACAAAACTAAAAATCAAAATTGACATCGAAACTTCAACATTAGACATCTTAATGTCCATGCAATTCAAAGAACAGAGATTTGTATGGAGTAATTACTAGTCAAACATAAAGAATAAATGCTACATATTCGGTTTGGTCTTGACCGTGTTAACAAAACCTAAAAAAAAAAAAAAAAAAATTGATATTATAAGAATTTCAAATTAATAATATCCAGAAGTTTATCACATATAATACAAGATATGAACCAACCGATACTTTCTAAAATTCAAATTCTCCGAAGAAAAGCCCCAAACCCGATCCTCATGCTCAAACTAGAGTTTTGAAGGATTATACTTGAGATAACAATTTCATCCTCTCAGAGAAACCAGAGCGATAGCCTATCAATTGATATTAACCCTGGGATCGGAAGTAATTATAATTAAGATTTCAATGATAAATGATTATATATATTCAAATCTAAAAATCAATCATAAAATGATCAAAATCCAAAGAAAATACAAAAATATATAAAAAAAATGAAATTAATTATTTAACTTTAAAAAAAAAAAAAAAAAAAGTAATAAAATAAAAAAATACATAAAATCAATTCACCCCTCCGCAATTGTTTGTCTTCGGGTGACAAATTAAGAAAACTTTTGCTCACAAAGATTAATGCCAAATTAAATATCATAATTACTTTCACACTCAATTATTCCTAAAGTCGTAGACGCTTCTGCGGTCCTCTCCGTGATTTTGCATGATATAAGACCACATAATGGCTGACGAGCCCTCGACCGGGTGGTTCGCCGGCATAAACTACTAATTACACGCGTACTGTATGTTCAACTGCTTTTGAAATGTAAATGAAATGTATTTAGTTGCAAAAGCCCTATAAAAGCTTATATTTGTCCCCTAGACAAACTCCACCAGTCTACAAGGACACCTTGACGACGAACCATGTGTTCCGACAAGGATCCTTCTACCGGTCGACTACCTCGACTAAGCGGACGGATGATACTAAACCATGGGATCTTGATCGCGTCATCGTTCCCCACAAAAGTTTTAAGTTAAAATGATAAATTTCATAAGTTCTAAACTCCACTCATCGAATTATATACTCGTTTTAACGATTCATTTCTTTAATCGTATTTCTCGGACGTGGGAGGTAATTAATCAGAGGCTTGCTTTATAGGAAACCTGAACCAGATATAAAAGTTCTCACCAAATGAGAACGAAATCTCTAGTAGTCTTATCTACTATTCATCCGCCTTCAAATTATCACCGACACTTAAACAACTATTTCCTTTTTTATCGAAAGATGTCGGTGGCGAATTTTCGGATCCCACAATCTTCTACAACACCTAATAATTTGGCTTTTGGGAGATTTTACTCTCTAAGCAGATAGCAAGATTATATGACAGTTGTACAGCATTAATTGACTACACATCTACAGTTTCATCATGCCAAAAGCTACATTTCTTGACACCTATACAATTCTTTAACGAGTTAGTAGACGCTTTATAAACTTATATAATGAACAAAGCAAAAAAAAATAAAAAAAAAATGCTTGTCTTATCTTTTAGCTAATGGTTTACTCTTGCAAAAATGAAATATCATTCCTAAGAGAAAAATTTGTCATGCACTAATTGTAATCAAAATTTGAAACATCACATGCTATCTCATATAATCATTCTATTTTTTCAAATCAACTTTACAATACCAAATGACTGGATAAACTCTTTCTAGATGTCTTACTAGATAAGCAATGGTTTTACTTCAATTTCATATCACAGTCATTCCACAACAAGCTATAAAAGTACTAACCTTAGCTAAACATCTTGCAACATATTCTAAACTAATAGATTCTTCTTTACTGATAACTTGCTTAATGAATAATTTTTGTTTATTGAGAATCAAGAATGAAAGTTTATTTTGATGAGGCTTCTTCATCAAAATTGAAACTTTTAATAAAATTTCTCATGTTAAAATAGGAACTGGATTGATATATGTATCTCATAATATTCTATGCTTTAGTAGGCCCTTAAACTAATTATGAGGAAGAATATGAGGCTCTCATTATAGGCTTAGAACTATCTATCCAATCAATTTTAAGAGAAGTAAAGTTCGTGATGATTCTTAGTTGATCATTAGCCAAATACCAAAATTTATAGTGTCAAAACTTTACTTTTGTGCTTATCATAACAAAATAATTTTTCTTCTTAAATTTTTTTTATAATGTTATTCTTATTAGAATACCAAAAAATCATAATAGTTAAATTGATGCTTTGGTTCAGTTGGCTAAAGATTTATCAAATCTTATAAAAGAACTTATTTAAGTACTTTTTCAAAGTAGACAAAATTTGTCTTTATCATACCTTGATAATGTTTCGCATGAAGATCCAAAACAAGTTTTAAGTTCATTAACTAATAAAGAAAATAATTAGTATCAAGTCTTTATAAACTATCTTAGAAAAAGGACAACTCTCTTTAGAAAGATACCTCGCTTCTTAAGATCAAAAAAGAGCATAATCTTTTATTATAATCAATGACAATTTATATTGTTACTTATTCAAATGTGACTTCTTTTTCTTGATAAAATTGAAACTCATAAAGCCACAAGTTTAAGAAGGCTTATGTGAGACTCATCAATTTGATCCAAAAATGAAAATTAATATTAAAAGATTAAGTTACTGCTGGTCAACCATAACCTTAGAATAGATAGATTTTGTATGGAAATATCATCAATGCTAAATTGGTAGTCCTATTCCTCATGTACCTCCAAATTTCTTAGACCTAGTTATTGCTTCATGACTATTTATTTGCTACAGTGTCAATATTATGCATCTTATAGAATTCCATCATCTAAAGGGCATTCATTATATTGATAGCTATTGATTATTTTTCTAAATCGTCAAAAGCCATCCCATTAAGTGAAGTAAAAGTAGAAAGTATTTTATATTTCTTTTATGATCATATTATTTATCATTTTGGAGTACTTCATCAAGTGATATCTAATAATAGTGTGGCTTTCAAGAGCACTAAGATTAATAGATTTGCTCAATCCCATAATATTAATTGATAATATTCAACTATTTATTATTTTAGAACCAATGGTTAGTTGAATCCTTTAACAAAACTTTGATTAATTTGTTAAATAAAATTTTGTCAATGAGTACAAGAAAATGGAATAATGAACTATTAAAAGCTCTAATACCTTAATATACTTCTTAAAAAATTTCATCCCAAACAACTTCATATGTTTTGAACTATTAGGTTGAAGTTGTTCTACAATTACAAATATAGCTACTTTCTTTGTGCATTGTTGTAAGCATAGGTTTCAACAATAAACAAAATATCTGTCTTCACTTTAAATGATTGATAATCTTGATGAGCTTAGACTTCAAGTCTATTAGAGTTTAAAATTCTATCATGTTTAAATAACTATAGCACATGACAAACTCATAAGACTAAGAACATTTTCTACTGATGATTTGGTCTTTAATTATATGATGACTAATTATTATAGCCAACAAGGTGGGAAATTTTAAACTCACTTAGGAAGGGCTTTTCATAGGAGAGTTTGTATCCAAAGGAGAGTTCTATCTTCTAATAGATATGGATGGTATTTATCCAATTGCTCTATCAATGGGCATTACTTTAAGAAATATCACGCCTAGCACTTGTCTTATGGTGGTTCTTCATTTAAGTTACTAAGGTAAGTTTTAATATGTTTACATGTGTTAACTATTGAGCATTGTGTTTTTTTCTTTTATACATTGTGTTATAAAATCAATACATGTTCTTAATTGAAAGTATTTTCTTAAATGTAAATGTCTAATAATGAACTTGTTGATCCACTGATTAATGATATAAATCTACTAGTCAACTCAAATTTCTTGAATATACCATTGGCACCCATGTCACTAGGGTTAAGGGATGTTCCATTCAATTTGAGTTTTTTTTTATGTTAAACTCTTTTTAGAATCATATGTTAACTTTACAGCCTTTTCAAACATTCTTCGCTTTCATCATCTATTTACAAATATGCTACATCCATTGATGAACTCAAAGACGATTTTATAAGTTAGAAAACCACCTTTACTTAGAGGCTTGAAATGAGCCTAAGCTGACTATTTAGGTTACTAGAGCAATTATTATCGAAGTCCTTAATGAGATATTTAGTATTCTAATCTAACTATAGGTTAGAGAATTGGTTGGGCAAAACTAGATCATTGATGAAATCATTTTTTGCGCTTGTTGTATCTTAGATAGATATTTTAGAGTACCAATATCTATAATTTTTATGGAAGCGTAGTCCAAAAGTTCTTGAGATACTTGGGAGAGGAGCTTCTACAACATCTGCCACTTACTCTTAGTAGTTTGCAGACACAATATATCACTTATAATACAAGAAAGTGGCCATACATATCAAAGTAGCAAATTTGTTTTTCTTTTAGCATATCTAGCTAATTTAGTGGATTGTCATAGGTTTTTAGATGTTAATATGTATAGCTTTTTTACTTTCATCTAAAAATTTTGTTTTACTATATTGTGATAGATTTGTAAAATTATGTTGATATGATATAATAGACTGTATGATTGTCTTCTTAAATATTTGATAAATAATATATAGGATGGTATATTATGCACTAGGTCCAACACTTTTAAATTGACTTATTTTTTATTTCACCACTTAACAATGCTTGTGAGAGACTTCTTAAAACCTTTAAAATGGATTTTATCATTAATGAATCTATTATTAACATTTAAAAGTGTTAAAAGAGTCTTTAAGCACCAAAAGCTCCAACCTAATCTATCTCATTAGGTTGCCCATAATAAACCCATCGGAGGAACCCATGTAGGAGGACCACTCGAAAATCTTTTCTATATTTTAGGTTGAACTCTAACCAGCACTAGGATAGATCTTTGTCATTACTTAGATTCAACCTTTCCTCAGTAGATATAAGAGTTAGATTTAAGAAATCAATCCATCTTTTTGATTCAATTATTTATGTAAATCAATCCATCTCTTTGATTCAATTATTTATGTAATTAATCATGAGACTTTGAGGATTGTGTTATTTATCTTCAAATTTAATTTGAATGATTTGACCTATGGTTGAGTCGAAGATACTCACCTTTCCTATTTCATTTGGGTCTATAATTGGGTTAGTATCTCATTCAACCCAATTAGTCAATCATTTTAGATATTTAATTTTAGAATGTTCCTATTATAATTATGAATTAAATGACCACTAGAATTAGGAATAAGCCTATTTGATTATAAGGCCAGAAAAGTCAAACTTAGCCCAATCTAGGTCAACCTTAGGCCCATAATTAAATTAAATTATATGAATCTCATATTGATCGTTCTAAATTAGCCAATAAATGTGTCCATGTAATAAAAATATTTTAATATGATTATTTTGTTTATTAATTAGGTCAATTAAATACATTACAACCCAATTGACCCAATTAGCCAATTTGACCAAAATTGGCCTTAACTTTTTAATTGATTAAACATATTGGACTTATGATCTTCTCAAAATATCATAAATATATTACAAATATCACTTGCTCCAATTGCCTCTTAGCCCAAGCCTAGTTGGTCAAATGAAATAAATATAGCCCTTAAACTCCACATATTTATTTGGTGGTTGATTGGACTAAGCTAATCATGATGTTAGTCAAATTTTTGAGAGTGATTGTAGTTAAGGGTGTCATTGACAAATTTTTAGTTTGACTCATATTGATTTGATCTTTTAATGGTGGTTAGTTTGACCAAATGGGTCAACATGTTCTATTTTTTTTTTTGACCCAAATGAGAATACTCATGATAATTATGGAATTAAATATATCAAATGATTGAATCACTTTAAACCCTTAAAATAAGTCTTAGGAATATTTATTTCGTTCATCCTAAGAGAATTTGACCATTCTAAATATAACAACTTGACCCATTTGTCCAAGGTATGTTACATGAGTTAAATAAGATAAAAAAATCTCATGCCATTAAAATTGTTGGAGTTTTCAAAAAAGTAATTAGCCATAACCACCGTTCTTCTTTTATCCCCTAAGCCATTGGCATGCTTAACATGAAGTAAGTTTTATTTATTGGAAGTTAGGGAAGTTAGGAAGGCACCGCTAGGATTAAGTCATCATAAGCCTACTTTAATCCCTAGAATACTCCCCTAATTGCCTGGATGATTCCCCATGGTTCCACCTACTAGAAAACCCCAGTTAATTTAAGGCTTAACCATGGTTAGCCATGAATAAACTCAGCTCAAATGTTGTTAAGTAGCACGCAATGCTCATTTTCCTTAAGATTAGAGAAGAAATTCAACTATTTGCCAACCACCTAGACTTTCAAGTTAGTTCAGACATTAAAGCAAGGCTTAAAGGTTGCCAGAGCTTAGTCAACCCAACTATCCATTGTGTCCTAAGTCAATTTCAAAGAGACTGAAGCTTTCCAAATAAAAAAAATGTTTATCCAGTACCAAGGTGATGGTTTCGAACCCTTATCTTCTAGTTTCAGAGAGAGAGAGAGAGAGAGTTTCTTTTGATTTTTCTTGATTGAGCTAGAAAACCCACGAGAATTTTAGTTGATCTTCATAAAATAGGTAGGGAAGGCAATCTAATACTGAAATTGGATATCAAGAAAGCATATGACAGTATTAATTGGGGTTTTATTTTGGCTGGGATGGAAGCAAGGGAATTCAACTCTAGTTTCTACATCATTATCATGAGACTAGTTGAGGAAAACTACTATTCAATCATTATAAATGGGGAATCACATGGTTTTTTTAAATCTCATAGAGGAATTAAGCAAGGTGATCCACTCTCACCTGCCATTTTTATCATTGCACTAGATTATCTGTCTAGAATTTTAAGTAACTCTCAAGAGAACAGAATACATACTCGTTTTGCTGCTAGGAGTAAACTTCCTATAAACCGTTTGACATTTTCAGATAATGTGCTGATTTTTGGAAATACTAGCAAAGATTTTGTTAGAAGGATCATGCATACCATTCAGTATTTCTAAAATGTATATAGTATGAAGCTAAATAAAGCTAAATGTCAATTTATTGTTACGAAGGGTTGTAGCCTAGAGAGAGTTAAGTGGATCTGGAATTTCACCGGTCTTACCAAAACTGAGCTGCCCATCAAATATTTGGGTATCAAGCTTTTCAAAGGAAGAATTAAATCGAATCTATTTGAAAAAATCATAGCCAAAGTCTAGCATCAAATCAAATCTTGGGAGAATACCTTCTTAACAATGGTGGAAGAATTACTTTGGTTCATAGTGTGCTCGACTCCTCTCTCTATATTCAATTCTAGCACTTAGCATGCAACTAAAAGTGCACGAAAAACTATAAAAAATGTATAATTAGTTCATATGGAGTAGAAATAGTAAATCAATCCATTGGGATAGTTGGAAGAGACTTTGCAAGCCAAAGAAGGAAGGAGGGTTGGGTTTCATATTATTGCCAGACTCTATCCAAATTAACTAGATAAAATTGTGGATAAGATTTCGAGCTAACAACTCATTATGGGCCAAATACTTGCACAACAAATATATACCAATAATTCATCCTAAGTAGGTTAAGCTTATATGGTGGAGAATCTGCTACATAGAAAGTTATGATGAGGCTAAAGGAGAAGGCTGAGGAATTAATATTATGGAACCTGGGAGAGGGTAAGATAAATTTATAGTGGGATAACTGATTTTAGGAGGAATCAATGTAGGAATTTTTCGGTAGTCATTGTGATTCAAATATGTTAGTATCGAAATTTTAGACAAATGAACAATGGGACTTTGTTAAACTGCAAAAATTTATTCCTGATAACACAACTAAGGAAATTGTGATGATCCCCATTAATATTAGTAATATAGACAAATTGGTGTTGAAAGGTAACTCTTGCTGGTCTACATCCAAATGTATTTATAAGTCAATCAGATTTGAAGTAATTATCGAATAAGGGTTTTGGAATAGTTTACTTAAACCATCAGTCTTTTTTACATGGAGATTGTTCCATAAGCTATTACCCACTAGTGACATTAAAGCTCAAAGGATTGTGCCTTCCATATAAGTGTTTGCTATGTGATATGGAGGAGGAATGTAACCATGGTTTTTCAAATGTTGGTTCAGCATGCAGATTTGGAGGAGAATGGAATGCATATTTAGCATTTAGGATTCACTTATGGGCTATCTGATGGATTGAAAACTTCCTCATATGCAGAAACTACTTATTCACATCAAAACAATCATCCCCATGATTATATCTTGGTTTATTTGGATGATCAGGAGCAATACAAAATGCGAGAGTATTAGTGTTCAATTGGAAAGGATATTCTTACTAGTCAAATATTATCTCCAAAAAGAAGACAGGTCGGGTGCCATCAAAGCAGCAATGGTTAGAGGTTTATCTAAGGAAATTGATGTTTTGGATCTGTATACACAAATGCACAGCTCTCCTAATTGGACCTTAGTTTCTTTGATCAAACCAGATAATTCTTGGATCAAGATATATATTGATGGCAGCTGTAACACTAAGTATTATAAATCAGGGGTCGGTGGTGTGTTAAGAGATGACAAGGGTCGCTGCTTTCTTTTCTTCTCTACCTCATGCATTGCTGGATCTTCATTAAATGCTAATGACTTTGCTGTCCTTGTTACTGCCAAGATAGTTAACAGATGCAAAGATGGATATACTTTGGCTGGAATCTGACTCGGCTAGCCTCATTAATCTTCTGAACAACAAAAATCACATTTCTTGGTACCTAATCAATATCTTTAAACAAATGTTTAATTTGCTGCAGAACAAGGCTGTCAACTGGAGCCACATTTATAGGGAGGGAAACCAACTAGCTAATCTTTTAGCTAAACGTGGAGCCCATTTAGAAGTAGTTAAGATTTTTACCAAGACAGATGATAGCCTCCTCAAGCTGTTGCATAGTGATACAATAGGTTTTCCTGACATCAGTGGTGATTTCTTACAAGGTATTGTTCTTCACCTCTAAACCATTTTGTACTACTCTTTTAGAGTTGAATGAATCTGCCCTTATAAAAAAATGTGCAAGCTATGCTTTTTCTATAATAAAATCTTAGTATTTAAAATTTTAATAATTAAAATGTAATTCTAAAAAAATTCAAAAATTTAGGGTAGATTTTGATGTGAATTTGTATTGTTATAAAATCTATCATAATTTTAAGCATATTTTAGGGCTTAAAATAAATTTTAAAAAAATTAGCTATTGATGATTTTTAAAATTACTTAATAATTTCTAAAAATCCTAGAAGAATTATATTATGTTCTTTGTCTCTCAATACATTTTTTTTTTTGGAATCTTTTTATAATTTTATGAAGTTAAAAGCATATTATTCAAAACTTTTTAGGAAAAAAATCCAATATTTAAATATTACTTTTTTGCATCTAGTGTCTCTGTACCTGTAATTTGGTGTTGGCAATGTAATACTAATTATTGGAATTTATTTGATATGCTTTACTATTTTGATAACAATATTATTTATTTTTTAATTATTAAAGTACATTAAATCTATTTAAAAATATAAAAAAATTTAATTAAACCTATTATTATATGATGAATGTTTGAATAGAAAAGTACTTAAATAGTTGTAGAATTACTTTAATAATCTTCTATTTTATTTTTAAATTAGTTGGCATTTTAAATTTTTATTAAACATTTTAATATATTCTAAAATTAAAATTATAATGTTTAATTAAATCTATCCAAAGTAAAAACCTTATTAGAACATATTATACTCGTATGTTTATATTTCTTCATGCCACTCATGCATTAGGCTAGAATCATATAATTCATTATGCTATCACTATAATTCCTGATCTGAATTGTTTCATTTCAGCTCCACTATTACTAATGGAGTTTAATATATCAGGTGGTTGCATCTATAGGTGAATCAAGTTGTTGAGGAGCACATATTATAAGATCATCCTTTATAGAATCTTAGAGAGTTTTGATTGCTTTTTGAACTATTATAATAGCTTACATTATCAACATAATGCATATTAATCCTTTCCCTTGAATCAATTTCATAACTTGATATTGCACTCTTTATTGAGTTTTTTAATACTTAGCAATTTCTTTAAGTATCTTTACTTATACTAACGTATCTCTTATATAATACTGTCTCTATCCTTTTAGTCACGGGCACTAGATTGAGAAAATCTCATGAGTACTCATGCATATAATGATTTAGTCCATTTACAGTAGTCACATTCTTGTGACTATCCTAATTCTCTTTCTATGAATATAGTCATTCTTTGGATCAAGTTCAAATTGAGTTTGAAAAATACCTCATTTGGTTAATTTCTTACTCGATTAATCATACTAGTTTGATAAAATCATTATGTGATTCAGGAATAAATTGTGATTAAACACCAATGGGTTCCATGTCTGCAACTATACTTGGTCTCGTTTCTTCTATTTTTGAATGCGTAGTTTCCATTGAACAATACCCAACACTCTTGATATTAGAGATATTTTCTCAATGAATGTAGTACCTATGTATGTTCAATTGTTCATATCCTGATTAAATACTTAAATCTTGTACCTCATAGTTGATGGTTTCAACTACTTTTATCATATTGGTGTATTTGTAAGCATACAAAATAATGTCAGTAGTTTAGGTTAGAATGAATCTTATTAGAACTAAAACTTAATCTTGATTATAATTACTTGATTTTATTATTAGTTGATATTTTATCTAATAATAAAACTTTTTAATTATTATACAACCTTATATGATCATTTAATAAGTTCAATTAGCCTAAATCCTATTACTTACATTGATTATAGAAGTGAAGGTCTTGCATGATCATACTCTCATAAATGACTTAGATTGGTAAATATTTAAGATTATGTCAGTTAGTCTTAGGATACACTGACATACTTTGATGCTATGATAGTTCATAACCTTTTAACCAATTAGCATAGGGAGGAGTAGCTAGGTCATTTTGATGTAATTAATGATTACTAATAGATTGTCTTAGAGCTGGGTTGGTCAACTACCTTCTCAAGTTAAATGACCTTGAGTTTGATAGCTTGAGATGATAAGCCCATGTAGCTTAGACTATGACCATTTCTACTTTTTCATTCACTTCTTTTCTTCACACACATATATCCCTTAAGCCCATTAAACTCTTTGTTGAGTTTTGGTTATTCAATACTTATAATCACATAGGCTTTTTTAATATAGACTATCATCTCACTTGGTTAAGGTAATTCACCCTTTTTCTTGTGGATCTAAACCAAGTATATAAATCATTTTATTAGGGTAATAATTATTACATAGTAAATCCTCTTTGGAAAACCCAAAAAAATAAAATTAAACTAAAACATGTTTTCACTTATTGAGAGTTTCTCATAGAGGTGTCCTCGTGTGTAATTAACCAAAGGGAGTCTAATCCCTTTAGGAGATCGAGTAGCCCTTATTTTCTTAATATATTTAATTAACTTGATGATTTACCTTCAGATAAATATTTACCTTGAGTTCAGATGAAGGATAAAAATCTTATCAGGATCCTCTTTTCATCTCCTCTTATGAAATATTTCATTTGAAGATCATATCATTGTTAATACACTTGTCTCCATACCAAAACAGATTAGCACACTAGATGGAACCTTGTCTATCTCTTTACTTAGAAATGTGTTTTTGAGTTTTGATTTGTACCAATACCTATTCTTTTAGCTTAGTGAGTTTTAACTTGGTAGTCATAGCTCTAGTCTCTTATTTGTGAGTAGTATTAGATTACTCCACTAAGAAAATTTTGAGATATTATAGTTCTCATAATCACCTAAGGGTAATATGGTGTCTCAATTATTGTATAATCTATTTGAAAGAAACTTATTTTTATTACATAATATTTTTCTCTTATGATAACTAATCAATGATTGTTCCTTTACAAGTGTCAATTAAGAACGTTGCGATTAAATCATCTATTGGGGCAAGAATTACCTTGTCTTAGGTAGCTTTCTACGTTAGAATTACAACTTACAGTATTAGTGATTCAATACAATAAGGTTGCTATTAGTGGCCTACTTTTGTAGAGGTCACCTTATGCCCTTCTGAAAGAAAGCGGAGTAGAGCATATGATATAGCCTTTTGTCCTACTTTGATCTTTCCTCTTACAAAGAGACCATTTTTTTATGTTTTTTTGAAGTGCTCTACCCTTTGTGTTCACTATGTGTTTGGTACACTTATGAAGCATTCCCATTACATCAAATAAATTTGAGGTTCTCACTGAAGAGAACAATGTTGATAGTTCAATCTCTTATGCTACACATCCTATTATTTATGTTACCCAAGATACTTCTTGGGTTTTATTAGAAAAAAAAAAACCCAAGAAGTAGTTGATTCCATGATTGATAAAGAACTTGTTATTAGTAGCAATTAATTACTCAAATTATTTCCACTAGTCAATAAATTTTTATTTTTATTTGATTTTTCATTGCCTAAAAATCATTATAGTGAGAGGCCTAATAATGTCTTAAGGCCCTTTAGAGAGTCATCTATTATTATTCTTGTTTATACTATATCAATGGAAGTTGATATCCTATTTCTTGTACTAGTCGAATCAATTCTTGAATCATCTACCCTTTAATAAAGAGGTGAGAAAACTTCTCACTTATTTTTCTTCTATTTTATCCAAGCAACCCGAAAAAGGATTCTTTCTTCCCTCATATCTTTGCTTAGCATAAGATGGTGCTTCAAGGGTTTATTTCTAGGATGACTTTTTTCTATTATAAGATTTTGGTAAAGAAGAGATTTCGTTTGAAGCCATTGTTATTTCTAAAAATGTCATTGATTTTGCCTCTATCTTGATTAAAAAAAAAAGAATGACTTGTTTTAACCCATACAAATTTAAATGAAAGTTTGATGATAGAGGATCCTAATAAATGGGATGATCTAAATAATGATGTTTCTATAGAGGATGGTGATAAGCTCCATATTGCACATATTATGGTAATGAGAAAGTGAGGTAAACCACACAGGCAAAGGAGTGAGTCTTCTAATGAAGCCATTTTGGAAAACATTAAGGAAGAAGAACTTGAACTATTTAATTTTGAAAAAAAACAAGATGCATTGACTTTAGAAGATGATGAAATGGAAAGATATATTTTGGTTAAAAAACTTCAAGAACAAATAAAAAAAAATGGTTGTTGCCATGACCACTCTGAAAGCTCAAATTGGATGTTAATCTTTTCATATTTTACCTCTTTTTGAGATGCTATAGAACAACACTTATTTTGTGTCTAAGTTTATCTCAGTACATTATACTCAACCTATGCTTATTATACTTGTTCTTATTGTTGCATCATCTATGATACCTTTTATTACATCTTTATCTATTGCTCACATATGGTCTATGGTAGAGATGCAAGTTAAAGCTACAATGGATGCTCAACAATGAAAATCTTTAGTTAAAAAGGGGAGACCATATCTTGAGGAGTATGAACTAGTCCTTTTTCCTAAGGGATTCATTCCACCTAGTTTTACAAAGATTGATGTAATTGGCAATTCACATCAACATGTTACTTAATTTAGGGTATTGCAACATAGTAATAATGATGCCATATTTTTGCAACTTCTATTCATATTCAAATGGCATGCTAACCTACCAAATGGATATTTTAAAACCTTTGATGAATTAGAATGTCTTTATAAAAAAATTGACAAGTATGCATAACAAGTTAATATGCACTACTTCATGAATTCATAACAAGATCCTTATAAAATCTCAATTAATTTTATTGTTAGATGACAAAATATGGCAATAAATTGCCAACCACCACTCCAAGAAAGTCACACTATTGATCTCCTATTAGGCTATATTATGGGGTCAGTGGCATTTCTCTTGAAAATTTATTCTTTTCATACATTTGGGAAATTACTTGCCAAAGTGTTTAGTCTCTAAGTGAAACATTTTCTTTACTTTAAAGAAAGAAAGCTCCTAGGAGAAACTCAAGAAGAAACAACTTAGATTCTCAAGAAAGATGGTGAGATAATTGCAATCTCTTTTTCAAAAGGTGACCTAAGAAGAGAAATGATTGTAATTGACCAAACTAAATTAACTACATCTCCACCTTCTAGAGAAGAATTGATAAGACTCATTCTTGAGAAACTTTTTAAAATGTTGTAGTCGGGAATGATAATCCCAAAATTGAAGATCCTGAAGTAGGGAAAATTGATGATCCATCCTATTAATCGTATCATGAATGTCTTGGGTGTATAATTCAAAGTTGTATCATATTTAAAGATTGGCTAAAACATTAGTACAAGATAAAAAATTGAAGTCCTCGATAAATATCTTAAAAATAGGCTTCTTCTATTAAAGATATTATTATTTATTATTTTTGATTATTTTGCTTTGCCATCCATCTTGGTGATCCATTCCTCTAATATGGAAGTGGAGGAGGAGCTTATTTTGATCTTAGCTAAAGGAGTTTGTAAGCATAAACTTGTTTTGTGATGACTCATCTGATGAAGTGTCAGCTTCAAATCCTTTTAATGAAGTTTCAAAAAATATTCAAAAAATGTAAGAATCTTAAAAAAAAAAAAATGGAAGTCCAACAAAGATGTGGTAAAATACTTCAAGCTCCTCTAAATGTGGATATAATCATTAAGGATCTTATTGAGAATGCCACAAAAGAATATCAAGATCACCTAGTCTCTACCCAAGAACATAAATCAAATAATAATGTTTCAAATTGTTGTCCAAATATATCAAAATTTGATTAAGACTTTATTGTACTTGAGGTTTTTCAAACCTACTTTGCCAGAAAAAAGTTGAAAGAAACTCTTCCTTTTGAAAACCTCTTTATTATTACATTTATTTATGAAAATTTATTACTGAAAACTAGTGATCATAACTCCCTATATGTGGTGCTTTGATCTATTGGAAAAATCTTAATAGAATTTTAATAAATCTTGGGTCTCTAGTTAATGCTATAACAGTATGTACTCTAGAGTTATTATCCTTAAATATAAAGAAGATATGCTCAGATATATTAATGTTGCATAGGCTTAATAAGAAAGGACAAAAAAACTCTGAGTTTCATTACTTTATCATTACAATCCAATGCTTTTAAAACCAATGCAAAGTTGTGTATATTAGATGCAAACACATCTTTTTGAGCATTATTAGGTTGATTTTGTCTACATGAAAATGAAATGACACCACCTTAAATTAATATGTTTAAATAATTCATTCAAATAAAAATATAAATTTGAAACATACACATACCTTCATCATTTAAGTGTGTTAAAATATGTTCCATGTATAGATATATTTATGATTAAATCATATGCATGTCATATGTGATGGAAATGAATAATTTAATATATGTCATATGGTAGTAGTTCAATTAAATTAATCTTAAGATATATTTCATATTGAATGGAATTATTTAAAGTAAACTTAAATTTAGGATTAATTAAATCATTTAATAAGTCATTTACTAAAAAGAACTAAATCAAATTAATATGCCTCAGAAAGTGGCTTAAGGTAGGGATGGAAAAGGGTAATCCTCTTCCTTCTCTTTATAACACTTAGTTGTTAAGTGTAAATCATATGAAATAAAAGAAAATACAAAGTAAAATTCTTAAATTAATTAAATAACTTTAAGTGAAACCAACCCTTCATGTTAAATTGAATCCTTTTACACTTAGAAGACATAACTCTAATGCTTAGTTAGACATACCACAAAAGCCTTAACACACATATCAGAATTGAGTCATCACTTCCAGTCCTAAGTTATGACGGTGTATGTATGGTCTATGTTTTATTTTGTGATGTAATGTTTTAGATTGGATGTTAAGGTGTATGCTTCATAGACTAGATGTTAGGTCGCTCTTAGCCTAATCATATTTTCTCCAGGGGATTGTGTTTAAGGGGATGCTTAAAATAAATATAAATGCTCTCTTTTCAGGTTGCTTAAACCCCTAAGCATGATCCAAGTTAGGACAGATGGCTTGGTTACCCATGTGTGGGGTGCTAAGTCCAAATTATACATATAACTATTTGGGATTGTATGTGTGTTTAGCTAATCTCTATTTTGTAGGTATATTTAGATTTTTTTTTTCTTATTTTCAATGTATTTTTGTAATAGGAATTAGGATTAGTGCTATAGGGGATTATGTTGAGCAGTGGCCAAAAGGCTTTGTCCTGGGGTTCTCTGTGATGCCTTTAAAGTGGAGCAAATCAAATATAATGAAGGAATGAAGATATGAAGACATGAATAAATGAAGGAAAGAAGACCCTCATAGTATTTAATACAATTGTAATTATTCTTTCATATTCCGGGTTATATAAGGGTAGAGCTCGGCTATCCTTATTTTCTCTTTTCGGGTTGTACGGCGATACCCTACCGCACCGGCTTTTTATTCTTTCATGATAGTTATATGATTGATGATTTGTTTAGATTGCACATTAAAAATGACATACTTTTTCGTAGTTTCTTATGATTGATGCTTTAATGTTTGGCTTGGATGCGATTAGGCTCTTAGGATAAAATTAATTTTTTTATTCCAACTAATTACTCATAATTAAAATTTTCTACAACTCATAAGCCGACCATAAAGCCTAGAATAAAATAAGTTAATTAAAAGATTTAACAACTCCTTAGGTGAATGTTGTATGTCTTATATCATGCATGCATCTTGAATCACTCTTGCAAAATGAAGGCCTTCGTCCTTATAGAATAGAGACTGATTGACCTATGAGAGCAACTCCTGATGATGGAGCTTCACCCTCTTTCTCTCTTAATTTGGCTAATAATCTACTTCATCATGCATTTAGGCATACAAAAAATCCTAAAACATTTGTCTAAAATGATATGTCAAAATTAAATAAAATTTGAAAATATTTTTCATTAGACTAAGTCATTACTCATACCACTTATGCTCTGGTCTCTTAGGGAGTGGGTTAAGGACTTTAGTCTATTTTTAAATAAATAATAGCACAACTATCTTGCAATTTCATAAGATCGGATTACATGGTTTTGAATTATAGGAGGAGTTAGCTGGCTGCCACTCTAGCAGGTTGTAAGTCCAAAAATCGGGTGGTTTATTCTCTCTTGTGGACGTAAATCTTATGCCCATTTTTTCTTAGATTTAGGTCGTATTCTAACTTGTGTTAGAACTCCCTAGATTTAGGATCCAATGTTATTGTTTACTTCGGGCTATAAGCATAAATCCTCACCTCTTAGATATTTCCACAACCTTGTGTTGGTGGATTATAAGCCCTATCAATCTAATAAAATTCAACTCTAACAAATAAATCTCTTCACTTTTAAATATATAAAGCCCAATCATAGGATAGATTGTAATGCTCACTAGGCTTCCTAGTATCATGAGCGTTCTCTACTTCCTCCCTTTAGATTCCAAAATAAGTCTTCTCCTTGAACTTTCTCAATTGATTTTCCAAATATTAACTTTGAAGTCTTTGGAGATGATTTTTGTTTACTTTAATCGAGCGTATTATTAAGAAATTTTATTTCTTAAGATGTAATTAACTATGGAGGCTTCCCTCTATAGGGAACTTTAGAACCCGGTTTAATATAAACCTTATTTTATTAATCCATCTCTCATATATTTGAGGACTCATCATGCTTTAGGAATCCTTATTAGGTGATTAGGTCCACTGAAGGGTGATGATAGTACATCATACCTCAATATCGTACATGTTCACTTCAATAAGTACTCCCTACGATCTGAGCCCCCCCCACACACACACACATACAACAAAAAATAAACACCATAATGTTAGAAGCTTCAGTAGTGGAAATTATGTCACAAAAGGCCTGAAGATCTATTATAGAAGCAATCACCTCTAGTGAAATTGTCCATATAAAATTAGAAACCATATTAGAAAACTAAAAAGTAGTAGTGAATGGCATTGCAATGAGGCCACTCACCAGAGGTGTTGCCTTGAGATTAAGAAGCCATCGCAAGATTGAGCACACTTCCCACTTGTTTGGAGCTCAAACTAATAACTCACCTATAGTAATATGTAAACTAAGTTCTCTAGAAGAACACACTAATTTTTCATTCACAAAATCTTAGATGATGTACTCACTTTTCGAGGCACTCAGTAGCCAACCACTCATCTTGGATGAGTAGAAGAAGCTTGTTATCTCAGCCTTAGGTAAGAAGTTCAATTAATCACCTCTCTCTATAAATTAATAACATTTATGGGTTAGAGCATTATTACTTAGGTATAGCAAGACTCAACAAGCTCATGATGAGAAGGAGACAATACCCTTCTCCTCTTCTGTTTCATCCTTTCAAGGAGTACTCAGCCTTGATAGAATGGCAAACACTGATGATTCAACAAGGACATCTTGAGTAGGCTCAATGAGATCGCCCACTAGAGATGCCTTAATGGAAACAATAGATGGTTTAATTACAACAATGTTCACCTTTAAAGGATGTCTGGTCACTAGATATTTTTTCACTACCACTCTCTTCTTCTTATTTGTATGGATGTTAAGCCACAACTTAGCACCATCGACAACATTTTTGGGTCTCTTGGATGTCTCTCTCTCTATAAAAATAAAAAATAAAAAAACTTAGTAAGGACTAGATAAAAGAAAGTGAGGCATAAAGGTATTGCTAACAGCCTTATTTATAGGTGCGAGATGGTGAAATAGCTAGACCAATAATCAAATCAATAGGTGATGTGACACGGTTCTCCAAAGATTCTCATCATAATGGTCAAAAGAATTAAATTATTGGCATATATCATAGTTGACTTGACCCCAAACTTATCTTTAATTCTCCTATTCTTTTTTGCAAGTCCCCTTTACAAAGAAACAAAATAATTTCGGAGCTAATTGTTTATCTAAAGTATATTCTAGTGTAGAAGACACTCACCCAAAAGAAACTAGGAATGTAACAAACTCATTCTTAGAGAATTAGCACAAACTCCTAGTACAACACAAGAGACAACTCCTCCATGACAACTCATTGACTTGACCAGTGAAACTTGGTAATCGCCCATTGAACTTACACCTAAAGGCTAATCTTATGGCCCAGAAGAAAGATCATGTCACTCACCTAAGTAGTTAACCCTTGCAAATTCAAATGCACTCCAAAGAGAAATGAAGGTGAATCACTTCAGGATTACTTACTAGGATCCACTCAATCGGTCTGAGTCCATGACATTGCACTCGGCCCCATTCATCATACATGAAGGAGTCGCTTATGATGAGTCCTTCAACAGCCACATAACAGATATAAGATATCACATTTCTGCATATGATTTCTTGTAGAGTCTGTATTTGTTATTATTTATTCATTAAGTATTATGTAGCATTATATGTAGCCATTTGACCTTTTAAATATGAGGTCAAATGGCATCTTTAGGACTTTTTTCTCTTCCTCATATCTCTCTAGGAATCTATTAGTTAATATACTAGATTCTAGATTGTGTTAATGGACATTCTCTTACTAATTATTATAGTGATTTATTAAACATAGTTGTGAATTAGTTTACAATTATAGCTAATGTGTGTCTTTCATCCACACCTCTCTTTTAACCCTCACTTAGACTCACCAATAAGGTCTAACACTCCATGGATAGATTTGGATCCAACAAATATAATTATTTTTTCCATTGTATTATTCAACTGAGAAGTTTTAGGAGTATAAAAAGTAAGTCTAATTTTATTTTTATCACAATACTCTTCAAATAACTTATTTTCAAATTCTTCATAATGATCTTTTTGAATTTTATCAACCAAATAATCTTATTCTCTTAGAATATAATTTGCAAGTTTTTTAAAATCCTCAAAAGCATCATCTTTATTTTATAAGAATAAAACCCAAGTATATTTAAAAGAAAATATTTTGCAATCACAAATTTATATTTCTTGTCACTTAATTTAGTGATATTGATAGAACCAAATAAATTCACTTGCAATAATTCTAAAGGTCTAGAAGCTAAAATGTATTCTCACTTTAAAAAGAATGTATAAAGTGCTCACCATAACACATAAGAACGAAGTTTAGGTAATCTAACAACTAAATAAAGTTTTATAATTTTTGAAGTGTTTGCATATTAATAAGATGAAGTATTCCATGCCATAATATAAAGTATTACATGTTTTCAGATGTAATACATTCACCAAATAATTTTTCAATTTTAATTTTATTCACTTTTATAGTGGTGTATGATATTGATGTATAAGCATGAGTTTTATCCTCTTGAAAATATACTAATTCTATTATTCCAATAATCAAAAAGGACATTATCTAACAAAGGTGACTAATGAGTAGATTATCCTTCACGAAGTGAGCCCTTCATAAAATATTATGACATTGCATACATGGATCTACTCTATAATGTTAAGCTTAAAGAAAGTGCTTAGTCTCTAATACCAATTGGGGAGTGACTATGACATCCAAGAGGGGAGAAAATTGAGTGATTTTTAAAATTATCCCAAAATAAAAATATTAATTTTAAAGTTGGTGAATAATAATTTTAGGTTAAACTATTAATTATAAAATATATTAAAACAAATAAAATAAGTGCAAGAAAGGAAAGAGTCAATAGGCACACAACATTTTATGTGATTCAGTCAAACCTTAAAATGACATTTATAAATAATTAGCCACCTCAGTTAGGATTCCACTAACTTAAAACTCTAGGTTATAATATTGTACTCTCCTACAATATGGTGAGTACAAATCCAAACCAAAAATATAATATAAAAAATAAATCAACTTCTAATTTTAATAATAAATAATAAAAACTTTTGCGACTCTCACACCCAAATGATAATCTTAATGACTTTTCTAATGATCACCTTGCAAGATTTTCAACTTATAACAAAATGAAAAATAAGAAGCTCACAAATTATTGTATAAAATATAAATTAAATTATCCAATATTATGCTTCTAAAAAATATAGCTTTATATAATTATGAAATCAAGATGTTAGTGATTTTATGATATTTATGTTACTGTTTGCAATACCAAAATTTTAATTTTAGCAAATAAATTAATTAAATTAAAGATAAACACAAAGTTTAAAATCAAATATAATGATTTGAAAAGTAACTTTAGCAAATAATACTTTATTTCATCAACTTGAAACTATGATTTTACCATGTATTAAAAAAAAGAAAATTTTAGTCAATTTAAGAATTAATTATAACAACTTTATATTTTAATTTTAAGAAATATAAAATGTAAAATATATTGAATCACAATGATAAAATAAACTATAATAATTAGAAAAATAATTTCATTAAATAATATTTTATTTAATCTATTTTGAAAGTATAATATCAATAAATTAAATATAATTCTAGCACATAATAATTTACTTATCAAAGTGAAAATATTTCAAATGATTTTTAAGATTATGCAACATGAACTTAATATTTTAAGAAAATGATCTCAACAGGAAACTTTAATTAAAACTTATTAATAAAGTCATACAACTAGTTAAAAATAATTAAATAAAATTTTTAAAATGAATAGTTTAATTTAAATAAATATCTAAATTAATTTTTAACATAAACTAATTTAGATTGTAAGAAAATTTGAATTTAACTATAGCAAAGGTTCCGAAGAGATTTTGATATAATATTCAAATAAAATTCTCAAAAGCATAAATAGATTTTGCAAAAAATAATTAAATTTATTGTGTGTGAATTAAATAAAATTTTGTAATCTAAATTCAAACTAAGATTCAAATACAAAATTATGCAATTCTAAATCAAATCAGGTAAATGATCAAATCAAAAGTTTCTAAATGAAATTAAAAAGAAAATTAAATAAAACTTGAAACACAAATAATCTTGATTTTAACAATGATTTTTTATATAAAAGGATGAATGGATTTTAATCAATGTTTAAAATTATATTTTTGATTACTGAGATATTTTTCATTTTTGATATGAGGCGTAAGCCTCACAATAAAAAAATTGCATAAATTATAAAAATTATATAAAATAAATGCAATCATATAAAAGTCAAACTTTAATATCCTAATAAGATTATATGAAATCATCAAGCATATAATGTCAGAAAAATAAAAATTACATAGAATTACTCAAAATAACATAATTTGTAATAATATTTTATCCATGTCATCTAAAACTAAGACCATATTTAAGCAATAAATTAAATATATGTGAATTTGAAAATTATAATGAATCGCCTATCTCATCCTTGGTAGTATTAATGTTCTCTTAATCTACCTCCTCATCATCAACATTTATCATCTTTCTTTTCTCTACTGATAAATAAATAATAATTATTATTATTATATTTTGAAATTAAAAAAAAAATATTAAAAGCTATAGTTGCAACTTTTGAATATCATTTCTAGTTTTTTTTTTTTTTTTGTTGATATGTATTAGGCCTACTAGTAGTGGCCTTCTCTTTTTTAACATAAAAATAATCAATATTGAGATCTTGCAAATCAATTGGACTATTTTTATAGGCATCATTAACTAGCCATTCATCATCTAATGGCATGTCATTATAAACTAAATGGTACTCATTGGTGTCTAAAAGCCTTTTCTTCAAATATTTTTTCCTTTAACTTCTTGTTATACATAATGTATACCAAGGAGTTCATCCTCAATGTTGCCAATTTATTTCTTCTTTTAGTATGCACTTGATTGTACGTACTCCAATTTCGTTCACACCCAGATGATTTAGCCTAAGTACTCTTACATCGAATCGCCATAGATCTCGAGTAGCATCATCAAATTGAATTCATTATTTAACCATTATTCAAAAGACAAAAAATTAGGATTTAGGCAAACACATCTCCTCGCCTTCCTTGCATACTCAGGAAAAACATGATGAGTTACTCTCGCTCCACTCACATTCATCATGTACTTATATTTGTGCACCTCAACTAGACTATGGTGGCAATAACTATGAAGAATCTTTGGCACTATGCTCACTACCAAAATATGAGTTGGATAGTCCTACCCTTCGGCCGGTAGATTACCCCTTTGGGCCGGTAAATCTGAGATAAGTCAAGGCCAACATAGCCTTCTCAGTGCGATACATCGCACATTCCATTAAATTAAAATGAAATTAATCCTGACTACTCTTGAGCTGACATAAGTCCCCAGTGACATTCACTCAGTAGTCTCCTTAGGTCGGATTTGATTTGTTGCGCCAATAATAGGTAGAGGCATGCCCCAAGGATAGTAATTTTAAATAGTAATTTTAATGAACATTATGATATGAGACATATCAAAATATTAAGTAGATATCTTAAATATATTTCTAAACAAGCTCAATTAAAGATCTAAACAATATTCAATCAATAATGCAAAAATAATAATAATAATTCAGCATGATCCTTAGCATAAAGTAGGATTTAACAAGAAAAAAATTACTTTAAGGGCTTTTGAATTCAATTTTAATGGTCTTACACAACGAGAATGAGGATGATACTTATATATAAAAGCACATCAACTCCATGATCCACTACCCAAGCTTTTCTTGAAGATTAATAATTTAATAAATATGTAAACATAAATAATGATAAAGTGCTAATATTTATAAGAATTTTCACAATGACTTAGAATTATCTGTAAGATAATGATAAAGCATTATTTTTGAAAAAAAAATTCATGCAATAAAATTAAGTAAATATTTTAAAAAAATTAAAAATAATTTCAGATAAAATAAAATTACAAAAAAAAAATTAATATTTTTAAGTTTATTTTTTTAATTATATAAAATATAACATATAAGCTTCTATGATTAATCGAATTTATGATAATACGATCTTATTTTATTTAGTTAAAAATGATTGTAATTGATGATCTTCGAGACTCAAAATAGATATTAATATATTCGAAAGGCAAAAAAATTTGGGTAAAGATCCGCCGAAGCGGGAAGCCTTAACCGCATATGCTCGGTAACAGAAAAGCCCGAAAGCTGTTCCCGTCCCTATCTGGGGAGATGCCAACCGTCTCTCCTTTCAACGAACACGCTGTAACAGTTCAGTACTTCCCTCATTAAGTCTATACTCACAAGAAACAATTCGGTGTGGGACTAAAGCTGAAACGTCCAATAATTCTTTCTGGCATATTCATTAAAATATACTCATAGAACTTACTTAATCTGCTCAACTAATCAAGAACTCTATAATTCAGTCAAAATAGTTATGATATTTTTCTTGAGAACTATTGAAAATTTAATCTTAAAATCAACCAACACCTTCTCAATATTCAATTTGAAGTTGGCAAAACTTTAAATTTTAAATTAAAGATAATGACAACATAAATTAAAGCCAAAAACAACTTAAATCCTAATTGAATGTCCTATCAATCAAGAAAGAATTAGACTAATTTAAGCAGGAAACCAAAGATCCTAAATTAAGAGTCAAATTCAAAATATTTGATATTTTGGTTTAGTGAAATGTGATAGAACAAAAGTTAGAATCCTCTAGATGTAATTGATCTCGTCATAATTTTCAAAAGATCTAAACATAGGCTATTTTTTCATGATGCTTGGCCTTGATATTATTAAAATACTCTTCAGATTCATGGAACTCATTTATAATAATAACTTTTTTAGGTTGACAAGACAACTTAACCTTATTCTCTTTTAAGTTTTACCAACTTTTCTTCCAACTCTACAACCTTATTCTACAACAACAACAACAACAAGCCTTAATCCCACTAGGTGGGGTCGGCTACATGAATCCTTCATCTCCATTGTGTCCTATTATGTGTCAAATTCTCATTTAATTCAAGTATACTAAGATCATTTTTTATACATCTTAACCAAGTCTTTTTAGGTCTACCTCTACCTTTCTTAACATAAGGCAAATCTAATGCATGTACTCTCCTAATCGGGTCATCGGACGGCCGACGCTTTATGTGGCCAAACTATCTAAGGCGACTCTCCCTAATCTTATCTACCACTGGAGCTACTCCAACTTTTTCCCGAACATACTCATTTTGCATTCTATCTCTAAGAGTAAAGCCACTCATCCACCTGAGCATCCTCATCTCTGTAACACTTAACTTAGTCTTATGCTTCTCTTTTATTATCCAACATTCTGCACCATAAGTCATTGCAGGTCTTACCACCATCTTATAAAATTTTTCCTTAAGTTTAAGTGGAACTTTTCTATCACATAATAGGCGGATGCATTCCTCCACTTCAACCATCCAACTTGAATTCTACTAATAACATCTCCATCTATTTCACTTATCATTTTGAACAATAGAGCCTAAATCGCCACTCTTATTAATGACTTGATCACCTAAAGTCACAACACTATCACTAAAACTTCTACAACTAAAATTACACTCCATATATTCAGTTTTAGATCTACTTAAACGAAAACCTTTAGACTCTAAAGTTGACCTCCATAATTCAAGTTTCTAGTAGTGAAGAAAAGTTATGTTTTATTAAAAAAATCTCAAGCAAATAAATAAGATTCGATGCTTTTAACTTTGCTCATAAACTTGATAAGTTTTTTAAAATTATTAATCACTAAACCATCACAACATTCTCATAATTATGCTATAGATTTTTTGAGTTAGCACCTACTTTTTAGCATATATATAATTTTCTCATCTTCGCGAGCCTTCTTCATAATGATTTTACTTTAATAGAAGCTTTCAACTTCTTTTTTTCTTCCTAAACATCATTCAACTTGATCATTAGAAATAAAGAAGTATGTCTAATTTACACTAACCTCCATATGTCACTAGGACATTTACAAATATAAATATAAATATAAAGTAAGGCAATTAGTTTGAGACTATAAGTAATTGAATCTAACTTATATTTTGGGTATAAGAATCTCTCTATTAGCTTCCACAGTTTTGAAATTGATGTTGAATTCTCTCTGTAGATGTACAAAGGATTTGAAATTTGGCATTCTCATTTTCATTTTGCTTAAATACCAATCTCTCCATAGCATCACCTTTTAAAGTCAATGGACTTTGCTTCTATAATTGTATTAGCTTATCATACAAAAATTAGCTCGAAAGGTCATATTTACTTAATCTTGCATTCTCTCTTCATGAAATCGGTAAGACATCAATAACTTATTCTTCAAAATGATAGTCAACCTAATATCTATTTGTCATCTAAAGCTTGATTTTACAAATAAATACTTCTTCTTCAAATCTTACACTTTATTATTCAAATCAATTAATGAAACAAATCATACGTAGTAAAGAATTTGATATCACCTTTATAAGGACCAAGCCATAAAATTTTAGGATCTTTCCCATCTCTAGGAAGAAAGGAAGAAATAAGACAAATTGAAGTAATCTTTGGAGATGTATAGCTTATCCCCAAGTGAGAATGTGAATTATGAATCCATCCTTAACTCTGTATAATGGAGCTTCACTTTGTATTAAGCTATCTAGGATACAAACTTCCAATTTGCCTTAACAAAGTTTGTCAAGTTATTGAGAAGAGCCTTAATCATACAAGTAGAAAGGATGAATAAAAAAAATTTTTGAAGAACAAATGAATGAGAAAGAAAACTTTTTAGAAGAATATTACTAGTTGTTAGAGATTTGAAATGGCACGAAAATATATCACTACTTAAGCAATGCAACATAGATTAATTTAATCAAATTGTTGATGTTCTAAAAATTCATCTCAAATAGATCAATTAATATTTTTGATAAAGGGTCAAATTAATGTTCACAAAGCCTTAAGCGCCAATGAGAAGTTAAGTTCCAATTTCCAAATGTTTATACATATGAGATGTTTTATTTATTGCCCATAGATGCTCCATGAGATGATTCCTCATAGATTTGCATAAGAAAGGAGCTTGTGCAGATTAATTCCACATGGCACAATGACATTACATATCTATTGGGTTATGGTAACTAAACGTAACTCAATAATAAGCATTACGCCTTATGTGAAAATCAAGTGGAGCATACATTGATCAGAAAGGATTCATCTCCTAATACACAAAGTTTTAACTTTCAACATGTCACGCAATGGTAAAACCTTAAATGAGTCAACAAGAAATTTCGTTTCCCCTCAGAACATACTTTATATCAATCCACAACACCAAGTAATGATTTTTTTTTAAAATCAGAGTTAATATAATGATAAATTTGTTGGATGGGATCATAGAATGCTTTCATCAAAAAATGGATGATATATAGAGATAACTATTGACATCATTTTCTAATAAGGTTAACATTATTTCTAAAGTTAGTAATTAGGACACATAATCCTATATTAGGAATCTTCTAATTAGACACTTAAGACACTTCACTTAGTGACCTAGTGCACCGTTCAAAGGTCTAACCCAACCTAATAGGATTGGATAGACCTAGACTAAATCCAAAACTAAATCTAAAATAATTGAAATCTAAATATATTTGAACTCGAATCAAGATGAATATCATAATAACCTAATTATCCTATTTAACCCTAAAGTCACTTAAACTTAAATAAATTCAAACTAAATCAAAACAAACTCAAATCAAAATCAAACAAAATCATGAAATCAAATGAAAAGCATGAAATCAAATCCAAATCAAAGTCAAATCAAGTCAACCTTTTTTTGGCATAGGTTTGACTTATGTGGGCCCCATCAAGTCAAAGGTCAACCCACCAAAATTTGACCAAATAAAATCATTTCAAATAGTCCAAATGATAAAATAAACATGTTTAATCATGAATTTAAGGAAATATAAATTCATTAAGGATTTAATTAGGCTAATTAGATCATTTGATCTAATTATGCTTTAATGAGCCTTTTCGAATTCAAATTAAAATCAAATTGAAATCAACTCAAATTGATTGTTAAAAATCATTTGAAAATGATTATTAAATATAAATCAATCAATTATTGGACTTAAATTGGTTAATATGGTCATTTAACCTAATCAACCCAATCTTAACCCATTAAGACCAAGTTAGGCTAAAATGGGTTTTAAACCTTAAATAAGTGAAATTAATTAATTCAATGCTTCCCAAATGCTTGCATTAACATAATTGAAAGATAAATACATTGTAATTTAGCCAAGAAATTCATTTGACTCAATTCAATTCAACGAAATTCACTTAAGCCATAATGAGTTAAATATGGAATAAGCAAATGATCATTTTCAAATTCCATAAAACCCATTGATTAAAAACATCATAAATGATTAAATTGATATAATTGAAGTATCAATATAGTGCTAATCTACCAAATAGAGCAAGCTAGATGAAGCCATAAAAAAGTTCCTAAATGGCATAATTTCAAAAGATTTGAACCCAAGCTTCAATTAATTATCTTAGAATACATTAAAACCTATCCAAAGATGAGTTTAGGATAATTGGTAGCCAAGAATAATCAAATCAATGAAGTCACCAAGTCAATCCAAGGAAGGAATATGTCATGGCAAGAGAGGAATATATTAGGATAAATTTTCTTCCCCAATCCACTCCTTTTTGCTCCTCCACATTAGCTCCCTTGGATATGTGTTAAGCAACCAACCACCCTTAGAGCTAGCCTCCAAGGGTGGCAATCACCTTGGCCGACCAATAAAAGATGGAAGCTTGGATAAAGCTTTCGGTCACACATGAAAAGCCAAGAGAGACCTATTCTCAAACCCAATTAAGCATCCCATCACCTATTCTCAGACCCAATCACTCAAATTGGCAAAGAACTCCATTTTAAAGACAAGAAACTTAATTAATTATAAACTTATGGTTTAATAAAATAATTAAGAATACAAAATTCAATTAAACTTCAAAGTTAATAATTAATTAAATCATGATAAATCCACTAATAAGTTGAAATGTAAGATTCTTTAACCTCTGAATTTTATAATTTCTTCACATATGAATCCATTAAACCCATTTAAGTTAAGGAGTAATGTAGTTGCAAATGTAAATAAACCTAAAATGATATCCAAGTAATTAATTGAATTAAGAAACATTAACCTAAAATGATAAGTCAAATCAATTACATCTAAATGACATAAAAAGTTAAAAATAACATAGGTAGTTTGTATCCAAGTAGCCAAATCTTTAAACTTCTTAGATCTTGACTCGGAATAAGAATTCCATTAAATTAAATGATAAAAAGAATCTTCCTATATAATTAAACTAACATTTCCTTTAAGCTAATTAAAGATAATTGAATTATTTTATTTAAGTTCATAACTCATGAATGTCAATGAAATAAATGAAAGAAATCATAATTTGAAACAAATTACATTAATCTAAACTAATTAGTAAGCATAGGAATGTTAATAAAATAAATAAATGAAAATAATAAAGAAAATCAAAATAAAACCTAAATAATCAATTAAACATTATACAAATAAAACAAATAAATTATAAACTTAAAGATTGAAGAAATAAATTATTATTTTTAAAGATTTCTAAGTTTGTTTTCAAATGATTGATATTTGGTATTTTCAATTAAGAATGGTTCAAAGTGGAAAGAGTTAATTTTGGAAGTCAAATAAGAAGAAGTAGGAAATGACCTATAATTGGGCTTTAAATTTTGAAATTTAATTTAGATTTTGGGTTGACCTTTTCTTATAAATCTATGGCTTAGATTCTAGCAACACAATATTGTAGAAATACATAGGATTGAAGACTTACTCTAAGAAAGATGCTTCAGAACCTAAGTCTGCAATTTCTTCTGATATATGTTAGATGCTTAACCTAATTTCATTTTAGAAATTATCAGTCATTTCTCTCACTTGAGGGAACTAACTTATCCTTGACTCTTCTGGACTTACAAACCGCCTTGTCCAAGCATTCATCATAGGAAAGCACAAGACATAAAGAAACCTAGAAAGTAGGTTAATTCTATTACGCATCCAAAATAAATCAAATCAATTTAATTTAAGAAAAAAACTAATGAGGTCAAATTCCATTGTACACCCCGGAAGAAAGAGCAAACGACCAGCTGAGCTATGCCCATATACAGCCTGGCTAGAACTACAAGTTTAGATTTATGATTCTTCTTTCCAAGATCATCTTCTTCTTCAGGGACATCCATTAAGCTTCATAGGGGACCATTGCACCTATCTTATAGTGAGGTCAGCTCCTGCTAATCTTGGATCCCATAAATCCAAATCTAATTCTAAACTCAAATTTATATTTTTGAATTCAAAAATAATTCCTAAGCCCTGCAAAATAAATGTCAGCAAAATACAAATAGCACACAACAATTATATTTTACAAACATACGGGCTTAGCATTAGTTGCTTGTCAAGCCCACCTGTTATATAGGTTATGCTTAAGGACTTAAACACACCTGCAAGAAAATAATATTTTAATTTATTTATGATAGCAGTCTTTTCTAGCATAGCCCCCTGTAGATGATAATTTTAGTTCTAAAAAGAATGTCATATCATTTAATCTAATGAGCAAACAATCATAGACATATAGTCTAAAATAGTACACCACAAAGACATATGAAGCACATCACATCACAACATAGAGAATCATAAATAGAAATCACAGAATAGCCTAACCTAAGTTTAGGGTATGTGACCTAATGATCTACTATGTATGAAGGAAACAAGCTTATGTAGCAAGACTTTGCTAGGCCTTTTTAGTTCAAGTTTCAATTTAGATTTTTGAGTTTGTTTAAATTAATGATTTATTTTCAATTTCGCTTTTATTTTGTTAAAGTGAAGATTTTAGGTTTTCAAGAATGAAGAGTATAATATATTCCACTTTTATGTGGAACCTATTCTATTCAACATCTTAACCCCTAATGAAATGAAACCTTCATCCTAAGATCTTGTCTAACTAAGATCCTTAAGTATCTTAATTACTCTTTTTGGTTTCATTTAGATGACTTGGGTTTCAATTCAATTTTTGATTTTGGATTAATATTTCATTTATTGCCTTTGGAATTTGATTCTTCATTTATTCTTTTGATTTGATTTGACTTTAATTATTGATTTAATTTATTCTTTTAATTTGATTTGGTTTGAATTATTTCATTTGATTTGGTTTGAATTAGTTTTAACACTTGTTCTAGCTTAGGTTTATTTAGGTTTGTTGAATTATGTTCATTTCATTTGGTTTGATTTATATTAATCTAAGGCACTTAGGTTAATGTTAGAATTCATTCTTAGGTTACCTTTATTATAGATTTAAGTTTCATTAAGTTGTTTGATTATGAGTTTATTAACTTAAGGTTTAATTATACTTAATATGTCTTACAAATTTCATTAATCCTTAACTATGAAAATGATTAAATGTCTTTGATTTGGGATGTTGGAGAACTATCCTAAGTGTTTTTAATGTTGATATATATTATTTAAAGTTGCTTTATGAAATTTTGTGATTTTGTGAAATTTTTATTTTATTATTTGGTTTATATTGACATAGAGATTTGGAAATTCAACAATTTTCAATCCAAAAGTCAATTGGGTATAAAATGTTTATGGAAAATGGGGTTTCAAGCCAATTTCATATTTCTAAAGTTTCATCATGATTAGATTTATAATTAGGGTGTAATTAAAGTTTTAATTATTTTATTAAAACCCAAATTAAACCTAATTTAATGAGGATTAATTGGAGGTTTTATTTCTTCTTGATTTCTCTCTGAAAGATTTTTCCAAAGAGGGTTAATTTATAATTTTTGAAAATTTTATTGATTTATTATGATTTAATTAAATTCTAATTAATTATTTGAATTATTTAATTAAAATAATTACCTAATTAAGATATTTTATGATTTATTAAGTTCTAATGAGTGTTATTAGTGTATTTAAGTTAATTAGGGTTTATTAAATTGATTTGAAGTTATTCAATTCATTTTCATGATTTATTTTAGTTTATTTTAATTTATTTAATTAAAATTGAGGGTATTAGATTTGAAATTTCATATTTCTTAAATTACTTGGAGATAATTCATGAAAATTTTTACCAAGGGGTGATTTAACCATAATTTCAATTCTCCAAAATTTCATTTGAATTAAATTAATGGTTTGTGAGTAAGTAAGATTTAATTGACTTCATTCAAAGTCAAATTTAGGTCAAAATATCCAAAATTAATTAGAGATTTTAATTTTAATAGATTCCTCTCATCTAGAGGAATCCATAAAGCCCAAGTTTGTATTTTTTTTATTTATATTTTAATTTCTATGAATTTTTTATTTTTTTGATATTTTTAATGATATTTTAATTAATTTAAAAAGAGGATTTACCGTTTAGAATGGCATGCTGACGTGGCGGCCAACGTGGCACCTTCACCATGTGGTGTGGCAGCATTGGACCATGTAGATCCCGCATGGCAATCGCATCAAAAGCGGTGCCATGTGAGACGAATGTTGATCATCCGATTGAAGATCGGACAATCCCAATTTAGTATGCGATCTCCTTAAGGGAATTAATTGAATCATCTGGCTAGATCTCACATATTCATTCCAAATAAAAGGAACGGATGACGAAGATCAAATCCTGAGCATCTCCGGCAAGAGACGGACACCATCCATCATTTTTGATGAATTTTTGGCGATCGCCAGGGAATTTCGACGTGAATTCAATTGCAAAATGATTAGTGATTGATTTAGAACCAATCCATATGGTTTGATCCTCATTGGGATCAAATTTCTTTCATAAAGAACCAAAACTGAATGCTAGGGAGGTCGGTGGTGGAACGTACCTCGATTCTAGCGATCACCGGTGGTGGGATCGACTCCAATAGCTTCGCCTCGATGTGATGATGCCATGGATGCGATTTAGTGGATTGCCTCCCCGTCAAATGCCTTGGAGACCAACTCATGGCCATTTTTCATCGTGTTCAATCATTTTTCAGCTCGCCGGTGGCGAGGGATCGGGGTGGCGATTCGTTTGAGGTCGCCACAACCTCTAGAACATGTTGGACGTTCAATAAGAGGTGGGAGGCTCTTCTTTGCTTTTCACCATTAGAGGAGCTCAGTGGCTGACCGATTTGCCCATTTTTCCACATGCTGGCAGCGAGGGGATGAGGGATCAATCCATTTCTTTATCTCCTCCTTTGGTGAGTGATTTGAGATGAAAAGAGGGAGGAAAGAAGCTCTCCCTCCCCTTTTTCCATACATGGCCGAGAACCATGTTTTGGGCCTTCTAGGTGATCGGATTCCAACCACTGATGGTGGCAAGGTTGGCCAAGGGGTGGATTCAATCCCCTTTGGCCTTGTGAGCAAGTTTGAATAGGAGTTTGGAAGGGAGGAAGGCATTTTCCCCCTTTTCCTCCCTTGGTCGAACCTTGGATCCTCGTTGGCTCCCTCTTCTTCTTTTCTTACTTCTCTTGGAAGAAGTCCTTCTTTTTGGTGGCCTTCAATTGATTGGAATGAATCCAATCCTCTTGAAACTAAGAGATGGAATGAAGTACGGAAGAAGGGAAAAATGAGACTTGCATTCTTTTCAAGGATTTTTAAGTCCTCCCTTCTCATGATTCCACCTCTTTAATTTTTTCTTTGTTTTTATGATTCATGCCATCACCACCAAAATCCTTATACTAATGTGTGGCCGCCTAATATGAGTTTGAGATCAAGTCTAAATTCATTTGGATTGGATTGGAAATTTGCTTCCAATCCAAATATTTGGATTCAAAGTGTTTAATTTTAATTTAATTCTTTTAATTTTAAGTTTAATCATCTTTAATTGATGATTAATTAAATTTTGATTCAATTTCATTTAGAATTGAATTAATTTTGGATTTTATTTTATTTCAACCCATTTAAACCTAAATGGGTTAAGTTTGACTCCAATTAGATTCAAATGACCAATTTGACTCAATTGGATTTAGTTTGGACTCCAATCATGCTTGATCACATTTGTGAAATGATTTGGAATGGTTGATTTCATTTAATTTCAAGTGGATTTCAATTTGAACTCATTTGATCTAATGTGGGCCTATTAGGTTAAGCTTGGGTTTCATTTGGGTCAAATGACTAATTTGACCAAATTAGACCCAATGATGGGTTGGATTGTGTTTGATTATCATTTCCAGTGATTTTGAGCAATCAAATTGAATTGATTTCAACTTGATTTGAATTTTAACCCAATAGGACCCATTTAAGTTCATTTAGGCTAAGTGATATAATTAACCTAATTAAGGCCTAAATATTCTTAAGATTCATGATCAAACATGTTTACTTTATCATTTAGAATATTTAGAATGATTTAATTTGGTCAAATTTTGGTGGGTTGACCTTTGACATCATGGGACCCACCTAAGGCAAACCTATGTCAAATGAGTTGACTAAACTTGACTTTTGTTCAGTTTCAGATTCATTCATTTGTTTTAATTTTATTTCAATTTGATCTATTTTGATTTGATTTGATCTAATACAATTTCAAAATTTGGGTTGAGTCCACCTAAAACCCATTAGGTTAGATCAAACCCAAGGAAGGTATACTAAGTCACTTAGTATAGTGTCCTGAGCACTTAATTAGAAAGTTCCTAATCTAAGATTAGGTGTCGTAATTATAATTTTAAAAATGATATCAATCTCATCCAGAAATGAGGTCAACAATATTCTTTTTGGAATTAATATTGTCTTCTGCAGGGGGTTATCCTAAAAGGGACCGCTATAATAAATTATAAATAAATGTTATTTTCTTGCATGTATGCTTAAGTCCATATGTATAGCCCAATAAGATAGGTGGGCTTGGTAAGCAACTAATGCTAAGTACATATATTTGCAAATATAACTGTCGATATGTAATTTGTATTTCCTGACATTTGTTTCGTAGGGCTTAGGAATTTCTTTTTGAATTTTAAATGTAATTTGAGTCCAGAATTAGATTAAGATTTATGATGTCTATGAATAGCAAGAGCTAACCTTACTAGCTAGTGGCCTTCTGTGAAGCCCAAAGGAGGCCCCTGAAGAAAGAGACGATCCTGGAAGAAGACCCATAAATCTAGGGTTCTAGGTCATGTATAGGGAATGAGCTACTATTTTTTCTTTCTTCCGACAGGGCCACACATAGGCAATTTATTTTATTTAAATTTGGCATGGTTTACATTAAGTCTATAATAGAATTAACCTGCTTTTCTAGGTTCCTTTCTATGCTATGTTTTCTGTGATAAATGTCGGGATGCTAAGCTCTTAGAAAAACTAAATTTTCTACACAACTTAAACATAAATAAAAAAATTTGAAACTTCTGACATAAATAAAAGCCAAAGAAATAACTTAAAATCAACTAGAAATAACTAGCTTTTGCCAACCATGCCAACATATTGCTTTAAATTTTTGAATTGAGTGCTTCACCCATTGCATAGAATGAACATCTAACTTTTGAAGATGACCACCTTCTTGGAGAAATCTACATTCTCTTTTTGAATTGGCCCATGACTACTTCTACTTGCATCTCATTGTAAGCATAAATTGCATACCCCAAAAGGCCTTGAATGAATTATGAGTCAAGATATAAAAGCTAAAATTCATGTCATACCCAACATGATCTTAGAACTTAGGGAATAAGTCTAAATTCTTAGATTCCTTTCAAAAAAAATATAACCGCCTAACCATCTTGTATTCATGAGACTTGACATCATTGATTTAAAATTCGCTTAAGTGATGTTAACTGACAACCCTTTTAGGCGGGTTATAAATTCAAAAAAGTCAAGAATATATTTCTTTTCTCTAATGAGAGAAAGAGCTAATAGTTCCTAAAAGTTAAATTAGATCAAACCTCAACTTGTGTTAGAAATAATTATAAACTTAGGGTTTTAAGCAATCTTACTGGAGTGAGCTTTCAACCCTAAATATTTCTACAATCTTATACTGCTAAAATATAGGCCCTAGATCTCTAATAAAATTTTAACACAAAATTTAATATAAATTCCAAATTTTAAAGCCCAACAGTAGGATAATTAAAATATTTAGCAAATATCTCAAAATTTATGAACATTTTTTACTTTATCCCAATTGGCATCTAAAAAAATTCCTTCCGCTTTGTAATATTCCCTTATAAAATTCTAAATTATGAATTTTCTTTAGAACCAACTTAGAAATATATAAAAATAAATGCCTATTTCTTCAATCAATAGTATTCTTAAGAAGATATTCTTATTTTTAAGATGTAATTAACTATAAAAATTTACCCTTATAAAAAACTATAATCTCAGCATAAAATAAACTTTATTCTACTTTTCTGTATAATTAAAATGAAAAATTTCTAGAATATTAATAAGACCTATTAGCTTTAAGAGTCTTTATTTAAATTATAAAATCCATTATAAGATAAAATATTTCTCTCTCAAGATAATATGTTTATTCCTTAACAATAAATTTGATTACCTAAATAAAAAATTCTTAAACTCTATGTAATATCACAAAATTTTCTCCCAATAACCAGGTGTATTATCCAATAGCAATATGCTATTAAGTAATTATCAGCAAAAAAAAACCCCTGTAACTTGATGTTAGCGCTCATGCTTGCCGGCGTTCCTCAATCAAAGGTGATGGATGAAGAGTAAGTTAAGGGAAAAATAAATGCATTAGTAGAATAAAGAAAACTTAATATTGTCTAGAAAACACTAAAGAATACCTTAGATTTTAAAAGCAATGTACAGAAAGAATGAATGTAGATATATTTAAATCCCTTTGATGAATTCCACCTACATAACATCTAAATTGCATGTAGGATATTTATTACACAAAGAAATGACTTCATTCAGACAAAGTGTTGAAGCAAATAATTTCATTCCAATTGACATACCTAATCTCTAAATAAAATATTTTATTTTCAGTTGCAATACCCTATTTCAACAATTGTTCTTAAAGACAGACTCAGGCCACAAATGCAAGAAAAATTAGGAATTAATTTGATTAAAAAATAATCACCTTAGCAATTAATGATATCATTAGTCCCATATAGGCACAAGAAAATAAATGAAAGCAATTGTCAGATTGAATTCAGCAAATGACAGACAAAAAAATATTATCAGAACCCCAGTACCAAATAATTTCAGCTCATACAATCCTTCAAGTCCTCAGCTGAAAGAATTGATTACACAACTTGGTAAGTGTCAGTGACAAGCTGTATCCGCTGGGCATACTTAGGTGGGGGACCACCTTTCAAAGGAATGACATTCACAACCTGCAAAAATATGCTTCCTTTCATATCAGATTTCAAACTACGAGGTTCTAAGGAATATCAACACATAATATAGAATGCAAGTGATGCATGCTAGAGTAACAGGCGCTACAGACACAAGACAACAAATGCCTGTTTTCTACTTGATAACTATAGGCTATAGCATACTGGTAGAAGCATTGAGAAATGTCATTCAAGAGAAATGAGAATATTTGCTATTGACATGATATTAAATATTTTAGCCAGAATATATAGGTTATTATGAAGGACACTATTAAGCTCATTAGTGTAGGCATAGTTTAAACAAGGATTAAATTTTTTTTCTTCCATTTAAAACTAAGAAATATACGAGGACAATGTTAGAAGAACTATGGCATCCTTCATATTTTAAATCCTTCAATTACTAACGGCATTGGCAGAAAAAAAAATACAGAATTCCAGTTAGGTTGCAAACCTTTGCATCACTGAATGTCTTTGTTGCAGTAAATCTGATGGTAATAGGAAAGAATGCAGAAGGATCAGCAGGAGGCACAACGAATTCCATTGATCCACTGTTTAATTATAAGCATTAAAAGAAATATTAGAATAATTGAGATAAAAGTTGAGAAGTAGAAGCTTTTGCTGTCATTGATTACATAAGTCTTACTCACCTGCGGTTTGTATTCTCAATGAGAAGAATTGACCACTCCAATGTGGATGATGTAGCATCATACCTGGAATTATTTCAGGTGTAAACATATACACTGATATTCCAAGAAAATGAGATAAATTTTAGACCGATGCTGATAGAATACACAGGATGATTCCATAAATGTCTCGCAACTAGTGACTGGAGCATCAAATTTGAAGTACCATAACAAGGGAAATTCTTTAAATATCAAAAGCCCCAACCATCTACACTTTAATTTAAAAATAATAAAAATGAGAAGAATAAAGCACCTCCATTCTCCATCTATCTGAAGAACATTTGGTGCTTCCCGAGATGCAGGAAGAGGTATAGATATCACTACATTTTGCAAGTCAAACATCTTAGTAGCTTCATACTCAATGTTAACTGAAGTTTCCCTCCTAGAGACAGAAGGCCAGCAATTGACTGAAAAAGAGAGACAGAATCAGTAAGAAATACAACATATTAGTTGGTTCTAAATATGTTTTATGCCAGTACAAAATATACCAGTCAATGGTAGAGAAGAGTCATCCATGCCGTGGATTCTCCACTTCATCAAGCTAACGTCATTTTGGTCAGTAGGGAAAGGTCTATTTGGATCCTTCAAGCCAATTATACGGTTGTTATTGAATAGTTCCTTGTTGATATTAGGATGAGTTTTAAAGCTAAGACCTGGTATTTCATGATTTTCAATCTGCCAAAAAAATGCATCAGTCTTGAAAACATCTAGAAAATCTAAAATATTTTGCTGGGAATTGAAGGACAAAGTCAGAATGACAACAAAAGATGAACATTATGCTTGTAAAAGTGTCTTCAAAACTTCAATCAAATAACAATCAACCAAAAGTAGGCATCTCTCATAAACACAAGTATAAGAAAACTATCTCCATAGCAAGAATTTCTGTTGACCTGCATAAGCAATCAAATCTTCCAGGACATCAGTTTCCTCCATATGACTTCAAAATAACATCAAAATAAAGCTATCACACCAAATTTCAGCTAAACACAGGCATAATTCATAACAGATCAAAAGTTGTACACTTCAAGTCGATATTTTACATCTTGATTATGTGAACATAAACTGCAACTCCACCAAATGGAGATAATGAAAAAAGTATTTTCTTAAGATGATGATACCTTAAATATGGTAGAAATGATCGCAACATAAAAAAAGTTAAAGTAAAATTCTCTTTCTACTGTTCCGTTCTCTATGAGCATATTGCCAATCAACACAAAGTTCAACTATATATTCTGGTATTTTAAAGAAATGCATAAAACGTATTCATGCATGCTGCTAGAGAGAGAGAGAGAGAGATGCAACCTGAAATTGGATTAACCCATCTTCCTGATTGAGAATGTGCAAGGATAGAGTGCCTTGCACATCAAAGTTGTTGACCCCACCATCTCTTTTGATAACAACGTTGAGTTTTTCTTCAATGGTCAATGTGATAGGATCAGTAGGGGGCAGAGATGGTTTAGATTGAGCAACAGTACGGGGGGCATCATCAAGAATCAGCTCCCCTTCAGCTTGTAGTGATTGCATTAGCTGACTTGTACGTTGTGTCTTGCCAAGTTGCATACCAAGTCCCTTAGGAGGAGCATTAGCAGGTGCAGCAGGGCGACCTGGAAATTCATATCAAAGCCACAAAGGAAATCAGAATACATGGAGATGCTAAATAACTATTAGACATAAATCAAGTATACTGAACACGGTATGTATGGTCAGTTAGTTGATAATGTAAGCAGTCTCATTAGAAGATTAAACATCACATCCGTAACGATGCAGATAGTAGGCCTAGATATTGGGGCACTCTTTCCTTGAATGAGAGCTGATCTAGTCAAACATAAAGAAGGATAATAGAAGACCTCCCTAGCATCAACTACTGTAGGCTCCATGTGCGAAGAAGTGACCACAAGCATGATCACAATTAAGGTATGCTTAAATTTCAAAAAACAAGAAAAAAAGAAAAGAAAAAAATTACTGTATGCTCCATCCCAAAGTAAGAGATTACAGTGACGGGCAAAAGGTTAAAACAAACTCCAAAATAATGATCATGGTAACTTCCGACAGTTATAACTGCATCATTCGTGCCAAAGTAATGAGAACTTGACAAAGCCTATCATTTCTGATGAGGGGATAGTTCTGTGAGGGTTTAATAAATAGAAAACTATTAAAGAGCAAATAATTAATTCCCGAGCACAACATCTCTTGAGCAAACTATGAGCAAAGAGCTGTCCAAGTAGGTAACTAGCCTACTCGACACCTTCTAAATGATCTGGCTAACCACCCATTAGTTCTACTCTCTCCTCTTCCCCTTCTCTTCGGTTCATTGAGTTTAAATTCATAGCTCCAATGAGCCATAAGACTCTAACTGATCGGATGAAAAGTGAAATTCCGCCAAAGAGGGTCAGCCTTGTAAGAATAACACCAACTGATATACTTCAGGAGGGACCATATGAACTTAGCGGAGGAATGATTTTGGCTAGATGTTGCAAGCAATGAAGGTACAATGAATTTGGTCAAAGGAATAGCATTCTCACCCTATCAATGAACTCAACTAAGTTCCAATCATAGTGCAGGTACCTCTTTAAATTAAATCCGTCCCCTTGGACTCTCTTTCAAAATCTATACATGGTCAGAACCCGTGACACCCACAATTCTCACTCTAAAGAATCTAAGGAGATCACTTGTTTCCACACAGTGAATAACTAGATGCAAAGCTTCATTTGTCTTCACCTGAAAGAATGAGTAAGAAGTCCCTGCCAAAATTAAAATATCTCAACAAAAGAGCTTTAGAGGCAACACAAATATTGTCAATTGCGCGTTGGATTCAAGACCACTACGATATTTCAGGGATGATATTTTGTGCAAGGTACTTCTGACTAGCCTGAAAGATGCCGCCTCATGCAAACACCATGCTACCTCATGACAGCATCAATTCTTTCAATGAGTTTAGTCAACTTATTTCATAATTTGCAAGCTCCCAGCAAAGCGAGAAGGAGCTTGTACAACTTGCTCCATTTTAGGTTAATAATAAATCTCTTCGTCAGTTTATCTTAAGATATGTTATACCAAAATTCATACTTCACGAGAATTACAAAATACATGGCATAGTTCCATTATGCATTTTATGTTCTAAATAAAAATAATTACAAATTAATTTATAAAGATCTTAAATATGATGCATTGCTTGTCATGCAAAAGCATGTGATGTTTTTACATGTCTGACATCATTCGCCATGTGAGTTATGTATTTTCAAGAGTAAGGATCATAAAAAACAACAAAAAATTATAATTTTTGTAAAAATTCCATTAGATTCATTTTCACAAATTCCATTTTTTTTGAAAAAAACATGTGCATGATTGAAATTGAAATCATATACATCTTACTTTGCATAAACATATAAATTTTTTTTTCCAAAATCAACATACGAGTACTTTCTGGAGTCCCAGTATTCAAAAATCAACTTATGAGCATGTTCACAGATTTCATTATTCTCCTTTTTTTCTCAAAAATTAATCACATGTTATGACCAAATTTGTGAGTACTTTCAGAAAATTGAAATATTTTATCATAATAAAATCTTGAGTTAATTTACAATTTGTTTTAAAAATTGAAGTTAAATAAATCCAATAATTCATCTTAAATTTTCTTTAATTCATGAAAATTAAGAAAATCATTTAAAAGATTTATTCAAGAATTTTTTTTAACAATTTTAAATCACTTATATTTTGTGACTAATTATCTAATTTTGATTAACTTATAAAAATATTTTAAAAAATTATGCCTAGTTAGCAAATTGAGTTAACATCACGCTCACATGCCCTAGCGAATGACAATCATATGTGCCTTTGGTGCGCTATTTGGAATCCCAAAAAAGAGAATGTGGAATAAAATTCTAAAATGGCTCACAAAAGCGCCTACCAGATGATGTTTTATGATGCTTTATGATGAATATTAATACATTGGAATACTTTATGCTTAGCTAGCTTCTCTTCGCTAGCATCACATTGTTAAGTAATATAATGAAAGGTAGGTCAAAATAAAAGCTATGCTTGCTAAGGGCATAAGAAAATTCCCCGATATATGAATAGAATGCAAAGTTGGATTATTTCTTTTTAGAAATCTAGGGTCTCTTAACTATAAAAGTGTGGGCTCCAAAAATTCATGCTTTTTAGAAGGAGGATGAGCTTTGTAGTTAAAACATTATCCACAAATTTCATCCTAATTATTTTGAGGACTTTAGATTTGGTTTCAGGTTTTCTATAAGCGCATGCACTATAGTTAATCATCCCTCCCAATGCTGAGAGAAAACTTTCGATTAAGGCTAGTTGTTAGATTGCTAATTGTTTTGTGTATAGCAACAAGTGAAGTTTTTTACTTTAGGATTATTAAATTTGCCATTTTTTTAACTTAAAAGGGATGGTAGGCAAAGTGATGATGTGGGCGATTAAGATCCCATGAATCCGTCATCCTAAGCTATCATGACCCCTCGTTTATTTAGTTAGTGGAGATAGTCAACCCAACCTGCCCGAAGGATCCTTGTTATCAGTCATGGGTTGCTCGTCTAAGAAAAATTTATAGGCCTAATTTGATATTTGTCTAAGGAGATAGCTTTAAACTCACTTTAACTAACAGATAACTTTGTGCCTTATCTGGTGCATTTTATAATTCACAACTCAAAAGACAAAGCCATTGAATATCATAGAGCTACAATCGAGATTATAATTTAATGGAGTTAATGAGGGGCCAATCACTTGGTCGAAGTGCTCTAGTCATAAGCACAATTTATATAGTGTCATTTAAGAATAAAATCATGCGAACGGAGGACATGAGCCACATCATTATTGGCATGAGATTATTAAGTGTGAGCATAGCAATATACGTAACTTAATATTAACTCAATTGTGAGTTAGAATTTTCTTAACTTGTCACCTTCGACAAACGATTGCCAAAGGTGGGTTAAATGGATTTTTCTTTAAATCTTAATGAGATGAACTTCACTTAATTAATATATTGAATTAAAGCTTTGATCATTATGTAATTAATTGAGATTTGGATTTGAAACAAATCGACATGAAGATGTTTGGAGATCATGATAATAATAAACCCCTTTGGTTAAAATTCTCGATCAACACGGCCATCATTAGAGAAGAACTTGTCAACTCTACTTTTTTGCTAGCAGAGGATCGAATCTAGCTATTATTTTAAGAATTTAAGATTGATATAATTTAGCATTGACACATTATAAATTTTGGAATTAATCCCCCTTCACTTAAAATCTTGAATCAACATGATCATCATTGAGGTGGACCTCGTTAAATCTGCTTGTTTTACTACAAAGGACAAACTCTAAGGTTTATGTGTGCTTTTAATTCCTTACGAGATCGATCATATTACAAACTCATCAACTCTATCACAAACATTGAAGATTAGGTCTATAATTAATACATACGTTTGAGCTTTTCAATATTATAGATAAGAAATTACTTTCTAGATATAAAATTTTTTGTATTATTATCATTGATGGTTGTATGCTAGTATAAAGGTGAAATATTCTACTTAAGAATGAATATTTAATCTCAAGATTTATCTTATCAACTCGTTTCTAATGATGAGGAGGATCAAATTAACCAAGTGGTACTTACAACTTATAAAACATGGGGCACATGGTTGATGGATTTAGGATTAGTTTTGACTACATAGAAAATTTATATTTTCATAAAGAAGTGATTATCGATCAATATAACTCCTGAGGTGAAAATGGATTTAGATTAATGTCAGTTTTAGTCTGCTTAGTATTCTCTTACCTTAAGTTCTTAACACACCGGTCAGAGTACATACAAGAAGTTCATATTTTTATTTTATATTAACCCGCATAACATTCTCATACATTATTAGCACGTGTCAGAGCCCATGCAGATATTTTAGAATACTTGTATGAAATTTTGGAACACTTAAATTGAATGAAAATTATCTCATGCTTCGTACAAGTGTTTGTTTCTTTCAAGTGTTTGTGCTAATCTCAAAGTAACTAAATCAAGTAGAATGTTACTTTAAGACGCATGCGTAAGATCCATTTAATGCTTTTCATTGATGCCTTCTATTTGCTCTTAGCTTCACGTTGCATATTCAATGGCGTAAGGCATTTTGGCTATTGTTCAATTTACTTGATGCAGAATTTAACAGTTTAATAATTCATTGAATTTATAAGTTATGATGAAGCTTGGCTTGTACTTATTGGTGAGCTTTCAATTCTTCACAAGTTCAGCATCTTTAGCCTTGATTCTCATTCATAGACAAACCGCTACATCTTCTTTTAGTTTGCTCATGTGCATCCAAATTTTTTTAAGTTCTTTCAAAGCAATATGTAAGTATTATTTGAATGTTTGTTGAAAGGTTACGTTTAAAGCATATAGGTGAATATAGGGCTTATTACAAACTTCTCTTTCTCCCTTTTTTATTTCTTCAGCTCTTCTAAATATGTTCAAAGAGAGCAATAACAACACTCAAACATTCTATTAATAACTTTATTTCTGCTCAACGAAAGGCTATCAAGTTAGATTCTTGCTTGCAAGCAACTTGTCAATCCCTCGTGTAGGTTAACCTTCAAACCCAACTCAAGTTTTATATTCTAGTGAAAGATGACCTTGAAGCGTACTATTCTTTATATATGTTGTATGAGTTTTAAGCCTTGCTCACAATTGAATTGAGTTCTTATGATTGTTTGGATGTATGATACAACACGACTTAAATATTCATAAAAATCACTTTCATTCATATGAGAGCTATAAAATCTTTTGTAAGTTTTGCTTTATATTTTGTCTTTGTCCAAGTGCAAAATCACAAGTCCATGATAAGTTTTATTTGTGCTTATGATGAGTTATTGAGTCTCACTATAAATATCATTTTAATTTAGTGAGTTATCGAGTCACATCATTACTTGAAAGCGAGCTATTCAACCTCCCTGCTATTCATTTCTACGTTCAATCACAATCATGTTCATAAGCGAGTAATCAAATTTTGTTCTTACTCGTAGACAAGTTATCATTTCAAGACCTTGCTTGAGTTAGTTTTTATTTGAAGACTGCCTTGATTGCATAAATTTAACTAATTCAATACATGATATAAGTCAATCCAAAAGAAGTTTAGTTTATACTCATTTAAGAGTTATCAAGTCCCCTTTAAGTGTTGCCCGAGTCCAAGTTTTTATGATTTTATTTTATTTTAAAGTTTTAGAACTCTCATGTGCAATCTTAATTCTAACTTGACACTCAATTTAAATTTGATTTGGGCTAGTTTTTGATTCAAGTGATGCCTTATTTAAGTCATGCTCAAGTCTTATTTAAGTTTAGATTTTGATAAAATTTTGGTAACCTCCGCTGTCCCTCTTAGGGTTGCATTGGGAGGAGCTGCTTATCAAAAAGGTGCACACGATTTGTGTTGTAAGACATCACAGTCATGATTGTCAGAAATCACACTATGCTAAGAAAGACATGCATGTGGTACCTACATGAAGTTTACACTTAAATCACATATAAATATTGACATTCCAATGGATATATAAGTCTAATTATAGTTCGTAATGCCGACTTCAATGATGGCATTCCATAGGATGTAAGCCCAGTCATTATCTGCAAAGCAAACCCTATACATAATAAATTGCTTGCTAATAGATGTAAGCTCAATGCACATTGGCAATGCAATTTTCAAATATATAGCATTCAATTGATGTAAGCCCTATGCATGTCTGCAAATGCAAACTTCAAATCATGTCATTCTAAAGAGATGTAAGTCTAATATATATTTGCAATGCAAACATCAGTTTAAACATGTCGTTCGACGGGGATGTATGTCCAATCTATATTTGCAATGCAAACATCATTCATTCAATCATGGCTTTCCCAAAGATGTAAACCCAACCATTCAATAACGACATTCCAATGGATGTAAGCCCAATGTAAATATATGTCTACAAGGCAGACTTCACCCATATAAAACAATGACATTTCAATGGATGTAAGCCCAATGTATGACAACAAAGCAAACTTCAACCACATTTAAACTTTAAATCACATACTTTGTCCGAAGGACTAAACCATAAAACCAAATGATAGGATAAAGTTACAACCTGTGTTTAACCAAAATAATTTAACAAATGTTTGCACAATAACTCTAATATACTCAGAATTTTTAGGATGAGACAACTCATGGTTGCTAACTAGACTCCCTGGATATTACAGCTAATAGCCCTCTAATATTGGTAGACTGGAATAATGGCAAGATTACCTCCTTCTTTCAAACAGTCATCTACACCACACTACTAAGTACTAATTTCTACCAAATATTAATTTTTATTTTCAACCTAAATCGAGAGTGCTCTCTTACTAAGGTAAGAAAAGTAATTAACTCTGAATGCTTGTGTTCATAGAAAGTAGAACCCATATTTAAATCCTAACATAATGTTGGGGAAAATCTGGTAGAATAAAAATCAATCTACCTCACGAAGAGAAAACTCTCTAATATCCTTAGATGGCGAAGATTCAAATGTTTTTTCTGAGCAATCAATTCCATTGTGTGATTACATGAATTAAATTATTCAAGTTTCATTAAGTCTAAGACCCTCACCCTAAATCACATGCAATAACAAATAAATGCTTAAGAGTGGTGGAATCATGATGAACAAATATATTGGAAGATGTAAGATCACTGATATTTCATGATTAATATAATATTTTTATTAAAAGAAATATTTTTGTATTTCTTTGTAGTTCTAAAAAATTTGGCAAATAAATCTAATTTGAGATTTTATTCTTCCTTGATGTGATTCCAAAAATCCTAGGCACAACTTCAAGTGAAGCCTTCCAAAAGTAATTCCAAACAATCCTAACCTTTTTTACATTATATTCTCCTTCGCTATCTTGCATCACTACCTCTCTCATGCATGGTGATACTAGGCACCTCCTTGTGTGAAATCAAGGGCCAAGGAAAGAGTTTAAGATGTCTTTCTCTTCCATTTCCTAATCTTGCATTCTTGAATTTGTGGTGCATTATTTATTTTGTCTTTATCATTTTATACCCTAGTACCTCTTTTGTAGAAATGCTACATGCCAACAAAATTTTGGAGAAGTCATGAAGGGCTACTATCAATGAGCAGGTAAAGAATCACTTGTGACAAGACCCTGAGTAGAACAAGATGAGAAAATTCAGAAAGATGTAATCATGTAATTCATGATTTTTCATTGGTGGTTCTGCCTCCGATAAATGAAAGCAAAGTAACCTTATTAATATTGCCATGAGGTTCTTTATGATTTTCCTTATTTTACATCCTCTATTTCTTTTTTAGCATATATACTCATAATTATTATCCACGGTTCTTTCCAAATACAATCCTTGCTTTAGTGATACAGTAAACCATAATCAGCCTCCAGCTCTGTTGGTGGACTCTTTTGACAGCAATGCTTACAACTTAAAGAAGGAAAACACATAAGTTCTAACGATAGCACTGACAGAAGTTGAATTGGTGACTAACGATTTTTTTCTTGTTCTAAAGATAGAGTCTCCAAAAATCATTCTCTTCATACTTATTTGGTTAGCTCTTCTGACACTGATGCTCAATACTAATGAAGTCAAACAGGTATGCGCTACAGCTAACACTGATAGTAGTAGTTGAATAGGTGAATATAGATTTTATTCATGTTTAATTGGTACTATGGTAGATTTACAGTCTTGTTGATATGCTTATCATTCCTCCTTTACAACAAATGTTAAATGACAGGTTTTGTTCAATAAAAAAACCATAGAATGCAGTTAAATAACAAATGACTACACAACATCAGATAAAAAAGCCAAAATAAAAAATAAAAAATTTGAAGTGTTTGTCGCATCCAACAAGAAAACTCAATTAAATAACAAATTAGGAACCATCTAGTGTTAAGGCAGACTCTTCCTGCCTTGCAGGCACAGCCTAGGCAGCCATACTTTCCACAAGGACAGGCAGGAGTTGAAATAATATTTCAATGATGAACAATAAAAAAATGTTATGCCTAATAAATTAGGTTTTATATACAAGGAAAAGGAGACATATATTAAGACCAACAAGACAACAAAATTTTGGTCAACGTGAAAAGAACACTTACCTTTGGACTTGCTTGAGAAGTTGTCGGCATTAATTGTGCTTGCTCCAAATCCAGAGTTGCTTCCAAACCCAGTTCCACTACTAGATATATTTAAATCACTTAAAGTCCTAGTGACAGACATAATGCCTCCTTTATCACCTCTGTTCTTATCAAGCTGAAAACACACACAGTAAATATAAATACAGCTACAAAAACACCCAAAGAAGATATAAAAATTAAAAGAAATCTTGGAATGAAATCAAATATAGTAAACATAGTTCACTTGAATATCCTTAAGCCATAAAGTATTATTGCAGCATGGTAAATAAAGATAAAAACTTTGTTGAAAGAAATATTCTGCTTTCAGCTTTTTCAGAACACGGCTAGTTATACCATGATAAGAGAGAGAGAGAGAGAGAGAGAGTGATATGATCCCAAATCCTCAAAGTACCAAATTATCACATACAACAATAATTACAATAGAGTATAAAGACTAGATATTACAAACAAAGACATCGCTTTACAATGATAAAGTCAAGATTACGCTACAAAAGTTAAGCAGATAAGAATAAGTTCTCTCATGTTTTAAATCCATCCCAACGTAGTTCATTACATTATAATAAAATCAATAATCTATTACGTAAATAACTTCCGGAAAATCTTGTAGAATGTAAGACAAGAAAAAATCGAAAGACACTAAAGAAGATAACAAACTCTAAATCGCTTAAGTTCGATCCAAAGACAGAAAGATAAATATTTAGAGATGAGAGGAATGAGAAAATCTTATCAGACTCCTCCTCCTGCCTGAGTTCTTCCCCTCTTCTTCCTCACCCAAACCTTTCAACGGTGAATCTACACTAGAACTAACCCTTCCTAAGAATCTCTGAACTTCCTCCTTCCTCTAATCCCTCGCTTCCTCTGAGCGCCTCGACGGGCCGAGCAAACGAAGATAAAGTGAATTAGGTTTCTCCGGCTAAACCCCTCTCGGTTCGCTCTTCAACCGTTCGATCAGCGACACTTGGATGCCACTTAGAACCATCCGACGATCCCCTGCAAAAAGACAGATCAAACCGACCAGAAATCAACATCTGTAATCCACTCATTCATGTAAGAATCGAGAACCGCTTGATCAAAGATCAGATCCGAGGGCCGATCGAAAACCGCCTAAGTTCAAGGATCAATTCCAGAAGCACTCAATCCGAGTGTTAGCATCCAACGGCTAAGGGTAAAAAGGCGCATATCCAACGGCTCAGACAGCACCCGCCTTTCCCATTGAGATTACTCCCTCAGCCGGGTTCCAACACTCAGTGAGTTAACTCACTGCCCTAAGCTCAACAAGCGGATAATCCCACCCACTGTATACAAATCGAAAATCGTCATCATTGGTGCTCATTGATTACTATAACACTTAAAATGGCGTAAGGAAGAAATACATCAAAAACACAAGAATGAATGTGATTAAACAAAACAAAGAAGAGCAAATGACCTCCATTATGATATTGACGTAAATATTAAGAAGATTGACCCATAGAAATGACCTAAAAAACAACCTCAAATCCAGGTATGTGATGCATCCCATTCAGAATCCTATTCTCCAAACAGACCACATACAAACACAACCATGTCAATACCTCTTAAAATAGATATGCCCAGATTTAATGGAGACAACCCTAAAGGTCTGCTCAAAGCCGACTTTCAATATCACAATTTATCGGAAGAATGTAGTTCATAATTTCCTCCATGGATGGACCCGCACTTAATCGATCAATATATGCATTTTAATAAACGACACCACATTTAATTTAAAACAAGTTATTAGATTTGGCCTATCCTCGCAGATTTAAGGGTGAACTTGCTAAATTACAATGTAAATCTATGCATGAATTTTATAATGAGTTTGAGGAATTGGCAAATCGATATCGGTATTCCACCAATTCTGAGTTGTTTGAATGGTTTAAGACAGGATATAAAAAGGGAAGTAAGAGCATTGCAGCCTAGTTCCTACAGCAAGCCTTCCAGTTAGCTAAACTGATGGAGGACAGGCTAGCTGATGATGTAACAATGCCAAGACTTCGTGTATCGTATTCCACGACACCGAATTGAGGAATTTTATAATGAGTTTGAGGAATTGGCAAATCGATATCGTATTCCACAATTCTTACAGAATTTTGAATCTGGTTTAAGACAGATATAAAAGGGAAGTAAGAGCATCAGCCTAGTCTACAAAGAAGCCTTCCATTAGCTAAACTGATGGATGGACAAGGCATGATGATAACAATGCCAAGAAACTACAAGATCACCAACCTCCAAAGACTAAAACAACCTCAATTACAAAGAACAACCCATATGCCTCCTCACACAAACACCAATCAACAAAGCAACAATCAAACAAACTTTAGAATTCAGTGACACCTACCCAAATAAAAGAAGAAGAAAGAAAGGATTGTTTTAATTGTGAGGAAAAATATCACAAAGCATATATGTCAAGCCAAATTATTTGCCTTCATGATAATCAATGAGACCAAGAGTATCAATTACGATGATACTCAACCGAAAGGCAAGTGGATTCAAGAAGAAGCATTAGAAAAGCTTCAACTATCAACCTTTCAATCCAAAGGCAAATGACATGAGATTGTATAAGTATACACATGATAAATAACTAATTAACTTAGCTTAGATTTTATGTCGATATAACCCAATTATATAATAAGATAGTCCATAAGTAATAAGTCACCGACAAAATCCTTTACAACAAATAAGATGGACAATGAAAGATCACATAATCCACCCACATACAAAGGAGGATTCATTTTCGATAGTTGGATAACCATATAAATCACGTGAAGCTCAAAACAACATGAAACAAATGGCATAACATGAAGAGAGCTTCAATCCAAGACTACTACAATAGACAAGCTTTTGCACTACAACCAAGAAAATTACCAACCCGCCTGTAAGATAAGAATCAAGTTTGTTAAAAGTTTTAGATCACGTAAAAGATCGACGGGAGATCCACAAATTAAAGAAATATCAAGGCAAGAAAGGAAGGATTTCTAGCCACGAAGCTTTCCGGATATCAAGTAAAGAAATAAAGGAATTACAATAAGCGAAAACTACATATATCAAGAGAAGAAAATCATCATGCAAGAGAAGTCCGTGGAGAAATCATCAAGATGCCCTGGTAGAATTCAAAGAATCATAAAAGAGAAAGTCATATCGGTGACCTGAGTGGCGGAGTGGGGAGTAATGATATGATCCCAAATCCTCAAAGTAAAATTATCACATACAACAATAATTACAATAACGAGCATAAAGACTACGTGATATTACAAACAAAGACATCGCCTTTGATAGATAAAGTCAAGATTACACGCCGCTACAAGAGCATGATAAGAATAACTGGGCCTTCATAAACTTAAATCCATCCCAAATGCACGATTAATAATAAAATCAATAATCTATTACGTAAATAACTTCCGGAAAATCTTGTAACGTAAGACAAAGAAGAAGATATCGCTAGTAGAATAAAAAGACACCTACGTAAGGCAAAGACACGTAACAAACTCTAACAAAATCAAAAGCTCGATCCAAGACAAAGAAAAGTATAAATAGAGATGAGAGGAGAATAAGAAGGGAATGAAAATCTTATCGACTCCTCCTTAAGTTCTTCCCTTCTTCTTCCTCACCCAAACCTTTCAACGGTGAATCTACACTGAACTAACCCTTCCAAGAAGAATCTCCTGAACTTCCTGCCTTCTCCTCTAATCCCTCGCTTTCCTCCTGAGCCTCGACCAATGACCGAAATGAAAGATAAAAGTGAATTAGGTTTCTCCAGCTAAACCCCTCTCTTCAGCTTCAACCGCTCGACTGACACTTGATGCCTTAGAACCATCCGACGATCCCCTGCAAAAAGACAGATCAAACCGACCAGAAATCAACATCTGTAATCCACTCATTCATGTAAGAATCGAGAACCGCTTGATCAAAGATCAGATCCGAGGGCCGATCAGAAACCAGTTCAATCCGACGGTTCAAGGATCAATTCCAGAAGCACTCAATCCGAGTGTTAGCATCCAACGGCTAAGGGTAAAAAGGCGCATATCCAACGGCCGACAAAGACCGCCTTTTCCCATTGAGATTACTCACTGGTTCCAACACTCGCTGAGTTAACTCACCGCCTCTAAGCTCAACAAGCGACGTAATCCCCACCGTACGTACACAAATCAAAATCGTCGAGAGAGGGTGGAGAGGCATCATAGAAACTAACTTTGAAGTGCACCTAATTTATAGAAACATACCTCTAATATTTTTACTACTACCTTTACACAGTACAATCTTCCAAGCCATCTAAAAACCACACGTTTCATAAAGCACAAGGCTGGTGAAACACATAATTCTAAATGGATAAGACATTATAAGGTGTTGACAAATGGGAATACTGACATTATAAGAAGTTGACTCATGGCACATGATGAATCATAGCAAACATTCTATAGTTGTTTTCACTTCATCATCATCATCATCATCATTATAATGATTATTATTATGATTATGATTATCATTTGTATAAATCCAACCTAGACCTGATTTATATCTCAGCTCCCAACCATGAGGTTGCAAGTGCTATCTCTACTCACACTGCTATTCCATTATATCAGGAATGCATCCATTTGATTCTTGTGTCAAGGAAAAAAATCCATAGTTGGTTTTCTGTCCACTTCATAAAATAAATGGGATAGATTTCTAAGAAAATAGTATCAAAAAAATAATGATTGCAATTTTAATTTAGAATTTGTGAACAGCTTTAAATATTATCATCCACAACTCATTAAGCTCAACGTGCAAGAGTTATGCAATAAAAACATAAAAAGGGATTCCACCAAACAACACAACACAACACAGAAGAGCAACTTTATAAAAAGTAATACTCCCCCGAGAGAACCCACAAAGTGAGTAAAATTTCCTACATTTTACTCATCTGGTTAAGAAAAGTAAGAGAAACATGATAATAGTATGATATGCACGATGCATTTGTTATAATTAACATGATAGCAGTAATGAAGCATAATTGGATAAAATTATGATAAAAATTTAACTCCAAATTGAATAACAAAATGTTCAACAAGGGGGGAATGGGGTGTTGGAATTGGTGGATAGCAATCTGAAATTTTAACACAATATTTAAAGATTAACATTGCAAACATGCACACAAAAATAAAAAGAAATGTTGGCAGGAAAGGGAAAGGAGAATGAAGGAAAACTAGATACATGTTATAGAAGATGAACATAAAAAACAACTGCAGAAATAGAGGATGAAATCGGAGACATATAGACATATAGATTGACTAGTAAAATGCCAGACAAATGAAGAAGAAAGTCAAGTGGAAAGAGGATTTGTCCTGTTTTAAAATAGGTGTGGATTGAAGAAGTATAAACTATGCTACATTTGCTCTTTATGAAATATAATTTAAAACAATTTTAAAAAAATAAAAAATTAGGAAATTGCAGGAGACAGAAGCTGTTTGGGTCAGATGCCACAGTGAGTGCTAAGACTCCCATCCCCTGGTGCTAGTTCTCAAGTGTATGCCAGAGATCACTCAATCTTTTGTTCCCTACAACAGTGATATTAAATAATGCTATTTAATAAAACTGTTAAAAAATTTCCCATAACTTTGCACTTATTTTACATGTCCATCAACAAGCTGCAGCCTAAGTCAAAATCAAAGGTTGATTTATAAGCAATGGTAAGATCTAGTTAAGGAAAATGCATGTTCTTCGATTGATAAATAAAAAACTACCTTGCTTTTGTCAATCTCACTAGCTTTTCGTTTCATGACATCCTTAGTTTCATTGATCTTACTTTGCATGACCTGCTTGTGCAATTTCTCTTCATTACTCTCCATCTCACAATATTGTTTGACTTGAGCGACTGTTACAATTTCCTTGTGACCAAGAGAAATAGTTTCATCAAAAGCAAAAATCAGCTCAAAAGCAGACTTGCCAATACCCTCCTCATCTAATGAGGGTGAATATTCAGGTACCTTGGTTGAATTAAGGAATAGAAATAGACAATACTCCATATTGATCGAGCATAGACATATGAATAAAAAAGATTCCAGAAACCACTTATTTTTAAGAATGAGATTTGAACAAAGAAGGCCAAATCATCAACACCAATAATAAAAAAGATGATAGCATTTGCATATATCATCCAAGAATAGAAGCAACATTTGTAACATGCACAACATTAGTTTTCAAAGCCACCCAAACTTTCCAAGGGCCACAGTAGTAATAGGATACAAGTTTGGCTAGCAGTGATAAAGTTCCAAGATCTTCAACAATGTTGCTTTGCTTGTTTGTTACGAGAAGTAAATAAAGAGTTTCAATTGACTGATAGATATAGCGAACATTGTCCGTCTCCACAAATGTATGCTGCTTTCCACCAGTGCCCACTAATTTAGGAAAAGCTGCAAGTAATCCTTCAATTCTAATGCGGGACATATCTACAAACTGCCTTGAAACAAGTGCTGTAACAAAGATCAAGTAAATAGGGCTTCAGAAGCATTGATATGCAGGTGATTCATGCATAGGAAAAGAAACTAAAAAAGTTCATTTAAATTTTAAATTTGGCGTATCTAATGGATATAAAAAGCCCACTAAATTTAGGATGCCAGTATAGTCTAACTCACATATTCAAGGCTGTACTATTAGGGAAATAGGATCGCCAAAAAAAGAAAAAAAGAAATTAAGCATGATAGTCTAAAATATCAGTAAGAACTTAATGAATTGCATGGCCAACAATTTGGAGCAGATGGAATCTAGAAGGCTTGTCAAGTATAATCATATGCACCATATGCATTAAACTGGGAAAAACTTCCTATGCATCACAACAATATTCCACTACGTAGCCTAAATAATGCAGGTGATGATTCAAGTACATAATAGCCAACGTAACAAGTTAATCTGAACTAAAGCTCAAACTCACCCTTTCCAGACTTTGTTATGATAGATGCAGCAAGAACGACCTGTTGACATGGAGACAATTAGTACTGGGGGTAATTTCACCACAATTTACAAATTATAATGCTCAAATAAAATATAAGTTCATTATAAAAAGCTTAAAAAAATCCTGAAGCAAGACCTCTCAAAAATAAGCATTTCTCATCAGAAAGATTTCTTTTAATGCACTCCTCACAAAAAAAAAAAAAAAAGGTTAAAGAGAATAAAACAACCAATGTCATTTTTGGTAAGCAGTTGGCACAAGCTACAAGAGAATAGCTAGCATGGTCTTTCCACTTCAAGGCTGGAAGAGAGTCATAAGGCTTAAAGAGGAATTTTGAACTGGAGAATGAAATTATCATATGGACATCCAAATCCATCACCATTTCCATAATGACATTTGCATGCCATGAACACGCACAACCAATGAAAAGACGTAATTTCAGAAATAGAAAACTATCAAGTGTTGTTTGGATTTTGAGCGTAGCCTAAGAAAGGAGAAGGTGTTCAAATATGTGGTAAAGAAGTAACAACCTTTCGATGAAAATGGCCGGAAAAAGAAAATTACCACTTGTACTAAAAACTATTTCAGATACCTAGCTCAATTTGTCCTAAAATTTGCTGGAAAAGAAACATAAGGCACCCAAAGTGTGAAATTAAAATCTCCCAGTACAAACTCCTTGAAAATTCAATGATGTCAATTACATAGACCAAGCATGAAAGCTTAATTCATAAATATTATTTGAAAAATAAGGTAAAAATGATATCTAATTCCTTGATTGGAGTCATTTTAGTCCAAGCTATCTATACGCAATTTAGGCTCTTGACTCAAATATGATTCAAAATAATCTCTTGACACCATTTTAGTCACTTGACTC